>JABMCL010001500.1:317500-370000 GCA_018857735.1 Alviniconcha marisindica | reverse complement strand
GTGTGTGTGTGTGTGTGTGTGTGTGTGTGTGTGTGTGTGTGTGTGTGTGTGTGTGTGTGTGTGTGTGTGTGTGTGTGTAATATTTAACTTTATTTGCATTTTGAAGTAAGTAAGTAACTTGGTTTTTACGGTCAGGTCAACCAGGACGGTTATAATTATGAGAACGAGCATTTTCATGAATACGGACAGAACTGCTGTGGCTCTCTTCGGTTTATTTTCAAGTGTGAATATAGTTCATTCATATTCAAAAAGACGACTATCATCCAATTTAATCAACAATCGATCCGTCTAACCCTCTGTCCTCTTTCTTCCTTCCCCTCTCCCTCCTTCTGTCCATCCTTCCCTCCCACTCGAAGGTTCTAATAACCAGAACGCCCGATGATCCGTACAATTAGCATACCAGCAGCCGGCATACTGTCTTCATCACAACATAGCCGACGACAGCTGTACACTCAGCTCGACACGTGCTGGAAGTCAGTTTAAGCCGTTGATCGGGCTACATCCGTTGGAAAACTCAGCAAAGTGTGCAGTACCAAAATCACAGACAAAGTGTACGCCATCGAAGTCATTGACAAAGTGTAGGCTGCACCATCGAGGCCTACAGTGTGAAGCACTAAAATCATAGACAAGTGTACACCATCGAAGGGGAAGTCATGAAGAAGAAGAAGAGGATGACATGAGGAAGACGAAGACATGAAGAGGAAGGGAGCCATGAACAGGAGGACAAGGGGAATAGGAAGAAGAGGATGACATGGTGAGGAGGAAGACATGAACAGGAAAGGGGCTACGAAGAGGAGGACATAAGGAAGAGGCAGAAGAGAATGAAGAGGACATGAAGAGGAGGAAGAGGAGAACATGAGGAGGAAGACATGAAGAGGAAAGGGGCCATGAAGAGGAGGACAAGGGGAATAGGAAGAAGAAGATGACATGGTGAGGAGGACAGGAAGAGGAAAGGGGCCACGAAGAGGAGGACATAAGGAAGAGGAAGAAGAGGAGGACATGAGAAGGTCGAAGAGGAGAACATGAAGAGGAAGACATGAAGAGGAAAGGGGCCATGAAGAGGAGGACATACGGAAGAGGAAGAAGAGAATGACAGGAAAAGGAAGAAGAAGAGGAGATCAAGACGATGAGGACGAGGAGGAAAAGATAACGATGAAGAGGAAGACAAGAGGAAGAGGAAGAGGAAGGTCTGCCGTTCCAAAATCCACTGACACTGTGGGGATAGCCGCTATCACACCAGACGCTCCCCAGCCCCTCTCCCAAAGCCGATACGCCTTTCAACACGCGGCCAGCGAGCTCCACGTCTCTTCCAGTGCGGACTACACGCTCCGATCCGTGTTCCAAACCACTTCAAACGGCCCCAGCAATGACAATTACTTGACCGACACTGATCCAGCTCCCTGGAACGGGGGCTCTGAAAATGATGATACGGGAGATAGACTCGGACCTGACTGGATCTGTTAGCACCTTGCGAGCTGTGAGGGATCTGCGTAGCGTAAACACGCACATGCTTTGGGAGATGGAGGTGTAATGAGTACTGCGGGGCCGTTGTCGGACAGGTGGGGAAGGCATCCAGGGAGGATGGAGCAACAGAAGGTATGGACGGGCCCCGGCGAGACTGTGTCTCTGTGACTATGGAACGGTGCAGAATGCAACGAAGGTCGAGTGGACGAATAAATGAATGAATGAATGAAATTTGGTCTATTATAGCACATTAGAAAGTCCACACAGAATACTCCACGTTTACAGCGTCAGGTGCTCACAGATGCTTTCGCAGTTTTAAAATACAAGAAAACAAGAAACAACATAAAAACCAAACAAAAAATAAGCAAAAACAAACAAACATAAAAACACGCACGCACGCACGCACGCTCGCACGCACGCACGCACGCACACACACACACACACACCACACACACACACACACACACAAATCAACAAACAAACAACAACAATAACAACAGCAATAACAACAAATAAAATAACAGAGAGAGAGAGAGAGAGAGAGAGAGAGAGAGAGAGAGAGAGAGAGAGAGAGAGAGAGAGAGAGAGAGAGAGAGAGAGAGAGAAGAAAAGAAGAAAAAGAAAAAGAAGAAGAAGAAAAGAACGGAAGTCCTGACGTCAGTGGGCTGAGAAGGTAGAGATGAAAAAGGAAGACGTTCCTGACAGCTGGACGAAGCATGCTTTGCTATTTTGTCCGTACCTGATCCGGGCTTAAAAGGGAAAACTTTCGACAGCTCAGGGTTCTCAACAGCGGAGGCCTTAATCTTCTGGGTCCGCAGCATCTCACTGCGGGAAAGAAGAAGAAGAAGAAGAAGAAGAAGAAGAAGAAGAAGAAGAAAGAAAAGAAAAATGAATCGATTGAATGAATGAATGAATGCAAATTTATATATGGCGCACACAAACATCCACATAAAACCTTACGTGTTCATCGCGACAGATGCACACAGTGCGTACATAATTAAAGGCTCTAACGAGGTAAAACTACCAAAGACATTCATACGAATAAAGTACACAACCCTTTACCCCATCCAAGAAAGTACAACCATACATATAGTAGCCAAATGGATAAATATTTATAGAGTAAAAAGAACAAGAACAAACAAAAACAACAACAACAACAAACAAAACAAAAAACAACAACAAGAAAGCAACAACAACAACAACAACAACAAAACCAGCAACAAAAAAACAACAACAACAAAAACACACACACAACAAAACAAGCAAACAACAACAACAACAAAATAATCAGAAGAAGAAAATCACCGACGATAACAACTAACTTCCCATAATGATAACGACGACGATGACAGTAACGACACCAACAACGAAAACAACACTATTGTGGGGTGTGGCAAGAACCCCAACAACGTCACCGCCAGGTTAAATCCAAACGATTCTGGCGAAGTTTGAGCGATCACAACTAATTCTCCGTTACACCCATCGCTGGTTTTGCTATCAAGCGATGACACGGCCACGATTAGGGCCCGCTACTCTGGAAGGCATTGCCCCAGTCCCGGGGGGCACCACAGGGGCACAGGGGCAATGAGGGATGGAACCTCAGGACCTCCACGCCTGACATCGACCCCCGCGGGGTCAGGCCGAGACGAACAAGTCCTCTGCGGCTCCCAGGACGAGGTAAGTCATGGTGTTTGCTGAGCACTGAGCTAGACTAGCTCAGTGTTGCTGAGAAGAGGCGCTAGGCGTGGGGGTGGCAGGGGTGGGGGTTGGCAGGAGAGGGGGGTTGTTGGGCGGGGGATGGAGGGGGGGGGGGGGGGTTCGCGGGGAGTTGCATGATGACTTGGGCAACTCGTCAACATGAGGTGACTGACGTGGGGTATGGTCCCGGTGGAAAGGTCAGTGTGTGTGGGTTCCGGTGGTAAAATGGTCACTGGCGGAACACGTTGGTCCGAGTCTGTGAGCTTATCTTGATCTGGTGGTCGGTCTGATTGAAATGCCACACTTAGTTACGAAGGTCGAAAGTGCTTTGTCAGTTTTCAGCCAACAGAATGAAAGAAGCATTACTACATGATACTAACAATTATGTAACAGACGTAACAACACTTATGCTAACAATCAGCTAACAACCGTAACAACACCTGCTAATAATCAGCTAACAACCGTAACAAAACATATTAATAATCAGCTAACCCGTAGGCATGACCTATACATCACGAAAAATTGCATTCACCCATTACTGTTACCCAAAACCCCGAACTACAACACTTACCACAATCCGACCTAAATGCCTTCACTCACCGCAACAACCGTTATCACCAAAAACAACACTTAACCTCCCTACCCAACAATCAGCTAACAACCGGACGTCAACCCGTCACCATCAGCTGCTACTGCCTCTACCACCAACAACCAGCAACCAGTTTCACTCGACAAGTTACAATCATTCTTTTACACCTCGTCTTTCACCCCAACAACCAACCCCGGTCCTACACCCTCAACAATCACGGCCCTCACGCTCAACAACACTCCCTCCACCCAACAACCCGTCCAACCACCCAAACATCACCTAGCCCTCACCCCAACAATCCCGCCTCACCCCAACAACCCCCCAGTCCCTCCACCCCAACACTACCCCCCTCCACCCCAACAACCCCTCAGCCTCCACCCCAACAACCCCCAGTCCTCCACCCCAACAACCCCGGTCCCTCCACCCCAACAATCCCCCAGTCCCTCCACCCAACAACTTCCACCACAACATCCCGTCCTCCACCCTCAACAATCCCCTCCCTCCACCCCAACAATCCCCCAGTCTCCTCCACCCCAACAATCCCCGTCCCTCCACCCCAACAATCCCCCGTCCTCCACCCCAACAATCCCCCCAGTCCCTCCACCCCAACAATCCACCGTCCCTCCACCCCAACAATCCCCGTCCTTCCCCCAACAATCCCCCAGTCCCTCCACCCCAACAATCCCCCCAGTCCTCCACCCCAACAATCCCCCGTCCCTCCACCCCAACAATCCCCCCAGTCCCTCCACCCCAACAATCCCCCCAGTCCTCCACCCCAACAATCCCCCCAGTCCCTCCACCCCAACAATCCCCCCAGTCCCTCCACCCCAACAATCCCCCCAGTCCCTCCACCCCAACAATCCCCCCAGTCCTTCCACCCCAACAATCCCCCCAGTCCTTCCACCCCAACAATCCCCCCAGTCCCTCCACCCCAACAATCCCCCCAGTCCCTCCACCCCAACAATCCCCCGTCCCTCCACCCCAACAATCCCCCCAGTCCCTCCACCCCAACAATCCCCCCAGTCCCTCCACCCCAACAATCCCCCCAGTCCCTCCACCCCAACAATCCCCCCAGTCCTCCACCCCAACAATCCCCCCAGTCCCTCCACCCCAACAATCCCCCAGTCCCTCCACCCCAACAATCCCCCCAGTCCTCCACCCCAACAATCCCCAGTCCCTCCACCCCAACAATCCCCCAGTCCTCTCCACCCCAACAATCCCCCCAGTCCCTCCACCCCAACAATCCCCCCAGTCCCTCCACCCCAACACCCCCCAGTCCCTCCACCCCAACAATCCCCCCAGTCCCTCCACCCCAACAATCCCCCCAGTCCCTCCACCCCAACAATCCCCCCAGTCCCTCCACCCCAACAATCCCCCAGTCCCTCCACCCCAACAATCCCCCCAGTCCCTCCACCCCAACAATCCCCCCAGTCCCTCCACCCCAACAATCCCCCCAGTCCCTCCACCCCAACAATCCCCCCAGTCCCTCCACCCCAACAATCCCCCCAGTCCCTCCACCCCAACAATCCCCCCAGTCCCTCCACCCCAACAATCCCCCAGTCCCTCCACCCCAACAATCCCCCAGTCCCTCCACCCCAACAATCCCCCCAGTCCCTCCACCCCAACAATCCCCCAGTCCCTCCACCCCAACAATCCCCCAGTCCCTCCACCCCAACAATCCCCAGTCCCTCCACCCCAACAATCCCCAGTCCTCTCCACCCAACACCCCAGCCTCCTCCAACACCACACCTCCCCCCAGCCTCTCCACCAACACCCCCAGCCTCTCACCAACACCCACCCCAACACGCCCTCCACCCAACACCCCCCAGCCCTCCACCCAACACCCCCAGCCTCTCCACCCAACACCCCCCAGCCTCTCCACCCAACACCCCCAGCCCTCCACCCAACACCCCCAGCCCTCCACCCAACACCCCCAGCCTCTCCACCCAACACCCCCAGCCTCTCCACCCAACACCCCCAGCCCTCCACCCAACACCCCCCGGCCCACACCCTCTTCTTCCACACCTCCTTCATCCCAGGAGCGGCAGAGCCAGACCGGCCCCTGCTGACGCTGTCCCAACGCTCATCACTCAGACGCAACGAGCCATCCATTTCACTCAGTGAAGCACGCAGGACGCAGGGTGGCCGGCCGGTGGTCATTATAATACGTCCGGAAGACGACCAGAAGCTTTGCGGTGTCCGCGGGATGCTGCGAGAGCGGTCAGTTATTTATTAAGCGTTTCAGAACGTTTTCCTATCCGATGTGAGATTTCGCCTCTAGCGGCCTTTGTTGTTCGCGATCGGTCTTTGTTGTTCGCTATCAGCCCTTGTTGTTCGCTATCAGTCTTTGTTGTTCGCGATCGGTCTTTGTTGTTCGCGATCAATCTTTGTTGTTCGCTATCGGTCTTTGTTGTTCGCCATCAGTCTGTTGTTCGCTATAGGTCTTTGTTGTTCGCCATCAGTCTTTGTTGTTTGCTATCAGTCTTTGTTGTTCGCTATCAATCTTTGTTGTTCGCCATCGCGATCGGTCTGTTGTTCGCTATCGGTCTTTGTTGTTCGCGACCAGTCTTTGTTGTTCACGATTGGTCTTTGTTGTTTGCAATCGGTCTTTGTTGTTCACGATCGGTCTTTGTTGTTCGCGATCGGTCTTTGTTGTTCGCGATCCTTGTCCTAATATCTATGTACTATGTATGTGGGCCCGCGGAATAAAATAGGTCATAGTCACAAGCGATCGAAGCAAGTGCCCGTGGTGAGTGCCTACGGTTTATAAATAAGTACCGAAACATTTGTTATTGTGCACTGATACACAATGGTTGGTTTTCAACTTTTTAACAACGAATTAGAAAAACAAACAAACAAACAAAAAACTAAACCAAAAAATAGTGTTTTGTGCTTTGAACTGAAGGAGAGAGAGAGAGAGAGAGAGAGAGAGAGAGAGAGAGAGAGAGAGAGAGAGAGAGGAGAGAGAGAGAGAGAGAGAGAGGAGGGAGGGAGAAAAAGGAGAAAGAGATGAATAGGGTCTCAGAGCGCCTCGTTGACGGGACGAAAACCAGGCAAGTACGAAGACAAGATCTTCGAAACGCTCGTCGTGAAGCCGTTTGGCCAGCGGGGTAAAAGGGTTGCGGTAAGCGGAGGACGGGTTCGTGACCGTTCGGCTCCTTTCCTCAAGGTTGGCTGTAACAGGGACTAGTTTGATAACATTAAGGCTCTCCTGCCATTTACTGAGACATGTCTTGTGAGTTACATGAACATTAAAATAATCTCCTCTCCCACCTCCATACGCAGGAGCCGTTTGGCTAGGTGGCGTTAGGCTGGTATACGATGGCCTCTTCAACTCCCCTTCGGCTCTCCTTTCTCTCAAAAAAGGTTTGGTTTGGGACGCTGTCTTGACCTTGCTCTTCTCTCATTCAACTTGAAAATGAAACATTAAAATGGCTCTCATCGCTGCCCACCTTAATGCAAGTCATTCTGGTGGTGACAGTGTAGCGATAGGTATATACTCCCCTCTTCCCCCACCTCCATACCCCCACCCCCATTCTCCCCGTCCCTAATAAGCCTTATGGTTTCCGTGGACGTTAAGCTCCATGTTTACTTACGACGTTCCGTGAGCCGGTTTGGCCTAGCGGTAAGGCGTTAGGCTGGTAAGCAGAAGGGCATCGGTTCGAATCTGCTTCGGCTCTCCTTTCTTTTTAGAGGTTGTGGTCTGTGGACACTTGTCTTGAGGCTTTGTCCCTCGCAATTAATGAAACAGTAAAATGGCTTTCACCGTCTCCCACCTTAATGCAGAAGTCATTCTGGTGGTGACAGTGTAACGATAGGTATATAATCACCATCTTCCCCACCTCTATACTGAAGTGAGCCGGTTTGGCCTAGCGGTAAGGCGTTAGACTGGTAAGCAGAAGGACATCGGTTCGAATCTGCTTCGGCTCTCCTTTCTCTTTAGAGGTTGTGGTCTGTGGACACTTGTCTTGTGGCTTTGTCCCTCACGATCACAGTTAATGAAACATTAAAATGGCTTTCACCGCCTCCCACCTTAATGCAGGAGTCATTCTGGTGGTGACAGTGTAGTGATAGGTATGTAATCTCCCTCTTCTCCCACCTCCATACCCCCTTCTCCCCCTAATAAGCCTTATGGTTTCTGTGGACGATAAGCACCGTGTTTACTTACTGCGACGTTCGCGTTGGGCAACGCTTCCTTCTGACAGAACGCATCAAGTGGACAAGACAGCGCAGCGCAGGCAGCGGTCAGACCACAGCTACAGCCACAGCTCTCCCGGCAACACTGCATTGTGGCGTCCAAGTCAGCAGTTTTGTGGAAATTCTTCGCACATAATTATGATCGCGCTGATGGTTTTTAACCCATTCGCTGCCCCCAGGACGCCATATGACGTCATAGACAAAATGTTTTCCGTCTACTTATAGGACGTCGTAATTAAGACTTCATGCTTGACTAGTTTAAGTTTTCACATATTCTCACGCCATGCAAAGTTCCTCAAGCAGATATTTTGGTCTGTTCAGCCTTTTCTGGACAGTTCAGGAGGAAACTGTATCAGTAATACAGTTTATTGGCAGTAAAATGGATAATGACCTTTTAGCCGACGGCGTTTAAACTTTGGCCACTGCTTGAGTCAAGATTTTTTGGGGATTTTCTTTGCTGATGGTTGGACCGCAGCCGGACATTCCCATTGTCACACATTACACTACTGTGTAGTTACAACCAGCACAATAGCCGTCTCTGCCAGCTCTTCCACTGCAGGAATGGAAGCGCTGAAGCTATTCTCGATGATGTGCCGGGTGTTGGCACAGAGAGAGAGAGAGAGAGAGAGAGAGAGAGAGAGAGAGAGAGAGAGAGAGAGAGAGAGCAGAAGAGAACACAGACAACACAACACACACACACACACACACACACCACACACACGCACACACAGCACACACACACACACACACACACACACACACACACACACACACACCACACACACACACACACACCACACACACACAACACACACACACACACACGCACGCACGCACACACACACACACACACACACACACACACACACACACACACACACACACACATACACGCGCGCACACGCGCACAGACACACATATACACCCACAAAGGAAGAGGAGGGGGGGGGGGGGTGGAGAGAGAAGGCTGCATCACTAATTTTGACGATGTCACTGTTCCATCAGCTGAAAAATCAATCCGGAAACGGAGACAGAGGAAGCCGAAAGGTCCACAGAAAAATGAAACTGTGATCGCTGGCGTGAGAGTCTGGAGCAGACCACGCAGCCGGCTACCCACAAAAGCCCCCTTCCCTTTCTTCCCGGCCATTTACTTCTGAGTATAATTTTATGTCTGGAGATGACCGCGAGCAGCCTGACAGCAGGCTGCGAAAATCCAGTAACTCAGCTTCTCCTAAAACTTAGACTGTTTTCAGCTTATTTGTATTAGCTTGCGCCGCTGTTTTTTTGTTTGTTGCTGTCCTGTTCGTTTGTTAACATTCGAAGCATAATTGTGTGAAATGATTTCCACAGGAGTGATCCGCCTGAGCGAAAGAAAGTGATCATGTACACAACAACCTGATCTAATCAGTCACAGCAGTAGGCCAGGAATGGCCAGCCAAGACTTCCTGGGTCTGGTCCCGGCAGTCCCAGACAGCAGTGCAGCCCACTCCAACCTCGCTGGGTTATCTGCCCTGGGACTCTGACACTCTCCGTGAATAGGCCAGTTACTCTCTCCTGATTATGTAGTAACAGTTCCGGTTACTTAACGGGGCAGACACTTCAAGTTAGGTACAAACGTTCTATGAATTTTTATAAATAACTGTTCTGTTGCGTGCGGCGTGCGTGCGTGCGTGCGTGTGTGTGTGTGTGTGTGTGTGTGTGTGTGTGTGTGCGTGTGCGTGTGTGCGTGCGTGCGTGCGTGCGTGCGTGCGTGTGTGTGTGTATGTGTGTGTGTGTGTGTGTGTGTGTGCGCGCGCGTGCGTGCATGACAGTCATACACTACGCCTACTTTCATGATGGTATTAATGCTGCTGCTGCTGATGATAATGATGAAGATGGTGATGATGGTGAAAATGATGGTGATGATGATGATGATGGTGATGTAGATAGTATTGACGTTAATGCCGACGAACGATTAGGCCAGTATTTACAATGCGTATTCGTTTTTGCCACGGATTTTATTTAGCGGATTTTCATTCTATTGTTCGTGCTAGGTTAAACAAATCAGCATTCTTATTGAAAGCACGGTTTGTCTTTTGGTGTCGGGCTCATACGGGAGACAGCATTAGCCAGAACTAAAACAGTTACATTAGTCGTTGTTTTTCCTTTCAAATCAGTAATAATAATGGGGTGAAAAAATTAAGGTGAATGGACCGGTAAGGGAGAAATTAGACAAGGGATAAAATTCGTGGCAGTAGGCGAAGAACGCGTTGCTATATTCTGACCTATTTCAGGCTTGAATTAAAGGGAGACCATTTTCAGCTCTGGGTTTTCAACGGCCGGGGGGGACCTTAATTTGTGCGTAAACAGTCCCCTGCTCCAGGACAGACACAAAGAACCGCTACGTAAACAGTCCCCTGCTCCAGGACAGACACAAAGAACCGCTACGTAAACAGTCCCCTGCTCCAGGACAGACACAAAGAACCGCTACGTAAACAGTCCCCTGCTCCAGGACAGACACAAAGAACCGCTACGTAAACAGTCCCCTGCTCCAGGACAGACACAAAGAACCGCTACGTAAACAGTCCCCTGCTCCAGGACAGACACAAAGAACCGCTACGTAAACAGTCCCCTGCTCCAGGACAGACACAAAGAACCGCTACGTAAACAGTCCCCTGCTCCAGGACAGACACAAAGAACCGCTACGTAAACAGTCCCCTGCTCCAGGACAGACACAAAGAACCGCTACGTAAACAGTCCCCTGCTCCAGGACAGACACAAAGAACCGCTACGTAAACAGTCCCCTGCTCCAGGACAGACACAAAGAACCGCTACGGACACGCAGTTATTGTGCAGGGATACACACACCCTTGTCATCATTGCACCGAGTCAAGTGCACACAACCGCGCGTGCTCTGACGTAAGACGCCACGTCACGTGTTCATTAGCAGCGCATAGATCATGCGCAGTCCCTCGGGACTTCCCGCCGCGGAGAGAGCGCGCGGCGAGAGAGAGAGAGTGAGAGCCCCCCCTGGTGGCGACAGGTGTAATTAAAGTGAACAAGGGCCCATAACTCGTTACACGGTTTGCTGAGACAACATTCAGTGACCGCTTGGCACGAGGCAGCGGACATTTCGTTCCCAGGGACCGGGGGCGGGACTCACTGCTGTGTGGTCCCCTAGGGCGCAAGGCAGAAGTCTTTTAATGTCCGTGACGGTAATGGCATGTTGATTGTGTTGCCTTTAGGAACGAAGTATTCAGCCGAGTCAACGTCTGAATTTATAGTAGTGTTAGTTTTTGTTAGTCTCCCCATTTCAAGGAAAACGTGGATGTCATACATGAGGAACAATACAATACAATACAATAGCATACAATACAACACAATGCAACTTTATTGTCTCTGTGAAGAGAAATTTGCCTTCTGGCTCGTCATTTTTACAATAAAACATTAACAATTCAATAAACAATTCTTCCTTTTTCTTCTTCTTCCTTTAATTTAAAAAAAAAGTCTTTTCACATAAGTGACATTAGACTGATCTGACAATTATCATGCTAACAACATGTATCAGCAAGTTGCACCAACTGAAATTTGTGTTAAAAATAGACAAACAACAAACAACAAACTTACTTGCAATCAACAAACAACCACATATACATTTGTGTCTATATACATCCTGATAATTAGTTTCAACAACAGCAGAACAAAGAAAAGAATTTAAAAAGTCACATTTTAATAAATGAGTCAACGTCTCACGCAAGCCTTTGGTTTTTAGTAGTGTTAGTTTTGAGTAGTCAAGCCGAGTAGTTCTTTGTCCCTCTCAAGGAAAATGTGGGTGACACACACGAAGAGCGAACAAAAAAAAAATTCTCTTTTTTTCTCTCCCTTATTTAAAAAGAAAAATCACAGTTAAGAAGTGCGCAGCAACAGACATGCACAATTTATCCCAGAAGCGTTATTGAATAGAATACAAATGAAATAGTAAAATGGGCACAAGTATGATTATTACTGGTCTATATTAGTATGAGGTTTTCTGCAGTCAAGTCGACCCGTCCGACCCTGCATTTTTATTAACGGGGACTTCACGATAATTGTTGTTCATGAAATTTGATTTTGACTATTAAATGATAATTGTTGATGGACGGCTCTGTGAATCACCGTGTGTGTGTGTGTGTGTGTGTGTGTGTGGTGCGTGCGTGCGTGCGTGCGTGCGTGCGTGCGTGCGTGCGTGCGTGCGTGCGTGCGTGCGTGTGTATGTTCGTATGTCTGTGTATTTGTTTGTTGTTGTTGTTTTTCTTTCCCTGCTTCGGTATTTGGCGTTAATACTGTCATTGTGGTACCAGTCTCGGCTAGAAAGTCTGTTGATCTGGAATACATAGTATCACACTTTGTTGTTCATGCGTGCGTGCGTGCATGCGTGCGTGCGTGCGTGCGTGCGTGCGTGCGTGCGTGCGTGTGTGTGTGTGTGTGTGTGTGTGTGTGTGTGTGTGTGTGTGTGTGTGTGTGTGTGTGTGTGTGTGTGTGAAAGCGTCTGAACATGTCAACAATAATACATTCAACAGCATAAAAATGAATACAGCAAAACAATAAATTTATATCGCAGTCTAAAATTTGCCCTATTAGTTAGGGACACGCAATATATTAAATAGCAGGTAACAAGCCTACCACTACTCTAAACATAAACGTCTGCCACCGAACGCGTACGTCTAAATCTTTCGCTTCCTTATCTTGCAGAGGAATGTTTATTTCCAGGCTCTTGTTCGTTGCAATAGTCCCTTTCTGGAAGAAAAAACAAAACGTCATGAAGGAGAGAGAGGAGGAGAGAGAGAGAGAGACGAGAGAGAGAGAGATGAGAGAGAGAGAGAGAGAGACGAACTAGTCCTTCTCTGGACAGAACAACAACACCCACCAAGAGACAAGACAGCAGAGCAGAGAGAGACAGCAGAGAGAGAGACAGAGAGAGAAGAGACAGAGGCAGAGAGACGAGAGACAGGAGAGAGACAGCAGACAGACGAGAGCAGAGAGAGCAAGAGAGGGAGAGAGGAGGAGAGAGAGAGAGAGAGAGAGAGAGAGAGAGAGAGAGAGAGAGGTGGGGGGAGGTGGGAGGGGGGAACCAAGAAAATGATACGAAAGTGTTGAAAAGGCCGACAATGTTTCCAGACTTCTCAAAAGATCATTTTCGTCAAACAAAAACTCTCCACAGCCATCCAGGTTTTCAGCACCAAGATGGCCGCTGTGATAAAGGGCTGTAACTGTTTTCCGGTTCCTGTGATTCGTTTGAAATGGATTCAGACCACACAGCCCTTACAGCTTTTCTTTCAGAGACACGGGTCTCTGCAGTACATTGTGGGTTCCACTCTCCGCTTTACTCCAAGACTCGGCTGAACCTTAATGTCTGTGGAAGACAGCGTAAAGCAGTCTAAGACCTGTCTTAGCAAATTGTTTCGCTGCTTTCCATCAGTTTAAATCAATGAATATAAGCTTATTGTTTGACACCAACCGATATTCAAGGTGCAAGTTGCTTCAGTTCTGTGAAGCGATGATTAAATGCAGCCATCGCGGTGAAGAGAATAGCAGCAAACACAACATAATTCATCGATCGTTAGTCGATGTTAACTCGTTTTGGTTGTCACATCCTGCTTTGGGGGCTTTGACTAGATCGAGATACGATTTTATTTCTGAGCCACTGAGAGAAAAATGTATGATCTCACTACAATGTTCAGACGGGGGAGGGCGGGGGGGGGGGGGGGGGGGGGGGGGGGGTCTGTTCGTGCTGAGTTGTCAGTCATTGCTGCTTTCCAATAAACAAGCAATTCCACATTGCAGGCATTACGCGTGTCTGTCACGTTTGCTAACACCTGCCCGAGGGGCACCGTCTTGCATGTGTATATGCCCGAGTCATCTGTGTGTGTGTGTGTGTGTGTGTGTGTGTGTGTGTGTGTGTGTGTGTGTGTGTGTGTGTGTGTGTGTGTGTGTGTGTGTGTGTGTGTGTGTGTGTGTGTGTGTGTGTGTGTTCTCTCCTTCTTCTTCTTCGGGTTTAGGGGTTCAGTGCTGGTCGTTTTGTGTGGTTCGTTACAGTTTTTACTTCTTCGCGATCTTTTCTGCATATTTTAGTGTCGCAATAATTCACCGAGCGCGTATTCCGAATAGTGTGAAACTGGAATATTCGTTCAAAAAAGACTAAATGGTTTTGTGTGGCTTGTTGTTTTTGTTTTTGTTTTTGTTGTTGTTGCGTGTGTGTGTGTGTGTGTGTGTGTGTGTGTGTGTGTGTGTTGGTGTGGTGTGTGTGTGTGTGTGTGTGTGTGTGTGTGTGTGTGTGTGTGTGTGTGTGTGTGTGTGTGTGTGTGTGTGTGTGTGTGTGTGTGTGTGTGTGTGTGTGTGTGTGTGTGTGTGTGTGTGTGTGTGTGTGTGTGTGTGTGTGTGTGTGTGTGTGTGTGTGTTAGCTTACGTTGCATGAATGAGACTATTACATTGTTAAAATTAACTTGATTTATTTATAACCTTTATACATGGCTAATTGTAATATTTTGCCTATTTGTTAATGTACTGTATGAATGGAATGTCACCAAGACAATTCCTGTGTACACTGGCGAATAAACATCCTTGTATTCTAGTATCCTTGTCACCAAAGATCGTACAGTAAAGCTATACGACCTTCGCTGTCAAAGAATAATTCTACATGGGCAGAATCGGTAGGGCCGAATGAAGTGTGTGTGTGTGTGTGGGGGTGGGGGGGGGGGGGTATACCTAACACTATATACACTGTCACCATCAAAATGATTCTAGAGTGGGTAGCGGTGTGCGAGTGGGTAGGGGTGGGAGGGAATGGGGGGGGGGTGTATACCTAACGTTATGTACACAAAAATCTGAAACAAGAATGATCATCGTTCGATCTGTTTCTAACCCAGTATCTAAAACACATACAACAGTCTTCAAGACGAGAAAGCCTATGACACAGACACAACAAGTTTCCCGGCAAAAAATTTTGTTTTGTTTTGTTTTGTTCCTTTCTCATCTCATTTTTCATCATTTTTAACCGTTTAACTGTTGTTTAAGAGTTATTTTGTAGCTTGACTAAGGAGATTACACCGAACATTTGCAGATTGTGTGTCTGTATCATAATAAATAAGCGTTCTTTTGAATCTTTTATGTGTTTGGATCTTGCTATGAACACAGTCACAACCAGGATGATTCTAAATGGGCAGCGGTAAGCGAGTGGGTGAGGGTTGAGGTGGGTCGGAGTGTGGGTGTATACCTAACGCTGCACTGACTGTCATCACCAGAATGATTTGCGTCAGCATGATGTGAGCGTGGGTGGGACGGGTGGTGGAGGTGGTGGAGGTGTTGGTGGTGTTCTGGTTGGTGGTGTTAGTTAAGCCACATTGTCACCATCAGGAGATTGTGCATTAGGATGGGCCGAGAGGTGAGCCATTTTAATGTTTCAAATACCAGGCAGTGTCCGCAATAAACTGACCACATTTTTTAAAGAGAAGGTAGGCCGAAGCGGATTCGAATCTGGGTCCATCTATTTATATCAGCAGATCGCCTTACCGCTAGACAGAACACCCCCCTCTCCCTCTCTCTCTCTCTCTCTCTATCTCACACACACATGCGCACACACGTCACACACACCACACACACACACACACACACACACACACACACACACACACACACACACACACACACACACACACACACACACACACACACACAACACACACACACACACACACACACACACACACACACACAACCACACACACACACACACACACACACACACACAACACACACACACCACACACAACACACACACACACACACACACAACACAACACACACACACACACACACACACACACACACACACACACACACACACACACATGCAGAGCAATTCTCATGAAAAATCTCGGCCTAACAATCATGTCATAGACAACAATAATATTGTTTCTGCTAATACAAGCGTATTTCCCTGTTGACTCAACTGTGACTGACCTGATGACCGTACAAAACAAACAATTGTCAACCCGGTTCGCCCTGTGACCAGCCGGTGGTGTTGACAGACAGACATTCAACTACTTCATCAGAACATTACGAATTTCCATTGCGTGCGTGTGACTATCTATGATTTTCCTTATTTCGGTATTCCTTTTAGATTACACAAACTCGAAACAAAGGCGAAAAAAATAGGAGGGAAACAAAAACAACGAAAACCAGAACAAGAAAGACAGAAAGAAAAGAAAATTTTAAAAATGAATGAAATATTAATACTGACACAAGGGTATGGATAATACAAGGAAAAGAAAACAAAACAAAGAGTAGTAAAATCAGAAAGAAAGAAAGAAAGAAAAAAGGGGGGCGGGGGGAGGATGGAGGAAGAAAGGACAAGAAAGAAGAAAGGGAAAAAAAGAAGAAAAAAAAAGAACTAGAAGAAAAGAACAGATTTTTTTCTTTCTAGAAAGACGTCAGTAAAGAAAGAAGGCACGGGAACTTGCGAAAGAAGCGGCAGAACAAAAACTGAAGTAAGAGTAAGCACTTCAAGTGACCACAGTAAGCTGGACGGTCGACAGACGAAGAAAATGAAGGGGAAAAAATACAGAAAAAAAAGAAAAAAAGAAGGAGGAATGTGATCACACAGAGCCAAACACGGAAGCCAGCAGAGAGTTTTTTTTGTCCACAGTAATTTCAATGCCGGCACACAAGAGAACCGAAAAACCAGAGCCTGTCTCTCCACACTGGGGCCCGCTCCCAAAGGGCGTGCTCACGGAGAGGGAGGCGTGGCCTCAACCGACTGCACCGACCAATAACGCGCGTCTTGCTGCACGTGCGGATTGAGTGACGGACGACGGAGCTGGAAGCGGAGCCAGGAGGCTGATGATGTTTCTCTAGGAGCTGCTGATCCGATAATTTTATTGCCGATGTTTCCTCCTCCTCCTGAGACCCAGGGTGGTGAAGGTAGCGCGCTTTGCACGTGCAGACTACACCACTCGTCACGCGCTCTTGGGACTTTTCTACACTCTTGTACCGGAGAGCGACGAAAGGGCGAAAACTGACTTTGATCAGATTTGTTCGTGTGTTCTTCAACGGTTTCGCAGTTGATACTTTTTCTGGTTTTATAGAAGCTGTGCCATTTGCGGCACTGACTGGTTTTTGTTGATTTTTTCTTTCTGTTCTTTGCCATTCGAAACTGAGTGTAGTTTGAAAACGAAACTGTGATATGCACAAATATATGAGGTCACGTTTGTGTTTAAGTCTTCCAGCACGTGGCATGTGATACTTTACAGAAAAGGAGAAGAAGAAGAAACAAAGAAAGAAGAAGAAGAAAAAAGAAGAAGGAAAGGTAGGAAAGGGGACACGTTACCGTCGTTCACCCGGGGTGAACACGGCTCTAAGCGATCCACCAATCAGCACCTGTCTGTCATCACACGTGTCACCCGTCCCCCTATTCCAAGAGGGAGCCGAAAGAGGGAGGTCGGGTGGAGAAACTGAGGAGAGCCTGACGGAGGCAACACCAGTTCACAGACCGGTCGATACCTTTTATTCCTCGTTTCTCTACGAAACTGATAGGAATCTACCCCCATTTTTGTCCCAACTGTTCCTCCCCTCCACGTGTGTTTTTATGATTTACATCTCGGATCTATATCACCGAGTTTCCATCCGTTGATGGCAAGACTGGACCTCGGTGACCGACTGCAGCAAGCAAGGTAGTGTGGACAGTGCAGCAAGCAAGTAACGTGGACATTGCAGCACTAAGCAAGGTAGCGTGGACAGTGCATCAAGCAAGGTAGCGTGGACATTGCAGCACTGAACCAAGATAGGGTGGACAGTGCAACAAGCAAGGTAGTGTGGACATTGCAGCACTGAACCAAGATAGGGTGGGCAGTGCAACAAGCAAAGTAGTGTGGGCAGTGCATCAAGCAAAGTAGCGTGAACAGTGCAGCAAGGAGGCAGGGTGGACAGTGCAACAAGCAGGTAACGTGGTCAGCAAGGAGGTAGCGTGGACAGTGCAGCAAGTGGACATTGCAACAAGCAGGTAACGTGGACAGTACAGCAAGGAGGTAACGTGGACAGTGCAGCAAGGAGGCAGCGTGGACAGTGCAGCAAACAAGGCAACGTGGACAGTACATCAAGCAAGGTAGCGTGGACAGTACAGCAAGACAGGTAGCGTGGACAGTGCAGCAAGCAGGTAGCGTGGATGTGTTTCACAGTAGCATAGTGGTATAGGGAGGGGCAAGGCTTGCCCCCTAACCCTATGGAACTGCCCAACCCTCTGTCCCCAAGAGCTAACGCCTTCAGCATCGCCTCCATCATGTCCGGGCCCCTGGATGCCATGTTTCTGGCGGGTGCCTACCCGTCCTCGGCAGTGCCGCCTCAGAGGTCCACCGACTGTTTCTTTGACTGGAACCACCAGGCCGCTGCTGCTGCTGCTGCTGCGTCTTCCGGTCACTATGGCCCCGCCGCCATGAAGGGCATGGAAGGTGAGAGATGGTGGCGATGGCGATGGGGATGGGGTGTGGGGATGTCCGGATGGAGAGTACACTGCACGGACTCAATGACGGATGGATGGGCAAAAGGATCGATCTGATGATGCGGTACCGATATAATGTGAATTAGGTTGTAATGATGGATGGATGGGCAAAAGGATCGATCTGATGATGCGGTACCGATATAATGTGAATTAGGTTGTAATGATGGATGGATGGGCAAAAGGATCGATCTGATGCGCTACCGATATAATGCGAATTAGGTTGTAATGATGGATGGATGGGCAAAAGGATCGATCTGATGCGCTACCGATATAATGCGAATTAGGTTGTAATGATGGTGGATGGGCAAAAGGATTGATCTGATGATGCGCTACCGATATAATGTGAATTAGGTTGTAATGATGGATGGATGGGCCAAAGGATTGATCTGATGATGCGCTACCGATATAATGTGAATTACGCTGCGTACCTTTGTAATGAGATCCAAATTCAGAAAAGGTTAAAAAGAACGCTATTTATTAGGACAAAACATAACATGCTAATTTTCGGGGTGATCCTCTTTCTCAAGCTAAAAGTTAGAGGGTGAAAAATTAGATGTAGGGTACTTATAATTTGGGATACTTTTGTAGTTTCATTTATGGCGATTTGAGCCTTACACATGTATCATAGAAGGATTCAGCACGTTGAAAATACTCTTAATTATAAATAATAGTAATACAATAACTGTTTGTTGTTGTTATTATTACTACTGATTCGTCCAGTCCTCCGTTAATTCATTTTTTCGTTGTGATATTTGTTCAACGTTTCATTCATTCATTCATCCTCTTCACCTGTATACGCATTCTCTCATTCATGTGTACATTTTCGCATTTGTTCACGTACCTGCTGTGAATATGAATATTCCTGAGTGGATTTTCGTGGTGCTCCTTATAAATTATCATTCATCCCGATTCGTTCATTCACCTTTTGTTGTTATATTTGTTTGTACATTGAAGAGTCAAGATTCAGCATTACCTTATTATCTCACCCGAGAAAATTAAATTTCTTAAAGCGTGTTTCCCTTAATCGGCCATATATTCCGTTTAGATGCACAAGGTTGTTTCATTGATTAATTTGTGGACACGCATACCTCTTGACTCGTACGTTTTTAGACTTATCCGGATTTGTTTTTTTTTAATATCTTAATAAACCAGTACATGAAGTAAATGAAGTGTATGATAGATATTTAAGATCAAGATACGGTCAGTTTAATGGCACAAATGTGGATATTAGAGCTAAAAATGGTAAAGTGTATCTAGAATTGAGCCAACACTGTCACTGGAAGAATTATAGAGTTGAGGACACAATTGAAACAAACAATAATACCTGTTTGTAGGTTAGTGAGGATTCTCTTGTTTTCGGTTCCGTATCTCCGCTTCCTACAAACCGTCAATGGGAAAATTGGAGAGAAAAAATAAAAAGATAAAAAGAAGAAGATTTTTTTTTTAATGAGCGCAATAATTAAAGCAAAGAGAAGAATAAATGTTGACATTTTAGGACACGGTACCTAATTCTAGAGGATGGAGTTACTCCCGAAGTATATGTAATTAGCGTAAGGCATGCTATTCACCGAGACGTTAACTTGTTCTGTTGCGATCACTCCATTCATGTCTGTCATGTTTAATTTGTCACCTGCATTGAGTCGTATCTCTAATCCACTGGTTATTATTTGAGAGAGAGAGAGAGAGAGAGAGAGAGAGAGAGAGAGAGAGAGAGAGAGAGAGGAGGGGGAGGAGGAGGAGGAGGAGGAAGAGAAGAAGAAGAAAAAGAAGAAGACGAAGAAGACGAAAAAGAAAAAAAGAAGGAAAGGGAAAAAGAATCGAAAAGAGAACGAGTATTAGAGAACAGAGCAAAATTCGCCAGATTCATAAAAATAAATAAACGAATAAAAACAAGTCTTCCCTTTTTCTGCTACAACTACATATCCTCAATCAGCAGTCTGTTAATTCTGCTACTGATCATAATTATACTGCATGATTGATGTTTTCAGTTAATAGTACACCATAGTGTACACAGATAATTGATGGTGCTGAAAGTGTGCTGTTTGTTCTTGTTTTAATTCAAGGTTTTTTTCTCTCTTCTTTCGTTACTTTAAGTGTACATCTAGGCTCCTAATTATTACGCACCCATTTTCCTTAATAATTGTAATAATAACCGTAACAGCACACTACCACACCATTTTGCCATTAAATAGACGAACTGAAATCACTTTACAAGTTTGACACAAAATTGCACGAGTTCGTACAATGAACAGTTACATTCAAACATCAATAAAAAGACGACACAGTTACAACAGCGACATCGCCTATAGTTATCAGTGTCAAAGAGGATAGTAGCGATAGTAGCAGCAGCAATGTGAAGGTAATGGTAATAGTAGACTAGTAGCAATAGTGGTAGTAGTACTAGTCTAGTGGTAGTAGTAGCAGTAGTTGTCGTAGTCGTAATCCTTTCGTGATAATAAGTTTTTATTTTTATTTTACCACGTTGAAGAAGAACAAAAACAATAGCAATAAAAACGCGCGTACGCACACACGCACGCACACAACAACAACAACAACAACAATGACAACAATAACCAAACAAACAATTATCCAAAAATCTGTGAAGGAAATTCTGCGGACGCTTGGCGTTTAAATCTCTCTCTCTCTCTCTCTCTCTCTCTCTCTCTCTCTCTCTCTCTCTCTCTCTCTCTCTCTCTCTCTCTCTCTCTCTCTTCGCATTTACGTTCTGAAATGCTAGTTACCATGCACCAATTTAAAAAATAATAACCAGGAAAATGCCGATCAAGTGATTGAGCAACTGTGATTTTTCTCTCTCTCCACACGTGCTAGTGCTTTGTATATGTAAAAGTTCAGTTCAGTTCAAGATGATATATAAAGCAAGATTTTAACAATGCATATAATTATTACACACACACACACACACACACACACACACACACACACACACACACACACACACACACACACACACACACACACACACACACACACACACCACACACACACACACACACACACACACACACACACACACACACACACACAAAAAAAGAAGAAGAAGAAGAAGAGGAAGAAGTCTGTGTGAACGTCATGAGTGATCTGGCGCTCGACCCGCTGAACCTGTTGAGATGGACTTTGTGAAGAGTCCTTGGGACACGAGGGTCCTGTGTCTCTGTAGTATGGCTCACACCTCTTTCTCGAATTAATACAATAACGCCAAAGACTGTTGAAGCGAACGAGTCACTCGGTGAAGTAAGGGTTTTGCAGGTAGCTCCATGGTTTGGTGGTTATAACACTCCGGACTCGCGCCAGCCCGATGGCAAGTTCAAATCTCGGTGAAATCTCTCTCTCTCTCTCTCTCTCTCTCTCTCTCTCTCTCTCTCTCTCTCTCTCTCTCTCTCTCTCTCCCTCCCTCCCTCCCTCCATCCCTCCCTCCCTCTGTCTGTCTGTCTGTCTGCCTGCCTGTCTCTTTTTCTCTCTCTGCCCCCTGATTTTTTTGTGTTTTCGAGTTTCGGTTTGCATTTTGTAGAGGGCTCGTTTCGGTTCATTATTGATGGTTATTTTTCTCCCTCATTGTAAGGAACAATATTACTCATATACACTAAACCATCCATTCCAATCTGTCTCTGCCCCCCCCCCCCCCCCCCCCCCCCCCCCGCCCCCCCTCTTAAAAAAAAAAATCAACAATTATTTTTATACCCATGACTGCATACGATTTGCAAACAAAATAAAATGTTGACTTGTTAGCGGTCACTATGCTCAAGACTGCATACGCCATATCAAGTAAAGTGAAAAGTTGAGGTGTCGGTGAGCGCCGTCTGTGCGTGACTGCGTGCAGGTAGCCAATTAGAACCGTGGACACCATGAGGTGTTTATGACGGCCACCCATCAATGCGCTCAATTAGCCGGGCGTAAAATTAATTGTAGGCCTAAAAATCTTGAGTGCTGACAACTGCCATGCATGAATCCGTGCAGTTACCCAAGTACAATAATTTATAGCCAGCCTACTCTTTTTTCTCTGCCCCCCGCCCCTCACCTTCTTTACAATAATGGTTATAAGAGATCTATTCGAGATCGAGACTTCATTTTCGGTAGGGTTGTTTGAAACTTCAAACGGTTTGCCACTTTAAACTCCAGTTCACCTACCATTATTTTCTGCTCTGTGAATAGAATAGTGTGCGTGCGTGCATGCGTGTTTGTATGTGTGGTGTGTACTGTTTTGTTGTATTGATTAGCGATTTGCAATTGTACACGCCTAAGGGCGCATCATAAATGTCCTTTAATTTTTTATTATTATACAAACCTATAAAAGGTTTAAAAGAACGCTGTTTGTTTTGATAAAACACATAGCGTTCTTTTTAACCTTTTGTGTGCTTGGATCATATTTTAGAAAGCTAATAGTCATTCTTGTTTCACGTTCTTTTTATCATTATTATTTTTGGTAGTTATAATTATGCCGCTATAACTTGAGGGTTCAAACATTTCCCAATTTTGATGAGACTTTAAGATGGGCTTCAGCTTCGTTCTTTAAGAACTGGTCAACAAAGTTCTTCCGAAAGAAACTGCTGAGATATAGGCAACCGTTTGGAGGGTGGGGGTGGGGTGGGTGCGTTAACTCAGTCGGTCTTTGGACAAACATTGCCGGAACAGCTCTTCTTACCACTGCTCAGCATGCCAAGTTGAAACCGTTCCTAGAGATACACACCCACTTGACACAACACAGCAAGGGAAGAAAACCGCTGTAGAACTCACGGGAGAGGGCGCTAGCGGAGGGGTTGATGCAAAAACCACCCGTCACTATCCGCATTGCTACACTTATCGGCGCGGATCATTGAAATGTTAGCCGCCAATTTTCCGCAAGTTTACGGAACCCGATTCGCGGTTGTAGGTAGCATTTTCCTTGTTATAGCGAGGAGGTGGCGAAGAGGTGTGGCATTGTCGTGGAGATTATAGCGGTGTAGAGCTGTTAAGCGATACAACCGATCATGGAAGGGACAGATTATGAACAAATTATAAACCGGGTAGCACGAATATTAAAACAGCAAAGGCAACATCAACAGCAACAACACAACACAACAAACAAACACATGTCAAACAAACCATAGACAAACAAAACAAAAAAACAACAACAACATTACAACAACAACAACAAAAAACAACCGCAAAAAACCCCCCAAACAACAACTAACAAACAAAACAAAAACAACAACAACACAGGAACTGAAACAAAACAAACAAACAAGCAAGCAAACAAGCCCCAAAAAATCTACAAAACAACAACCTAATACAAGAAGTAAAAAGAGGTAACAATCTGAAAGAGAATAATAGAAGCAATGACATTTGTAAAAAACGTTTCTGAGCTTCTTTATGTATGATCACAAAAATCTTGACCCAAAATGACAATGTCCAATTAATTTAGCTGTTAAATGTAAGCATAATTTAGTTTTTGTTGTTGTTGTAGTTAGGTCTTTACAAACGGCAATATCTTTTTTCTATATAAATTTGACTTCTTCCCTCTGAATGCTTACAAAAAATATTTTATACCCACTGCCGTTTCAGTTTCAGATGTACGATTTTAATGTTTTAAGCAGTGTGTGTGTGTGTGTGTGTGTGTGTGTGTACGGTGTGCGTGTGTGGTGTGTGTGTGTGGTATGGTGTGTGTGTGTGTGTGTGGGGGGGAGGGGGTGGTGGAGGGGGGGTGGGGGGGGGGGGGGGGGGGGGAGGAATGTGAGAGTGAGACAGAGATAATGTGTCCGTAGTTATTTTATTTTAAATGTAGCTTCTTGAGCCGATGTGTCAAAGAAAAAATCCATTTTCATGCTTTCTATAATTATGAACAATAAAGATTTATTTGATTTGATTTTGATTTGAACTAACTGCCCTTGGTGTTCATGCCATTTTGGCTGTGTGTTGCATCGGTCGGTGTTAAAGAACATTTAATGCGGCAGTCAGTACGATTGACTTTGGTACGGATGCTCTGTATCAGTGTTTAATGCCGCTGTCTGTACGAATACCTGATGCAACAGTCTGTACAAATGTTTGATGCGGCGGTAAGTACGAATGGTTGATACGGGTGGCGTGTATCAATTTTAAAATACCCATCTGTACGAATACCTGATGCAGCTGTCAGTACGAGCGAATGACACTGGTGGTCTATATCAATGTTTAATGCCGCTATCTGTACGAATACCTGATGCGACAGTCTATACAAAAATGTTTGACGCGGCGGGTCAATGGATTGAAATGGATGGTTGTATCACTGTTTTATACCGCTATTTGTACGTATGCGACTACAAATATTTGATGCTGCGGTCTGTACAAATATTTGCTGTGACTGTCTGCAGGAATATTTGGTTCTGATATCTATGCAAATGTTTGATGCGGCGGTGTGTACGGATATTTGGTTCTGATGTCTGCACGAATGTTTGATATGGCGGTGTGTACGGATATTTGGTTCTGATGTCTGCACGAATGTTTGATATGGCGGTGTGTACGGATATTTGGTTCTGATGTCTGCACGAATGTTTGATATGGCGGTGTGTACGGATATTTGGTTCTGATGTCTGCACGAATGTTTGATATGGCGGTGTGTACGGATATTTTTGATGTCTGCACGAATGTTTGATATGGCGGTGTGTACGGATATTTGGTTCTGATGTCTGCACGAATGTTTGATATGGCGGTGTGTACGGATATTTGGTTCTGATGTCTGCACGAATGTTTGATATGGCGGTGTGTACGGATATTTGGTTCTGATGTCTGCACGAATGTTTGATATGGCGGTGTGTACGGATATTTGGTTCTGATGTCTGCACGAATGTTTGATATGGCGGTGTGTACGAATGCATGACAAGGCGATCCGCACTAACTGATTATGTCACGGTCTGTATGAAATTATATTCGATGTTATATGCGAAAATTGCATCTTGGTATCTGTCCTAATGGGAATGATTGATCAAAAAGGGACCTTCTTGTCCGTATTAGCCTTATTTTTATTATTTTAATCTGAATCGTCACATTGGTGTTGCGTTTTTTGACGCTCCGAATAAACCGTGTTTTTAGCAGTCCTTATAGGTATATTCAAAAATAATCCGAGCTGAACTTCAAAAAGTACGGAATGATTTTGGACACGTTTTACTTTTATTCCATTCAAATCATAGACAGTTTATGAAATCAATAATAGTACGCAGAAGTCGATCCCTATTGGGACGTTAGAGGTGAGAAACAGGCTGATTGCGGACCATACAAATTATAATTATATCAGTTGAAAATACACCCATGGCACAGTTCGAAAGAAAATGTTTTAGGAAGAGTTTTGGGAAGATTTTTTTTTTTATCCGCGCGCGCGTGCGTATGTGTGTGAGAGAGAGAGAGAGAGAGAGAGAGAGAGAGAGAGAGAGAGAGAGGAGAGAGAGAGAGAGAGAGAGGGGGGGGGGGTGGACAGTTTATATATTATTTTTGAAGTTTTATGTATACATTTTCGTTGACCTTGGCTTGCAAAGTGCGGTATGCTCACCCTTGTTGGTGAGATATAGCGTTATAGAAATGACCGCTATTATTATTTTGATGATGATGATGACGATGACGACGATGATGATGATGATGATGATTACAATTATTATCTTTAGCTTGGCGCGCGAAAATATTGCCTTGAAAAGCTAGACACTTACATTTACCCCGTCACGAAGAAATTCAGTCTCTTCGGTAGAGCCGTCCTGGAAACAAGGTAAGGTCGATCGGCTAGCCAATTACACTGTAATTATCAAGTAGTGCGTCGGTCGCAGTGTTTGTTTTCCTGTGTACGAAGAACTGTCAGCAAGGAGGAAACTACTCTCATTGAAATTCGGTTCAACCGAATGCAAATATACCTGCGTGCACGTGACCCGTTCCAGCCGTACAGCCGGCGTCCAAATTGCAGCAACCTTACTCGGCTCCCTGCAGAGAAAACATCACTTGTCACGCTCCCGGTGCCAGAATTCGAGGAACCGTGACGACAGTGTGTGTGGGCCTTGTCCCGAAAGCTTTCGGCAGCGTGTGGAGGGGGGCTGTGTGTATTTATTGTGCAGCTACAGTCAGTGTCTGGCTACGGTCCCAACTGAGGCTGTGGAGACAGGAGTTTCGTTAGGAGTCTTTTGTCGTGCCGGGCGTTGAGGGCTGGGGAATAGATTAAAACACACCAGCGCTGATTGTGCTTGTTTATGAGAGAGAGAGAGAGAGAGAGAGAGAGAGAGAGAGAGAGAGAGAGAGAGAGAGTGTTATTGGCCCTTTAACGTACCGTCAACCACATAGGGTCACCCCAGGCCAACGAGGGAGAAGGGGGGGGGGGGGGGGGGGGGGGGAGGGGGGGGGGAGGGAAGGGAGGGAAGAGAGGAGAAAAAGGCATGCTGATTAACCCCTTCACTGCCATGGTGTCATTTGAAAACCACCCACAAAAGTGCGAAATTTCAAACCCTTAACTTTTCTGTCTTCTTTTTCGCACTGGCATGTGAAAGGAAATTCGTCAAAATGCATAGCATTGAAAATAGATGTTATAGGACCGGAAATGATACGGTTTGCAGGCGCGTTCTTGCATCATTCAGCCCGGAAATGTTACAGGCTGGGGCAGTGAAGGGGTTAAGAACGTTAAAGGCCAAAGGCCATTTGTAACCCTTTTTGCTTGCAACAGGAACATTAGTTTATGGTGACCTACGTAGTGGGGGTGGGGGTAGGGAATCACACACACACACACACACACACACTTACGCACGCACACATGCACACACACCTCTCGCACACACACACACACACACACACTCTCATTCACACGCACAGCCTGAGACGCGTACAAATGCACTGGTACTTACGAAAGGGACACAATCTCACACTAAAGAGCTACGGTACATTTTTGTTGGAAACTGAATATTGTGTTACATTTACAGAATATCATAAAGCAGGATTGCATGCAGAAGGAAATAAACTTTTGTTTTTCTTTGAAACAACATACTTCAGGTGACACACAAGGTCATTCAACCGCCGACCCGACTTTGACACCCCCTCTCTCTCTGTCTTGCAAAATTCCAACGTCAGTAACTTGATTATTGTGTGTATTTTCTTATCAGTTTTTCTTTTCTTTTCCCCGCTCAAATTGGGCTATGGCCTTATTGAATAAATATTCCGTATTCCGTATTCTGTCTCTCATTCACACCCGCACGCACGCACGCACACACACACACGCATTCATGCACACACACACACACACACACACACACACACACACAACACCACACACCAGCTCTAGACTGTTGAGACTATCGGTACGCCGGTACCGGCAATACAAAATTAATTAAAAAATTCGGTACCAACTCTCAGTCAGCCGGTACAGTCAACATTGCCTAGGCCTAATATTACAATGTGCCCGCGAGTTTTATCACATTTTCGTTCAGTATGTGTATGCGCCACTGACGTTTGATCTAGATCTAGTTTCCAAGTAACGACGTTCACGTTGCTCAGTGCTGATGTCGGCAAAACAATCGATCTTGTAGCCTACTGACGACTCACCTTTACAGACTGTAATCAAACCTACTTTTGTTGCTAAATTTGGCTCCATTCGCTATATAGCTGGCGGTTTTGATGGTTTTCTAAGCTGTTTCAATGGATTTTTCGTCTGAAGTGGTCGATCTGGTCCGGGCGGGCGAGAGAAATAAAACAAGAACAAAACAAAACAAACAACAACTGTATGCTTCCCTTACGCCATACTGACGCAGTTCGATCTAGAATGAAAGCGGAGCGGGAAAAATCGTTCAGCACAGCTGCTTTATCCAAACAGACAAGAAACGGTCCGGTAGCTATCTTGTAGTCAGCACTCATTCTTTGGGATTTGAGGGGGGCGGGGGCAGGGGGCACTTCTAGCATGCGACACGTACGGTTTCTGGTGTGACTGAACGTTCATGGTTTTGCTTGCTGATCAACGCCGGAAGCGATCTTGTTTAGCCGGAGCTTCCACTTGCTTCTGGACCCAGTGTACAGAGTATCTCCAGCAAGTCACACATCGCTCAGTTTCAGCCGTTACTTGGTACCGACGACTTTATTTTCCCCCCCTACTAGGGAAACATTTACCGGTAAAAACCGGCACATGCTGGTCTAGCGGAAGCTCTGACACACACACACACACGCACACACACACACAACACACACACGACGTACGTACACAGTGCTGAGTGCAGAGGGGGGGGGGGGGGGGGGGGGGGAGTAAACCTGATCGGAAACTGATACAGTAAAAAATAGAGCTGAAGATCTTCGTTTGTAGGCTGAGAGAAACAGTGTGGTTTTCAGATTAATGTGGAGCCGGGTTTATGTTGAGAAGCATGGCGGTTAGAGCGAGGGAGTTTACACCCAGTTACAGCCAGGACTGAGACGGGAGAAATGGACATGCCGCCCTTGGAACTGTCTTTCTGGATTTAGAAAAGTGGGGTGCTCGCAAGGGTACGGGACGAGGCCCACAGCTGAAGCAGTTCAGGCAGGCAGGACGGGACGAGGTCCACAGCTGAAGCAGTTCAGGCAGGCAGGACGGGACGAGGTCCACAGCTGAAGCAGTTCAGGCAGGCAGGACGGGACGAGGTCCACAGCTGAAGCAGTTCAGGCAGGCAGGACGGGACGAGGTCCACAGCTGAAGCAGTTCAGGCAGGCAGGACGGGACGAGGCCTACAGCTGAAGCAGTTCAGGCAGGCAGGACGGGACGAGGTCCACAGCGGAAGCAGTTCAGACAGGCAGGACTGGACGAGGCCTACAGCTAAAGCAGTTCAGACAGGCAGGACGGGACGAGGCCTACAGCTAAAGCAGTTCAGACAGGCAGGACGGGACGAGGTCCACAGCTAAAGCAGTTCAGACAGGCAGGACGGGACAGTATGTGGGACTAAACTGCGGCATTATTATGGAGCTAAAAAATCTTGTAATCGATTCCGTCAGTTATCGGAAGCCAGTGCAGTTTAGCCAATAGTAATATCACACGAGCAAGTCTACGCTCGGGGCCTCTGAAAGAGTAAAGCAGAACAATTCTGAGTTGAAGAGAAAAATCGATTTTGAAGGGACCTTGATGAATTCCTGCCAACAGAGAGTTACAGTAGTCAAGACATGACAATACGAAAGAGAGTATAATTATTGTACTGTGATAATCTCTGATAATACCCAGACATAATACCCAGACATGTGGCATGGGCTATTCGTGATGACATGTGTAACTGTGCCCATTCTACGTTTTTCTTTTCTCTTTTCTCAGAAAAGCTTAACTGCGCCACTTTAGTGACTTTTTTTTTTAATCTTCAAAATAAGTTGTCATGGGAAAAACTCACACCTAGACCACGGACTAATATGAACATGGAAGCAAAGGTCCGTTCTTTTCTACTCTTACCTTATTAATATATTTTTGTTGTTGTGTCCCCCCCCCCTCCCCCCCCCCCCCCCCTCCCACCGCACCTTGAATGCGATACGCATCAGCTAATATGATAGCGGTGAAAGTGATGATTGTTTGCTGCTCGTGTGGCTTCGCCTTTGCCCAGTCCTCTCAATGAAACATACTGGCATAGACATACATAAAAACATAGTATTACATACATACAGACAGACAGAAAATTCAAGCAGACAAGCATACGTACAAACTGACGCACAGACACATAAATACTCACGCGTACACACACACACACACACACACACACACACACACACACACACACACACACACACACACACACACACACACACACACACACACACAACACACACACACACACACACACACACACACACAACACACACACACACACACACACACACACACACACACACACACACACACACACACACACACAAACACACACACACCTGCTTTGCATAATTGAGGACACGGCACACACACGATATTAACGCTACTCATGCTCAATCGCATGACTACTCGTATTCAAGCGAGGTATGCACAAAGTGCCGCGCACATTTCCATAATCTATTGACGACCACACAAGTTATTGTTAGGAAAAGAATCAACTTACAGTCACGAATAAGCGAAAAATGTGAAAAGGTTATGTCTACAAAAAGAACAAGAAGCAACGGAACAGGAAGTCACGATGGGGAAAGGGTCAAGGTCAGGCATGCAGTGACAACGGGACAGGTCCAGGTTAGATGTGACAATGGGGAGAGGTCAATGCCGGAAATAGCCACAGGACACGCAGAAAGCCAGTGAACGCCCAGACTATCTGTGGCTCTGATTGGCTGAACGATAGTCGATGGTTTGATAGGTCAGCTTTGAATAGCTTCCTTTCCGCTCCGTCTCCTTATGCATATTCCGCTCGTCTGTTGGTAAAATGAGAGTTTGAGGGGAGGAAAAATCTAGCAAAATTGTTCTCTCGGTTCGTGCCAGTTGTACAGTGCATTGCACCAGGTGTACAGTCAGCTGTGTCACGTCAGACTATGGTGTATAATTATTGCGTTGTGACAAGAGTGTGGTGCCTTGTGAAGGGTGTACAACACGCTGTGTTACGTGTGCAGAGGGTTGTGCTAGGGTAACCGTGTGCTTTTGCTAGGCATACAGAGCGGTGCACTAGGTGCACCGTGCGTTGTACCGTGTATTTTACAAGGCGTACCGTGTGTTTTGCTAGGTGTACCGTGTGTTTTGCTAGATGTACCGTGTATTTTACAAGGTGTACCGTGTGTTTTGCTAGGTGTACCGTGTGTTTTGCTAGGTGTACCGTGTTTTTCTTACCGTGTGTTTTGCTAGGTGTACCGTGTATTTTACAAGGTGTACCGTGTGTTTTGCTAGGTGTACCGTGTGTTTTGCTAGGTGTACCGTGTATTTTACAAGGTGTACCGTGTGTTTTGCTAGGTGTACCGTGTGTTTTGCTAGGTGTACCGTGTGTTTTGCTAGGTGGACCGTGCGCTGGTCTAGGTGCACAGATGGTTGCACTGAGTATGTCGTTCATTGTGTTTTTGTGCCAGGTATACCGCGGGTGGTGTTAGGTGTGTTTTGTGTTGGGCTTGTAAATGTACAGTGTCTCGTGCTAAGTTAGCGTGTATTGTACGGGGTGTACCGTGTGTTGTGCTGGGTGTACGTGTGTTATGCTGGGTGTACCGTTTGTTGTGCTGTTGTGCTGGGTGTTCCGTGTGTTGTGCTGGGTGTACGTGTGTTATGCTGGGTGTACCGTTTGTTGTGCCGTTGTGCTGGGTGTTCCGTGTGTTGTGCTGGATGTACCGTGTGGTATGCTAGGTGTACCGTCTATTGTGCCACGTGTACCGTGCCTTTTATTCAGGGCCACAGTGCCTTGAACCCGCCATACAGTGCGTTGTACAATGTGTGCAACTAGTGGTGCCAGCTGTACTGAGCGTAAAGAATGCCAGGTACACCGTGCATTTGGCCAGGTGCTCTGTCTACGCTCAGTCTGGTCGAGGTGTTGAAGTGACGACAGACGAAGTGATGGGGGCGAAGTGACGTGGGTGAAGTCATTGACGAGAGCTGCTAGAGACAAGAAGGCTGATGATAAAGTCGATGACAGTAACGAAAACGCAATAGCTCATCTGGTGGGCGTAAACAATAATGTTGACGGATATGCTGTAAAACTGAAGAAGAAGAAGAAGAAGAAAAAGAAGAAGAAAATACATACATAAAGACAGACAATGAAAGCGCGCATACAAAGGGAAAGAACCAGACCTAACCGCACCAGAGAGTATGGTACTCTCTTTGATGAACCAGATCTAGTATGTTGCCTGCTTTTACAACTAGTGGGTAAACGATACCCATTAAAAGCTGTTCGCACACTAAAAAAAAAAGAAAGAAAAAAGAAAGAAAAGGTGTGTGTGTGTGTGTGTGTGTGTGTGTGTGTGTGTGTGTGTGTGTGTGTGTGTGTGCGCGTGTGCGTGGCGTGCGTGCTGCGTGCTTGCGTGTGTGTGTGTGTGTGTTGTGTGTGTGTGTGTGTGTGTGTGTGTGTGTGTGTGTGTGTGTGTGTGTGTGTGTGTGTGTGTGTGTGTGTGTGTGTGTTTGATCGCGCTGCTTACTCTTCCCTTCTCCCCCCCTCCTCCCCCCCTCCTCCCTCTCCCCCTCTCACCCCCCTCCCCCCTCCCCCTCCACTCCACCCCCACAGGCACTCCTCGTCTACATTTCTCTCTCTCTCTCTCTTTAGCCCTTTTTTCTCCCCCCAAAGAAGATGGACAAACCTGTTTCTGAAAAAGCAGAAGATTAGATAGAGACTTGCGGCCAGTGTCAAAAAAAATAAAGAGAATAGCAAAATAACAATAAACAAAGGAGTGGGGAGAGAGGGACAGAAGAGAAAAGGTTTTCAGGTGGAAATCTACGTCAGTGATGACTAAAACAAACAAACAAAGAAAACCGATGCTGTCCGTCAAGCGATAGTCACGTCATGAGTAAGGTGACTTGGTTTCCTGTTTCCCTAAGCCAAGGTAATGGCTCGTCTTCTTTTCTTCTCTTTTTGTCGTCCACATCAGTCAAAATTATATTGCAAACTAAAATAATTTAATAACAATAATGATAATAATAATAGCAATTCTTAGTAACTAATAATAAATAATATCAACAGTACCTTTTTGCAACAACGATTTAAAAACAAACAAACTATAATAATAATAATATTAATAGATGGGTCTTAGAGTGCCCTTTCTCAAGTGAGCACTAGGCGCGTACATTTCATAATCAAGCTAAAACAACCGACATCAAGACACAAACATCGCCCTCCTCCATCCCAACACACACACACACACACACTACTCCACCACACACCAAAACACACAACCATCACACACACAACACAACACACACACACACACACATAATATAATAATCAATCCCTTTCTCACACACACTAGGCCTACACACACACAACACACAACAACCGACACAACACACAAACATCCCCTCCTCCATCCCAACACACACACACACACTCTCTCCCACACTCTAACCACCCCCTACACCCACCACACAACACACACACCACTCGCACCAACACCACACAACACACACCACACACGCACTGCACGACCCACTCACGTGAGTGCACGGTACGCTGCTAGCACAGCAGCACAACACACGCAACAACAACAATTTTCAAGTCTTTCACTCCGGTCCATTTTAGTGATTGAGACGGGCTGGAGGGCAGTCTTTTGCAGGGCTTTTGAGCTGTAGATGGGGGAGGTGTCCCAAAACGAGCTGCTGACGCTGGGCCGCCTTGCAGTCCATTCACGCCTGGGTTAGCCATCGTGCTCTGGGCTGAGTGCCACACGTCATACCGCTCTGTTGGGGCAGGTCTTGTCTGCTGGGGCCGGTCTCTTGTCAGTCTTGTGTGCTGGGCTGGGGCCAGTTTCTTGTCAGTCTTGTGTGCTGGGCTGGGGCCAGTTTCTTGTCAGTCTTGTGTGCTGGGCTGGGGCCGGTCTCTTGTCAGTCTTGTGTGCTGGGCTGGGGCCAGTCTTGTGCGCTGGGCTGGGGCCAGTTTCTTGTCAGTCTTGTGCGCTGGGCTGGGGCCAGGTCTCTTGTCAGTCTTGTGTGCTGGGCTGGGGCCAGTTTCATGTCAGTCTTGTGTGCTGGAATGGGGCCAGTTTCTTGTCAGTCTTGTGTGCTGGGCTGGGGCCGGTTTCTTGTCAGTCTTGTATGCTGGACTGGGGCCAGTTTTTTGTAAGTCTTGTGTGCTGGGCTGTGGCCAGTGTTTTGTAAGTCTTGTGTGCTGGGCTGGGGCCAGTTTCTTGTAAGTCTTGTGTGCTGGGCTGGGGCCAGTTTCTTGTCAGTCTTGTGTGCTGGGGCCAGTCTCTTGTCAGTCTTGAGTGCTGGGGCCAGTCTATTGTCAGTCTTGTGCGCTGGCCAGTTGCTTGTCAGTTTCGTGCGCTGGACTGGAGCCAGTCTCTTGTCAACCTTGTGTGCTGGACTGGGGCCAGTCTCTTGTCAACCTTGTGTGCTGGGCTGGGGCCAGTCTCTTGTCAACCTTGTGTGCTGGGGCCAGTCTCGTCAATCTTGTGTGCTGGGGCCACTCTATTGTCAATCTTGTGTGCTGGGCTTGGGCCAGTCTCTTGTCTTGTGTGCTGGGAACAGTCTCTTGTCAGTCTTGTTTGCTGGGGTCAGTCTATTGTCAGCCTTGTGTGCTGGGGCCAGTCTATTGTCAGCCTTGTGTGCTGAGGCCAGTCTATTGTCAGCCTTGTGTGCTGGGGCCAGTCTATTGTCAGCCTTGTGTGCTGGGGCCAGTTTGCCAGTTTTGTGTGCTTGGGCCAGTCTCTTGCCAGTGTTGTCAGCCGGGGCCGGGTTTGTTTTTTAGGCGACCGACGCCTTCACTTATCTTGATGGTCTGCACCTCTTCCCTATAATAATGCTTAGTGTTGTGCCGATATACAACTGTTGTTTATCTCTTCCTAGGCCTGTTTTGTATCAACACGTTGCTCTTGGATGTCTTCTCCTTTTTATATCTGCGTGTACAGCACACACACACACACACACACACACACACACACACACACACACACACACACACACACACACACACACACACACACACACACACACACACACACACACACACACGCAAACAACACAACAAACAACACAACAAACACAACAAAACAACACAACAACACACAACAACAACACACAACAACAACAAAAACGCAACAACAACCCAACACCACACACACACACAACCACACACACACACAACCACACACAACACAACACAACACACACACACACACACACACACACAACACACACACACACACACACACACACACACACAGGGTTGTACCGATACGTAGCTATTGTTTATGTCGTCCTGGGTTAGTCTTGTACCGATAGTTGTATGAACAGATATTGAGTATCGCTTTCTTCTCGTGAGCCAGTTTGGCTGGTAAGCAGAAGGACACCTGTTCGATTCCGCTTCGGCTGTTCTTTTTTTCTCTTCAAATTTTTTAGTATTTTTTTTTTGGACACTGTCTTTGTGACTTTGCCTTTCATGTTCACAGGTAAACCACTCTAAACACCTTCTTCGTTCTGTTTCCACAGCTTGCGTCGTCGGGACCACCACGGCCACTCGCTCCCTTTTTGACGCGGTGAGGTTCGACCCCATCCCGGAACCGCCCTCCTGTCGAGGTTCGGTGGAGTCGGAGTCCTCCAAGCAGGACGGCAGCGGAGAGTCGTCCAACTCCAACGGCACGGACAGCACGTCGCTGACAGACACCAACGGCTCCACGGACGCCAAGGCGGACAACTCTGTCAGTCCCTTGTCGCCCAAAGTGCCGGAAGTGGCCAAGAAACCGCTGCACCCCAAGCTGCTGAACCTGTCGGCGCAGCTGGAGATGAAGGCGCTGTGGGACGAGTTTGACGAGCTCGGGACGGAGATGATCGTCACCAAGGCTGGACGGTGATTTTTTGTGTGTGTGTGTGTGTGTGTGTGTGTGTGTGTGTGTGTGTGTGTGTGTGTGTGTGTGTGTGTGTGTGGCTGTGTCTGCCTCGCTCTCTATCTCTGTCCGTCTGTCCCTCGTCTCTGTCTACGTCTACGTTCTGAGGTGACCTTGTCATAGTTCAGGAGCTGTGTGAGAGTCGAGGTGGCCGTCCTGGGCTGTCCGTCCTAACGAGCCTTCTGGTTTCCGTGGACGTAAAGAATTATTGAACCGTGCTTCGGCATTGGTCACAACTTGTCCCTAATATGTCAACTGACATCTGAGGACATTAAGCATCACTTCATCACCTTGTCAGTGCGGTTGACATGATGTTGAAGTTCAGTTACCAACTTACTAAATCTATCTCCCTCTCTCTACACCCCCTCCTCTTTCTGTCTCTGTCTCTGTCTGACTGTATATCTGTCTTCCACAATTCCCGATCGAAATTAAAATTCTGCTTTACCATAACAACAACAACAACAACTACTACAACACACACACACACACACACACACACACACACACACACACACACACACACACACACACACACACACACACACACACACACACACACACACACACTGACACACACACACACTGACACACACACACGCACACACACACACACAAGCAAAACGGGATAATCGAGAACAACAACAGAACAGAACAAAACAAACAACTAACACACACACACCACCACCACTACCACCACCACCACCACACACCACCACCACAACAACAACAACAACAAAAAGAGACAAATCAGGCAAACATACCAAGAAGCAAACAATTAAAACAGCAGAGCGAAAGAGAGAATTCAGCGTGAGCACTGCGAAATAGGCACCTGGCCCCAAGGCTGGAAACAGCAGAGTGATAACATTGGAGAAGAAGCAACCTTTCCACAGACCGCGATAAGTGGACACCCCGGTGATCTAAATGACTGCTTGCCAGCTCGCGTTACAACACTAACCCCCGCCGAATCGCGCCCCACGTGACAGTAATGGCGTACCTCGCGAGATTTCCCTGTTTTATGGCAACTGGCGGGGTGGCTGAAAGTTTGGCTAACTGGGAAATTATCACTAGGAATTAGTTCTGTGTGTTCTCTCAATTTGTTGTGCAGATAGAATGGTTAATGGTTTACTCTGTGGTAATTTGGATGCCTGATAGTTTACACTGCAGTAAGATACTGCTGGACCAGATCACTAAATCTGCACCAGGGGTGAAACGGGCAAGACACTTGGTCTGGAATGGGTGAGGGATGGCATGAAAACGTAAATCAAAGCAATTTAATGGAAAACAAGAGGATTATCTGCAGTTACGTGCATCGTATTTCATCTTTTCCGGTATGTCCTCCGCAACCATCCTTCCCTCCCCAAAATAAATACATAAATTTAAAAAAAGAAATAAAGAATAAAAAAATCAAATCAAATAATAAATCATCAGTCTTACTCTTAGCAACGCCATTGCCTCACGGAGAAAGGGATCATACGTGGACTTTCAGTCGGACAAAATGTTAGTTCAGGACTAGAATAGGGCCTACCTATCTACCACATGGAAGCACCTGCAAGGAAGCTATAAGTCTGCGGGTACTTTTATTTCCCGAGAACTGACACACCCTATCGTGATGCAAAGCGTTATTGTACCCTAGCGCAGTGGGTATTAAAATTTGTGTGTGTGTCTGATTTTGTTGTTCTGTTACAGCCATTAATCTTGATTGTACTCAGATTTATGTTCCGGGTAATGTTTGTTTTATCTCTTTTGCCCAAATCGCATGCGAAGTTTGCATTTTCGCACTGTACCTGTCTGCCCTATACCTGCTGTTATCCCGGATTTGCGATACTGCGGACGCAGAAATTAATGCCCCGCTGTCAGACATTCTCCTTTCAACGCTTGGAGCGGGTCAGAATATAGCCACGCATGCTTGGGCCGCTGTCAGCAGTTTCTTTCTGAATGGCCAGCCATTTATTTTGGCCAAAAGCAGAAGCAGACCCCTGCTTTTGTTTTACTTTGACTGCTTGGGGTGGTGGAAAACTCAGACGCTTCTGGACCAAAATACTCAGTTTCCGATAGCCACAGCAAACCGCAGAACGTGGGTGTAGTTCTCAACGAACTTTTCCCCACCTGACGAATTCCTTTCCATGACTGCCAATAGACTGCAGGTGTTATCCGCACGACCGTCGTGTAAATAGCCAGGACGACATCCATCTGTCTTCTGCCGTAAACATTTGCCGCTAGCCTCCCCAGCCTCCCCACCTGGGAGTGTCTGAATGCATGTGAAAGTCCTTCACGCTGCCCGCAGCCACAAAACACAGGCTTTCCGCGCCTAAATAACATTGCCCAGATCTCCCGTGCCTGCGGTGCTTCGCGATGTAACAAGATGGCGTCTGGGCCGTGCAGAGCTCTTCTGTGAAGCGAGGAGAAGATGGTGGTCGACGGGGGAAAAAAAGAAGGGAGAGAAAGAAAGAAAAAAAACGAAGAGAAGAAAAAGAGAACGCTCCGGAAATTGCGTGTAGGGGATGAATTATTTTTTCTTGCAGTCTGATGTTTATTCAAAGAAATTGCTCCGATTTGGTGTGTGGTGGTTTCAGACGGAGAGTATTCGGTTAGAGAAACTAGTGCTGCACTTTTCTCTTGTTAGAATTTGTTACTGTGGCCGGATTGGTTTAATCGGATACATAGAAACTAACGCATCTTTTTAGTTTTTGTCTTTTTGTTCGATTGTTTCGTTGCCTGTTCGCTTGTTTATTTCTCGGACATATAATGATTGTAATGCGCACAGAAAAGTCAAATAATTGCTATCATTTACAGCTATTTTTCTTCTTATTCTTCTTGATTTTAAGCTCTGAAATCTGAAGCAGTATTATCTCTCTCTGTGTGTCTCTCTCTGTCTCTGTCTCTCTCTGTCTCTGTCTGTCTGTCTGTCTCTCCATTCCCCCCCCCCCCCCCCCCCCCCCCCCCCCCCCCTCCTCTTTTCTTCTTCTTATCTTGGTCAGAACATTGTAAGGGCAGCCGACTGCTTGAAATTCCAGCATTAATGATGTTACCTTTTTAATATTACAATTTTTATTATTTTTATTATTTTATTATCATTATTGTTATTATTGTTGTTGTTGTTATCATTATTATCATTATTATTATTGATGTATTTATGTGGATGGTTTGATTTGTAGATTTGACTTTGTATATGAGAAGAGATTTGAAATGTACATTCACATATGACAGAGTTTTATAGTCACGAGGAGTGACTTTTAAAACCTAGTTACTAACTAACTAGCTCGTCTCTTTGGCACGTTTTTTTTTATGTGCAATTCTATGATCTGATTTGTAGACTGACATGAGAAAGGGTTTGGATATAAGAAGAATGTTGAAATGTGTGTAAAAGACAGTCCTTAGGTGATCCTAGCTTTGCGTTCGACGGGGCGCTAAAATCCGATTCCCAACTAACTAGCTACCCTAAACAGAAAGGGACCTTAATTTTTGCGTCCGAGGCAGAAACTCCACCATGAGTGTGATAAAAAAAGAAGACAGGTCACGACGTGTATCTGTAGCCTGCTGTCGCTGTTATCAGCCTGAGTGTTGATGAAGAACCTGACTGATACATGGAATCTGTCTCCGCCACTTCACTCTTGGCAACCGCTCTGAAGGACTTGAGTCGGAATAATTAATTGGTCTCGACTGAGCCTTCTCTGGCACCAGCTTTGTTGAAAAGGGGTCCGGTCATAAGATGAGGAAGACTCATTGAAAACGGAAGTTTGTGGAAGGAACCACAGACACTGAAGAGATTATAGCGTAGTGTCGCATCTCGCTTCGTAATGTTGTATAACGTAGTGTCGTGTGGCAAAGTGTAATGTAGTGTACCGTGTTTGCGGTTGCTTGTAGCGGAAGTGTTTGTGGTTGTCTGTAACAGAAGTATGTGTGGCTGTCTGACGAGGAAGTGTGTTTGGTTGTCTGTAGCGGAAGTGTTTGTGGTTGTCTGTAACGGAAGTATCTGTGATCGTCTGTAGCGGAAGTGTTTGTGGTTGTCTGTAACGGAAGTGTCTGTGATCGTCTGTAGCGGAAGTGTTTGTGGTTATCTGTAGCTGAGATGTTTGCGGCTGTCTGTAACGGAAGTGTTTGTGGTTGTCTGTAATGGAAGTGTTTGTGGCTGTCTGTAACAGAAGTGTTTGTGGTTATCTGTAGCTGAGATGTTTGCGGCTGTCTGTAACGGAAGTGTTTGTGACTGTCTGTAGCTGACGTTGGTGCAGTCCTCAACAGCGAGAATGGCTAATTATTTGTAGCGGAAGTGTTTGTGGTTGTCTGTAGCGGAAGTGTTTGTGGTAAAACTTGTAGCTGAAGTGTTTTGTGGTTGTCTTTAACGGAAGTGCTTGTGGTTGTCTGTAACGGAAGTGTTTGTGATTGTCTGTAGCGGAAGTGTTTGTGATTGTAACGGAAGTGTATGTGAGTGTCTGACGACGAAGTGTTTGTGATTGTAACGGAAGTGTATGTGAGTGTCTGACGACGAAGTGTTTGTGGTTGTCTGTAACGGAAGTGTTTGTGGTTGTCTGTAACGGAAGTGTTTGTGGTTGTCTGTAATGGAAGTGTTTGTGGCTGTCTGTAACAGAAGTGTTTGTGGTTATCTGTAGCTGAGATGTTTGCGGCTGTCTGTAACGGAAGTGTTTGTGACTGTCTGTAGCTGACGTTGGTGCAGTCCTCAACAGCGAGAATGGCTAAAACGTTCCTAATAAAATAATGGTTATTTACCTCTGTATTTATTTTTCGACCAGTTGAAAACAAAGTCTTGTGAAAGGAATAGCAAACATTGTATAGACATGTGTAGTTTTGTATGTTGTATCATAATGTAGTACTGTATACATACAGTTGCTTATAACCCGTCCTTTTATTTGCATCTAAGCAACAACAACAACAAAAACAACAATAGCAACAACAACAACAATAAAACAAAACAAATATCCACTCCCAAACAAACAACACAACAATAACAACAACAAAACAAGACAAAACAAAATAACCGCCCCCAAACAAACAAACAACACAACAACAACAACAACAACAACAACAACAACAACAACAACAACAACCAACCAACTAACCAACTAACAACAACAACAACAACAACAAAAAACATCTATTGATCTATATTTATAACCTCTGTCAGAGCATTAATCACAGTCAGTGCAATAGTTCATTGTTCGTATATAATGATTTGCTGAGTAACTCGTCATCAACATGACAATCAAGCACATCCTTCTCCAAAGTAAGAACGATTCCATGAACACATGTTTAACGCTGCAATGAGGCAAGACGTGGAAAGATGAAGCTGATTCGTCATACGTGTTAGCTGGGAGTGGAGGGGGAGGGGGAGGGTATGTATGGGGGGGGGGGGGCTTCCTTTCTATTTCTATCAACCCCTCGCTGTCCCGTAACCCCACGCAATCAAGTGTGAATCCGTCAACTACTGATGCTATGCAACTGATACTGCCAGGGAGGGAGGTGCGCGCATGTGTGTGTGTGTGTGTGTGTGTGTGTGTGGTGTGTGTGTGTGTGTGTGTGTGTGTGTGTGTGTGTGTGTGTGTGTGTGTCGCGCGTGTGTGGTGTGGTGTGGTGGTGGGAGTGGTGGTGGTGTGGTGGTGGTGGTGGTGGTGGTGGTGGTGGTGGTGGTGGTGGTGTGTGTGTGTGTGTGTGTGTGTGTGTGTGTGTGTGTGTGTGTGTGTGTGTGTGTGTGTGTGTGTGTGTGTGTGCGCGTGTCCTTTCGCTCGCGAACAAATTTAAAGAGGTGTCGCTTACCCCCGAGTCGATAATAAAAAGCACCGAATGGATCTCGGCCAACAAAAATAGTGCAACATTCCTGAAGCGCAGACAGATATAATTCTCTCTCGTCATATTATGCGTTTTTGTTACGGGCGGGCGTCGATCACAACACTTGAAAACACCCCGGGAAGCGCGTTTCGCCGACAACCGACAGTAAATAAATGTTCCAAGTGGACTGTATGCAAACTGTGAGGCCAAGAAGAGTGTGAATACCTTTAGTTGTTGCTGTGTCGTGGGGACAAGACGGTGCTGGTATTTTGTGCCGTCACAAACGACCTTTGCCTTGATACCACGCACGGAGTTTCACTTCTAGATCATCGTCTACAAGTTTGCCGAAGCCTCTTGTGCCGATGAATCAGACAGAATGGTCGACAATACCAGCATGACCTAGCCTTATGTGTGCCCATTTTTTGTTGGTGTGTGTGTCTATATATATATATATATATATATAAAATAATAATAATGTACATTTATCATGCGCTCATCAACGCCCTGAGCGCTCACATGATACACATTAACCTAAATATGATATTCTCTACACATGTAGAGCATAGTCCTACCAAAACAATTTACATAAAGTTTGTTTTTTTAAAGAAGAAAAAAAGGAAAAACGCACTGCAAACACACACACACACACACACACGCACGCACGCACGCACGCACGCACGCACGCATATATATATATATATATATATATATATATATATATATATATATATATATATATATATATATATATATATATATATATATATATTCTTTTTCACAAGGGTAATACTGAAGGGACTGACTGTTCGAAAATGGGTTTGACGTTTGTGTATGTGAGTTTTGTTTTATACATAATGTATGGATAGATTTAGTCAGACTTGACTTGTGAATGGTTTCACATAACGATGAGAAGAGCTGAAATATGTGTATTTGTTTATGACAGAGTATTACTGTCCCGAGGTGACATTAAAACTAACGAACTAGCTAGCTGGTCTCTTTGTCCCGACTGTCAGCCTAGCAAAGACTGGAATCCCACTTCAACACTATTCTGGTTCCACCGCTCTTTTGTTTACGGTCACCTCAGTTTAGGTAACAGAGCTGAGGACAGCGGATGGCTTCATGTTTCTCTGGAGTGTCCATCCAGTGACAGTGCTCCATCCACATGGAAATAAAAACCAGAGGCTGCAAAACCATTGTGCTCTATGTCGAACCAAAACAAGATCCAGAAAACAAAAAAACAACAACAAACAAAACACCACCACCCCCACCACCACCACCACCACAAAAAACAACAACAGCAACAACAAACGAACAAAAATGCACACACAAAAAACATTAAAAGCAAACAATAACGAAACCAACCAGACAAACACACACAACACACGAACACACAGACAAACAAACATTTTAACAAAAAGGAAAAGAAACTAAAAGAAAACAGCAACAACACCACGACCACCGCAAGACAATAACACTGAAACAAGCAAACATACATACACACACTTAAATGCACTTGACTCCATTCTACGTTTATATAAATACTTATTGCTAACATGAATGCTGTACAAACTACCGAATCATGGACACTGACTTGAACCACACTAATGAACAAAATAAATATTCCCGAATGACAAGACATACAATGACCACGGAACGAGTCTAGAATCCACGACAGCTGAACGACCCAAGACCACTTCTAGCTCCGTGCCCCGAACCCAGAACACCGAAGAAATCACCGCAGCACCGTATACATAGCGGCACACCACCATCCCTAACGCATCCCAGCAGGCTGCAGCGACAACTTCGTAACGTACGTGGCCCCCGCTCACCGAAATCAGCGACCCACTCGCATCTGTCGGAGCCACTTGCGCCCGTCACAGGCAATTCCGCCTCAATCATACAATCGCGGGAAGAGAACAAGTGGAGGGTCGGGTTTTCAGATAGCCAGTGTCACCAGGGACGTAGCCACAGGGTTTCGACAGCGGGACCACAATGGCCGATAAGACGCCAGCAGCCGTCCGGCTCCCGAGCCTATCTGCGAGCCCTGCATCTGCGCTGCCAATAGCCTCTGACGTTGATGTATGGCAGCCCGGCACTGCTCCGCCGCCACAAGGCTGGTCGTTTTCCTCACGGCTTCTGCACTTGTCGCGATGCCTCAGTCTTTTGGGAGGAGGGAGGCAGGGAAGGAGGGAGGAGCATTTGTCATTGTATTGCCCTCGGTGTGCTTTTTGGAACTTCATTTTTGTAGCGTGTGGCATTTCCTCTCTCAGTCTCTCTTTCCCCTCCCTCCTCCTCCCACACCCCGTTTTCTTTCTTTGTGGGTGTTTTGGGGGTAATTTCCACTGAACCGAGTGTAGTTTACCGGAAGATTGTTTGAGTTCCTGAATACACTTGCCATTTTTCTGCCTCTTTAACTGGAGGCGTTGCGTACGCCGGTTAGCGTGATTTATGCTGATGGCTTGCGCAGATAACGTCGCGCTTCGAACAAAAGGTGTAAGACCGAGGATAGCTGGAGTCTGCTCAAAACAGGCCAGACTCATTACTGTCTCAGGGGGTGGGGGGCTGACACGAAACCATTCCTTATTTCATTGATCATGAACCTTTTCTGTGCGTCTGGTAAAAATACAAAAACAATAACAAACCAACAAAAAACAAAACAAAACAAACAACAAAACAAAACAAACATATTCACACCAAACAAACAGGCAAAAACCTGACCCCCCAAAACAAACAACAAAACAGACAGACATTAGAAAACAGAAAACAACAACAAAAACAAACAGCAGCACACACACAGAAAACAGCAATATCCCAAACAAAAACAAACAAACAATAACAAAACCTCACAGCTTCCCCCCGAATCTGTAGCCTCCGCCCCTCCATCCCCCCATCCCCCCACAGAATCTCCAACAATAACAGAGGTAAATTAGCCACAGAGTAAATTTCCAGATTTTAGCTCTGCGCCCCCTGTCCCCAATAAGTCAGTAAATAAATTAATAAATGATTTGAATTAAATAAATAAACCTTTAAAAAAAAAAAAAAAAGAGAGAGAGAGAGAGAGAGAGAGAGAGAGAGAGAGAGAGAGAGAGAGAGAGTGGAAACTCTATTATTGGCCACTAAGCAAACCGTCTCCAGCACTGCTCCTTCCTGCCCCCGGTAGAAAGACGCAAATTGGCCACAAAAGGTGAATTAACAGTGCATGACGATCAATACAGAACGCATGCATGATGATCAGTGCAGAGCACATGCATGATGATCAATACGGAACATTTAGTCACAAAGGCGAATTAACAGTGCATGATGATCAATACAAAACATTTAGCCACAGAAACAAATTAATAGTACCCTATGATCAATACGGAATGCTCCGCCACAAAAGACAAATTGATAATGCATGATGATCAATACAGAACATTTAGCCACAGAAGCAAATTAATAACATGATGATAAATCCGGAATGCTCAGCCACAAAAGGCGAATTAATAATGTATGATGATCAATACAGAATACATGTATGATGATCAATACAGAACACTCAGCCACAAAAGGCGAATTAATAGTGTATGATGATCAATACAGAATACATGTATGATGATCAATACAGAACACTCAGCCAGAAAAGGCGAATTAATAGTGTGTGATGATCAATACAGAATACATGTATGATGATCAGTACAGAACACTCAGCCACAAAAGGCGAATTAATAGTGTATGATGATCAATACAGAACACAATCATGCATGATGATCAATACAGAACACATGCATGATAATCAATACAGAACACATGCATGGTGATCAGTACAGAACACTCGGCTCCAAGGGCGAATTAAAAGTGCATGATGATCAATACAGAACACATGCATGATAATCAATACAGAACACTCAGCCCCAAGGACGAATTAACAGTGCATGACGATCAATACAGAACACATGCATGACGATCAATACAGAACACATGCATCTTGATCAATACAGAACACTCAGCCACAAAGCACGCCTACCCGCCACCTGAGGGCGCTGTTGTAGCTTCTGTTCTGTTTCCAAAGTGATGGATGCCACTGGAGATACGTAGCCATTGGCTGAAGGGGAATCTTCTCGCTCCCTGCTATCAATATTTACACATAGTGGAAATTGCAGGCGTCTTTGGAAAGTAGAAACTGTCAACTACTGGAAGCCAAGGAGCGCGCTGGAAGAAAAAATAACCGGCGATTGGAGGGGGTGGAAGGGGAGTGGGATGGGGAGGGAGGGAGGGAGGGGGCAGGGTGGTGGTGGAGGCTTTATCACAAACAAACCCAGGTTGCGACCACTTGAACACTTCTCTTTGATAAAGGTAAAGAGAGAGAGAGAGAGAGAGAGAGAGAGAGAGAGAGAGAGAGAGAGAGAGAGAGAGAGAGAGAGAGAGAGAAGAACTTTATTGCACGAGAATTGAGATTTTTGCAATAGCCTGTTCTTACAATCTATCCTTGTTAATAAGCTACACACACATATAATGATAATAATACTTTCAATACTGGAGCTAGCGTAAAACACACAAGTTACCTACTATATCGCAAAAACAACAACATCAACAGTAAGTCACAGGCAGTAATAGAGACATGCCAGCCAGACTGATGTGTATCAACATGGAGTCTATATTTATACACAATGTTTATAGTTATAGACGTGGCGTTTTTATTACATTAGCATTCTATAAATACAGACCCAGGATTTTACAGGATGCAGAAACGTGCGCGAATGTGTCTTAAAACTGTATAGTGAATGGAAGGAGAGAGGAGGATGGGGGTGTAGAGGGAGAAGGGGAGACAGACAGACAGACAGGGACAGGCTGAGACAGAGAGGGAGAGAGAGCCAGAGCCAGAGCCAGAAAGAAACAGACCCTGAGAGAGAGAGAGAGAGAGAGAGAGAGAGAGAGAGAGAGAGAGAGAGAGAGAGAGAGAGAGAGAGAGAGAGAGAGAGAGAGGAAGACAGAGAGAGACAGACAGAGACAGAGACAGAGAGACAGAGAGACAGAGAGAGACAGAGACAGAGACAGACAGAGACAGACAGACAGAGGAGGGGTAGAGGGGGGTCAGTGGAGGCGGGAGAGGGGCAGGCTGGAGGGAGAGAGTAGGCCGTAACGACTGATCATGTAGGAAGATTTAGGCTACAGGAGATGTGTCCGTTGAATGGTGGCGTCTGTTGTTGGTGCTAGAGAGGGTGGGTTCTATTTTAGGTGGTGGTAGGGTTTAGCACGTGCATCGCGATTATAGTTTCACCTGAACATAAATAGAACTAGGCTCTGGTTTTTGTCTTTGTTGACTTCTTCTTCTACTTCTTCGTCGTTATCATCGTCGTTGCTGTTGTTGTTGTTGTTTCTTCTTCTTCTTCTGTAATTCCAAGAAGAGGTACCAGAGACGCAGAAATTAAAGATAACCTAACCGAAGACGCACGTTGGTCTTAATACGTAGAAAATGTGCGAATATTTTGATCTGCATGCTTCATTCGGTTTATCTCTCAATATTCATAGAAAAAATACGCTTCTTCAAATTTGATCTCCTCAGGGCTTACAGAGCCATGTTGGTTCGGTCTTTCCGATGAATAACAGAAAAAGTTGGCTTGTGACATATTAGATACGTACTTCTTCCATATAATTATGCCGGCCCTGTCTATGACGTCACTGACACTGCTGGGCACAAACTGGCAGCACCCACGGTTGTTATTTTCGTCACTTGCAAACGTCGGTTTTTAACAAACAGGACGAGAAATCGAGTGAAAAACTGCTGTGTGCATCTATTTCTGTCCATTCGTTTATCCAAGAATTCGTCTGTCTATGTATGTATGTATGTATGTATGTATGTATGTATGTATGTATGTATGTATGTATGTATGTATGTATCTGTCTATCTATCTATCTGTTATTCAGTTCTCGTCTATAGGGCCCAAAATGCTTTTTCGTTTCGATTCACCTGTAACACTCCCTCTGCAACGAAGGCCAAAATATCGACTCTCTCTTTAAAACATGGGGTAGACCCGAACATAGCCTCACATGATTTGCTTACTGCCAAGGGGTGTACATTTGAAAAAGTATTTTCGGTTTACTGAACTTCATCCCCTCACCACCCCCCCCCCCCCCCCCACACAACACACACACACACACACACACACACACACACACACACACATTGTCTTCATAGAGTCGCGAGCAATGTGAACAAGAAATGGGACATGTGGTATTCTATGACATTTGTTTTGCACAGATACGATCTTCGCGATTGGCTGGGTGTTACACATCAAAACTTCAGTCCCTCTTCCATGCAAGTGACTTCCTCTCTTTCTCTTCTTTCTTTCTTCTCTACTAAGTAAGTAAGTAAACATGATGCTTAACGTCCACATGGCTTATTAGGGACGGGGAGAAGTAGGGGGAAGTGGGTATGGAGGTGGGGGAAGAGGGAAATTATATACCTACCGCTACACTGTCACCACCAGAATGACTCCTGCATCTTCCTCTTCTCACAGTATTTCCATCCTAACTAATATCAGTACCCACTTTCTGCTACAGTCAGTGTGTGTGTGTGTGTGTGTGTGTGTGTGTGTGTGTGTGTGTGTGTGTGTGTGTGTGTGTGTGTGGTGTGTGTTTGTAGTGCGTTATTTTATGTAAATTGTTTTGGTAGGATTATGCTCTACATGTGTATAGAATATCATATGTAGGTTAATATGTATCATGTGAGCGCTCAGGGCGTTGATGGGCGCATTATAAATGTACATTATTATTAAGATGGGCAGCGAGAGAGCCATTTTAATATTTCGTATTTGTGAGGGACAACGTCACAAGACAGTGTCCAAAGACAACAAATTTTGAGGAAAAAGGAGAGCCTAAGCTTATTCGAACCGAGGTCCCTCTGCTTACCAGCCTAACGCCTTACCGCTAGGCCAAACCGGCTCACCTTCTCTACCCCGACAGAGCGACCGTTTGTAGCGGGTATCCGACAAAAAACCCTACCTCACTGCTCTGGCTACCGTTAATTGTCCGCATATCGCGCCCCACGTGCTCCCGTCTCGCGGCCTTCTCGTGCCTGCGTGACTCGGCGAGACAATCCGGCCAGTGTATCTACTGCATTAGCGCTAATTAATCGATGACAGAGCCGGGCGTTATCGGAGGCGGCGCGGTTCTGGCTTGTTTCACGTGCTCGCCTCATCAGTGCTCTGCGCTTCGTTCGCACGTAGCCACTGGCTGTGCCTTCCCTGTTGCTGGCTGGGGCCCGGACTGCGCGCCTGGTTGTGTGTCCCGACTGCTCCCCCTGTCGGTCCCCATCCCTCTGCCCTGACTGTGTTTACTAACTTTCTCACGCTATGCTACTTCCGCTGGCTCTGCTCTGCGTTTGCTCGCTTGCTTTTCTGGGCTTCTGCTCTCTCTGTCTCTCTGTCTCTGTCTCTGTCTCTCTCTGTCTGTCTGTCTGTCTGTCTGTCTGTCTGTCTCTTAAGTATTATATTGACTATTACTTATTCCATTACCCTCGTAAATATGTTTTTATCTCTCTCTCTCTCTCTCTCTCTCTCTCTCTCTCTCTCTCTCTCTCTCTCTCTCTCTCAAGTATTATATTGACTATTACTTATTCCATTACCCTTGTAAATAAAATTTTAATCGTTCGTTCTCTCTGTGTGTCTCTGTCTCTCTGTGTCTCTGTCTCTGTGTCTGTGTCTGTGTCTCTGTCTGTCTGTCTCCTTAAGTATTATATTGACTATTACTTATTCCATTACCCTCGTAAATATGTTTTTTAATCGTTCTCTCTCTCTCTCTCTCTCTCTCTCTCTCTCTCTCTCTCTCTCTCTCTCTCTCTCTCTCTCTCTCTTCACTGAGTTTCCGGTAATGACCTTGGAGTAGGAATATTTAAACACCACGGATTTTATAGATGGGGGGGGGGGGGGGGGGGGGGGCAGGTGGGGGGGGGGGTGCGGTGTCTCAGCTCGCCTGGGACATCTCCACTCTGGAGGGTTGGCTGCTGAATATTAGTCAAGAGCCTGCGGACGAAATCTCCCTTTTGAAGCATTTTTGCACTTGCTCGTTACACCGCGCCAGAAATCTGGCAGACTATCTTTCAAACTGGAGAAAGTTCTCAAATCCAGAGCTTTCAGATCACGCTCCCTCCCCACTTCCCCTCTGCCCCCCCCCCCCCTCCACCCCCCCGCCTTAAAGCCAGGTGACATCGGAATATTGCACACACACACACACACACACACACCACACACACACACACACTAACACACACACACACACACACACACACACACACACACACACACACACACACACACACACACTGTACATGATGCACTAGGAATTCCACCCTTCTAAGGCCTGCCTTTAGATAGTGACTACATTATTTTCATTTATCATCGTTTGCTGTTTTGTGGCTTGGAAAAAAAGGGGCTTTCCCCGAAAACTTGCAGCTTCACACATATGATGACGACCGATTTTGGTTTGCAGCCTAAGGTGGACTTTATTGTGATGACAGATTTACACGCATTGTGATGACAGATTTACACACATTGTGATGACGGATTTTGTTTGTGTGTGCAACGGCATGTTCCCCACGTTCCAACTGTGTTTGCAACTGTATGTCCCCCACGTTCCAACTGTGTTTGCAACTGCCTGTTCCCCACGTTCCAACTGTGTTTGCAACCGCATCTTCCCCACGTTCCAACTGTGTTTGCAACTGTATGTTCCCCACGTTCCAACTGTATTTGCAACTGCCTGTTCCCCACGTTCCAACCGTGTTTGCAACTGTATGTTCCCCACGTTCTAACTGTGTTTGCAACTGCTTGTTCCCCACATTCCAACTGTGTTTACAACTGTATATTCCGCACGTTCCAGCAAGTTCGCCTGTTGGGCTTGCAGCTTCACACACATTGCCATGACGGAATTGTATGTGTGTCGGCTTTTGGTTGTTCCAAACTTTGTTAAATATATTGTATGTTCCCCACGTTCCACGTTTTCTGTTGGGCTTGCATCATAAGGCGGACTTCATTGTGATGACGGATTTTGTTTGTGTGTTCGGTCGCATGTTCCAACTTCGTTTGTTGGGCTTGCAGGTAAAAGCACGCGGACTTACTGTGACGACGGAATTTGTTTATGTGTGCAGTCGCATGTTCCCCACGTTCCAATTAAGCTCGCCTGTTGGGTTTGCACCTTTACACACATTGTGATGACAGACTTTATGTATGTGTGTGCAGTCGCATGTTCCCCACGTTCCAAGTTCTCCAGTTCGGCTTGCAACCAAAGGTGGACTTAATTATGACGACGGTTTTGTATGTGTGTGCAATTGCATGTTCCCCACGTTCCAGTTAAGCTCGCCTGTTGGGTTTGCACCTTTCCGCTCATTGTGACAATGGAATTTGCTTATGTGTGTGCAGTCGCATGTTCCCCACGTTCCAAGTTCGCCTGTTCGGGCTGGACCCGCTGGCGGACTACATGGTGATGATGGACTTCGTGCCGGTGGACGACAAGCGCTACCGCTACTCCTTCCACTCGTCCTCCTGGGTGGTGGCCGGCAAGGCGGACCCCCACATGCCGGGTAGGATCCACGTCCACCCGGATTCCCCCGCCAAAGGCGCCCAGTGGATGAAGCAGATCGTCAGCTTCGACAAGCTCAAGCTCACCAACAACCTCCTGGACGACAACGGGCATGTGAGTGATGGTGGGAGTTCACGCTCCAACTGCCCCCCATCCTGCCCTCCCGTTTACCCCCTTCCCCCCTTCCCCCACCCCCACCCCCACCCCCACATCCACGCCCCTCCACATACACCCCCCCCCCCCGACACACACACACACGCACGCACGCACGCACGCACACACCCATCCACCCACCCACATATACACACACTCACACACACGCACACACACACACACACACACACACACACGCACACGCACACACACACACATCCACACCCACACACACTCACACACCCACCCACATACACAACACACCACACAACCACCATCACACAATCACACACACACCACACACACACACACACACACACACACACACACACACACACACACACACACACACACACAACACACAAGGTGCTGCGGAAGCAAAATTAAGATTCTCTGTGCATAGCTATTAAAGGTTCTCTCTTTAAGGTTCTCTCTTCAACTCCTGGAGTTTGGGAGAATATGCGCGTGCTTCTCTAACATTCTGGAATGTTTGTTTTTCTAATTTCTGCCTTTCTGGGCCATTCGACTTCATTTTCGCCAAACGTTTCTCAAATTTAAAATCATGAGGAAAAGTGAACAGTGAATCAGAGTCTTAGTTGTAACTGGATGTCTCGTGTTTTGCTCTGATGTGTCTTTGAGGTCCAGTAGACGCTTTAAGCATTAAACACCAGTCATGTGAATCACAGACCATGCAGCGACTACTGGTCTGCCCTCCTTTTGCCTCGACCATGGCAGTTGGTTACATTAAAGCCAGTTCCACCAGCTCCGATCCCACTTTTGTTCCTGTACTTACGGAGCTGGGCTTTTATCATAGTCTGTTAGTTGTGGAGACTGCTGGTAACCAGTTATGGCAGAGATAACCAGTTATGGCAGAGATGGCAGAGATAACCAGTTATGGCAGAGACTCCAGGAACCGTGTGGGCCGGCTGTGCAGTTTTGTCTATGAGCTGTGTGTGTGTGTGTGTGTGTGTGTGTGTGTGTGTGTGTGTGTGTGTGTGTGTGTGTGTGCGCGCGCGCGCCGCGCGCGCGTGTACGCGTGTGTGTGTGTTAGCCTACTGTTAATTGTCGTTTATGTTGCTATTAGACTGTTTCTTTGTGACAGCTTTCCCTCCATCGCAGTCATAAATGTAAACCATCCTATCAC
>JABMCL010001500.1:282500-310000 GCA_018857735.1 Alviniconcha marisindica | reverse complement strand
GCAGGGTGGAGGTGCTGTCTCACATCAAGCAGAATGTGTTAGACTGTGGCGTGTGTTTCAGCAGGGTGGAGGTGCTGTCTCACATCATTCAGAATGTGTTAGACTGTGGTGTGTGTTTCAGCAGGGTGGAGGTGTTGTCTCACATCGTTCAGAATGTGTTAGACTGTGGTGTGTGTTTCAGCATGGGTGTGGGTTACATATTCAGTGTGTTAACTTTGTGCAGTTTCAGCAGGTGGGGTGTTCTTGATGTTACATGGACTAGTGGGTTTTCAAATAAGAGTCTCAGTGAACTGAATGTGTTAGACTGTGGCGTGTGTTTCAGCAGGGTGGAGGTGCTGTCTCACATCAATCTGAATGTGTTAGAGTGTGGTGTGTTTCAGCATGGTGGAGGTGCTGTCTCACATCAATCTGAATGTGTTAGAGTGTGGTGTGTTTCAGCATGGTGGAGGTGCTGTCTCACATCAATCTGAATGTGTTAGAGTGTGGTGTGTTTCAGCATGGTGGAGGTGCTGTCTCACATCAATCTGAATGTGTTAGAGTGTGGTGTGTTTCAGCATGGTGGAGGTGCTGTCTCACATCAATCTGAATGTGTTAGAGTGTGGTGTGTTTCAGCATGGTGGAGGTGCTGTCTCACATCACTCAGAATGTGTTAGAATGTGGTGTGTTTCAGCATGGTGGAGGTGCTGTCTCACATCAATCCGAATGTGTTAGACTTATGTGTGTTTCAGCATGGTGGAGGTGCTGTCTCACATCAATCTGAATGTGTTAGAGTGTATGTGTGTTTCAGCATGGTGGAGGTGCTGTCTCACATCAATCAGAATGTGTTAGAATTATGTGTGTTTCAGCATGGTGGAGGTGCTGTCTCACATCAATCCGAATGTGTTAGACTTATGTGTGTTTCAGCATGGTGGAGGTGCTGTCTCACATCAATCCGAATGTGTTAGACTTATGTGTGTTTCAGCATGGTGGAGGTGCTGTCACACATCAATCCGTCCTGCGGATCTCGAGCACGTGCACAACATCGCCCCAGCTCCCTACAGTTACTGGGCAACTCACGGAAACGAAGCGACGAGAAAGGTCAGAAACACGAATAGTAGCAGCAATAATAATGGAGTTACTGTTCTGTGGCTGCTGCTACTACAAAACAACTACTACTACCACTATTACTCGCCTTGATATATCCGTATAAGTTTGAATTTTGAAAATAATTATGTGCATTTAAAGAACGTGTAAGCGCTTAGGGCCTGTGCGGGTTAGGCACTCTAAGTATCCATTGTTGTTGTTATTATTATTATTATTATTATTATTATTATTATTATTATTAATATATTAGATACTGCTGTAAAACACCAACTTACTACTAGACTACTGCTGCTGCTGCTGCTGCTGCTATTACTACTGCTACTACTACTACTACTACTACTACTACTACTACTACTACTACTACTACTACTCGCCCTGATATAACCGCACTGGTTGAATGGGCGTAAAACACTAACTTGCTACTACTACTAGCTGCTGCTGCTGCTGCTGCTGCTGCTGCTGCTGCTGCTGCTACTACTACTACTACTACTACTACTACTACTACTACTACTACTACTACTCTACTCCTCACTCGTATTCTATAACCGTACTGGTTGATGATTGGGCATAAAACACTAACCTCCTCCTCCTACTACTCTACTACTACTACTACTACTACTACTACTACTACTACTACTACTACTACTACTACTACTATGCTACTGCAGCAGCAGCTGCTGCTCTACTATTACTACTACTACTCGCCCTGATATAACCGTACTAGTTGATTGGGTGTAAAACCCTAACTTACTACTACTACTGCTACTGCGACTACTGCTATTACTACTGCTGCTGCTCCTCCTCCTCCCTTTCTTCCTACTGGTGCTGATGCTACTACTAACAACACTACTGCTGCTACTACTACTACCTGTTTGCAGCATCAAATCCACAATGCGGGCGGGAGTAGAAACGACCAACATGAACTGATGGCTATTAATTAGCTCTTGGTTAAAATGACACACACACTAGATTCCAAAAGTTAATTATCACACAAAAAACTGATTCTAAAGTTAATATCACACAGAAATTGATTCCAAAAGTTAATTATCACACAAAAACTATCACTCCACATAAAGTTCAAGGCCGGGAAGAAAAATCACCAAATGGTTGACTTTAACATGCGGATAGCTCGTTAGGGATTGGATTTTGATGTGATGTTCTGTCAAACGCACAGGATCATCACATGACGATTTAAATGCAGCTGAGTTGAGTTGGCGCTAAAAGTAGGAGCCGAAGCACTGCACGATGCTAGCAGTGTCCTTCCGCACACTCACAACGTAGTTCCGATAAAGAATGTGGGAGGTTCAACACAGACATCGACTCTGAATCGCCTACAGTAACAGCCGAACCGTATTACTTCCCTTTGTAGTCTTTCTCTCGCAGTGGCCTAAATGAATAAATCATCCGTATCCATATCCGTATCTCTGTCTCTGTCACTGTTCTTCTTTATGTCGTTCCTGTTCTGTTGTCTGTCTCTGTCTGTCTGTCTCTGTCTGTCTGTCTGTCTGTCTTGTCTGTCTGTCTCTGTCACTGTCTCTGTCTCTCTGTATGTCTGTCTGCCTGTCTCTGTCTGTCTGTCTGTCTTGTCTGTCTGTCTGTCTCTGTCTGTCTGTCTGTTTCTCTCTGTTACTACCCTTTGTGGACTTTTCTCTCGCAATGGCCTAAATGAATAAATCATCCGTATCCATATCCGTATCTCTGTCTCCTCTTGTCTCTGTCACTGTCACTCTGTCTGTCTCTGTCTGTCTGTCTGTCTGTCTGTCTGTCTGTCTGTCTGTCTGTCTGTCTGTCTGTCTGTCTGTCTCTCTCTCTCTCTCTCTCTCTCTCCTCTCTCTCTCTCTCTCTCTCTCTCTCTCTCTCTCTTACACGAACGATTTGGAACTCTATTCGTTATAGCGTAACCATTGATCTTACATGTATTACATTTGGCTGGAACCCTCACCGCCAGATGCTGCTCATGTTGATGATAACCATAGATGACGATGATGACCACGACAATGACGATGCTAACAGGGGGGATGGGGGAGGGGGGGGGGGGGGGGGGGGGGGGGGGGGGGAGGCACAGACGTCGTAGGAGACGGAGATGAACAGAGCTGCGCTCTAATTGTCTATGTTGCTACAGTTGGAGTCGCTGCTGCTGCTGCTAATAAAAACAATGCCGACGATGATGATAACGATTGACTCCATGATAACTCTATGATGACGACGACAGTGTGTCAACAGGCGGGACAGAGACGTCGATGAAGACGGAGATGAACAGCGCTCTAATTCTCCATGTTGTTACACTGAGCCTCGCTCATGATGCTGATGACGATGATAATGATGACGATGACGACGATGATGACGATGACTGTGTCAACAGGAGGCACAGATACGTCGATGGAGACGGAGATGAACAGCGCTCTAACTGTCCATGCTGTTACTCCTGAACTTCGCTCATGATGCTGTCGATGACGGTGACTCTACGATGATGATGATGCTGACGACGACGACGACGATGGTGATGATGGTGATGATGATGATGATGATGATGATGATGATGATGACTGTGTGTCAACAGGAGGCACAGAGACGTCGATGGAGACGGAGATGAACAGCGCCCTGCTGAGCTCCATGTTGCCCCCAGCCCTGCCCGGCTCCCTGCCCGTGTCCCGCCCGGGGCCCATCTACAGCGACTGCTACTCCTACGGCCACTACAGCGACCCCTACATGACCTCCGCCAAGGCCGCCCGACCCGGACCCTACGCCCGGGGGGTGGAGTACTCCGCCTACAGCCCCAGGGTCAAGGGGCTCTACCCCGGGGCCAATAACTTTGGGTACACTTTCGAAAGTCGGTGACTGTTCCGTATACAGTGTTTGTTTTGTTTTGAAGGGTTGTATATTGTGTGTGGAAGGTTAACTAACACACTGTTTGGTAGGGATGAGAAGGAATGATACGTGTGCTTATTACAACAGACTTTTTATTATTATTTTTTAATTATTTTTTCTCCCCAACAAATCGAACGCTTCTGGTTGAGGCGGGTACAACATCGAACAAAAACAGACAGAAATATATTTAGGAATGAGTGAACAACTGCTGGTGAGGCTGAAAAAATAGAACAGATCTAGGAAAATATACTCACCAATACTACGAAAAATAAGAAAACAATACACGAGCGCTTTCGACAAAAACTGTCTTCTTCAGGTGCAGGAAGATAGACAGATTTTTTTTCTTTTTTCTTTTCTTTTCTCGCCCGTATTTATGTGATTTCATTTGATTGATTTACTTTATTTATCTGTTTATTTATTTGGGCTGAGAGATGGCATTTATTGACCCGAAGTTCAAAACAAAACAAAACAGGTGATATACAGATCAGTGTTAGGGGTATTCGGCTGGCAAATCCAACTCTGTTTTCTTCGGAATTTTCTTGTACTCTTTAAAAGCGATAACCTCTGAGCTTTGCAGACGAGCAGTGCACTCTTGACAAGTTTTTGTATTTTATTTTATTTTGTTTTACGCTTTTGCGTGTGTGTATCAGTGTATATTTCTCAAGAATGAGAGAAACAGAGACTGACTGATTGATTAGTTGGTTAATTAGTCTTTAATACTCAAGGATAAAGATTTTAGGCAGAAGCCAGTCTTACAATCTCTTCTAAAACAAAACAGCAGCAGCGACAACAACAACAAAAACACATCTAGGCAAAGTATAGAAGTACAGCCAAAATATAGCCAAACTGTCAGGAGAGAGAGAGAGAGAGAGAGAGAGAGAGAGAGAGAGAGAGAGAGAGAGAGAGAGAGAGAGAGAGAGAGAGAGAGAATCTTAAATGACTATAAAACCCCGACTATATAACTGTAATAAGCGTTCCCGTTTTGACGATTACCTCTCGTGGCTTTTTTGCTGTGTTGTCCTTTGAATATGAGTGAATGACTAAGTTGGGTACCTGCTCTTCTTGTTTCCTCCAAGCTAAATTCTGCCTACAATGTAAATAATCAGTCGTACTAATAAGACAAGTATTGAATAGGCCTGTTGTACACACAACGATCATTGCTATTGTTCAGTAGGCTATCACGTTTTACCGTGTGGTCGGCATTCGCCGACTCACTTTGGTTGACTTTTACTTTTGCCATTTTTTGTGGTTCTTTTGTCGTCGTTGTTTTTGTCTCTGGTGTTGCGGTGTTTGGTGCTGCTTCAGCTTAAAGCTGGTCTTTTGATAGGGTTTGTTCGGTTGACATTCAGTCAACAAAACGCCGGTATTTCAAAGTGACGGTAAAGCGTATGACGTCACCACCCTCTGGGATGCACGTCATTTATTTTTGGTTTTTCATTGTTGCTGTGCACACTGAGTTTACGCAACTTCCTGTGCAGAAGCGTTTGCGTTACATGTACAATGTACTTGCGTGTGTGTACGTGTTTGAATGTGTGTGTGTGTGTGTGTGTGTGTGTGTGTGTGTGTGTGTGTGTGTGTGTGTGTGTGTGTGTGTGTGTGTGTGTGTGTGTGTGTGTGTGTGTGTGTGAGAGAGAGAGAGAGAGAGAGAGAGAGAGAGAGAGAGAGAGAGAGAGAGAGAGAGAGAGAGAGAGAGAGAGTTGTGATTGGTATCTATAAACTGTAAGCATCTACAAGTGTACTTACATCAATATAGCCAATCCTGAACAAAACTGATTCATTTTCTTGATCTTGAAACTGATGTGTGATACTTGTGCCTGTTGTTTTAATCATGTCATTATTTTCGGGGAACATTTATGCTATGGCCAATAACCGTTAGTTGAAACACATTTAGACAATTGACTGGTAGATTTAAATGATTTATGTCGGGGGAACAGACAGAAGGAAAACTCCGTCAGTTTGATTTTGATGTGTGTGATGCTTTTTTGTTTTGTTTTTGGATTGTCCTGGTTAGTTATTTTTCAGATTTTAACGTGCCTTAAATTACGCAAGGTTGCCTCGTGGGGAACTGACCTTGGTATGACCAACGAGAGATTGACTGGACGTTAAGAAACAGTTACTACTTACTTGTATGATGGGGGGTATTATGATCATGCACGTAGACGAAGTATATGATGTAATTTGTTGTAGGGTGGCAACAGCTGAGAATACGTCTCTGTCCAAGCGAAATAACTCGCATCACCAAGACAGTACTGACACAGAGAGAGAAAGACACAGGCGTTGCTTCCCTTGACTAGTTCACTGATAAACCGTGGTGTGCTAACTCTGTCCAACACTATTCGCTTGTAGAATGTCCTAAAATCAAAGCACACAGCAGTTTAAAAACGATTTATTTTTAAAGTTGGACATTACAAAGAAAGTTGCACATTTTCGGACAGATTCCTTCGACTAGGCAATGCACAAACATTAAAATAGCCTGCGCTGACAACGGATGAAGTGAAACTGTTACTGTCAGTTTCGCATTGATGTTGGTTGCTCTAGAGTGGCAATAGGGTGTGGCCAAAATGGCCCATGTCCTAAAAACGTTCCCCCCTTTCTTTCTGACTGATAACGTCTTGTCGTTAAGACACCATGTTTGCTTACCAATGTCTACGCAGAACAGACACTATCCGCAATACCACAATTTAAAACTCACGTTGCTTTATGCAGAACTTAAAAATATTATATGTGTTTTGCTCAGAAAGAGTAAACATTGCTGTACCGGAGTTACCCGATAATGTAAATGAATAGATCGTTGTGTCATTGACATTGGACAAACGTCTCGGCCTTCTTCCTGCCGCTAGTGACCTTGTTTAAGAACAGCAGTGGTTACATTCATTTGCATCGGAAGATAAGATACCGATACCATCCTTCCATTCTGTTGATATCAGCACTCATGTTTTGCGCAACCAAAATGAGAAAACTTATACTTATATCATAAAACTTGGAAGTGCCTTTTGTTAAAGGTTCGTTCTGAAATGCACTGTATTAAACATTCGTTTTCAAATACTTTGTATTAAAGGTTGATTTTGAAGTGTTCATTTTGAAGTGTCCTGTAAGTTTTTTATATATATATTTTTTCAACATCTTGGACTGAAAGTTTATTTTCAAACGCTCTGTATTACGTGTTCATTTTAATTTGCCTTGTATTAAAGGTTCAAATTGAAGTGCCTTGTATAAAAGGTTCAAACTGAAGTACCTTGTATTAAAGGTTTAAACTGAAGTGCATTGCATCAGTTAAAGGTTTAATTTGAAGTGCCTCGTATTAGAGGTTCAAATTAAAGTGCCTTGTACCAAAAGTTCAAATTTGAAGTGCCTTGCATTAAAAGTTCAGATTGAAGCGACTTGTATTAAATGTTCAAATCGAAATGCCTTATATTAAAAGGGTTCGAATTGAAATGCCTTGTATTAAAGGTATGAATTAAAATGCCTTGTATTGAAGATTTAAACTGAAGTGCATTGCATTAAAGTTTTAAATTGAAGTGCCTTGCATTAAAGATTTAAATTGAAGTGCCTTGTTTGTATTAAAGTTTTAAATTGAAGTGCCTTGCATTAAAGGTTAAAATTGAAGTGCTTGGCATTAAAGGTTTAAACTGAAGTGCACTGCATCAGACGGTCCGTTTTCTATTGCCTTGTATTAAGGCTCATTTTGAAGTGCCTGCATTAACCGTGTATTAAAGGTTCATTTTGAAGTGCACTGTATTGAAAGTTAATTCTGTCTCTCTTTCGTATTTCTTTCTTTTTCTTTTCTTTTCTTTTTTACTTTTTCTTTTATCTTTTTCTTTCTTTCTCTTTTCTCTCTCTCCCTCAGTGTCTTTCTTTGTCTATCGTTCTTTGTCTGTCTGCCCTTCCCATCTGTCTGTCTCACCCCTCCTCCTCTCCCCTCTCTCAGTTCCTATCGCATTTCTCTCTCCCTCCCCACCTCTCTCTGTGCCTTTCTCCCTCCCTCCCTCCACCATCTCTCCCTCTATCATCTCTGTCTGTCTGTCTCTCTGTCTGTCTCTGTCTCTTTTTCTGTCTCTGTCTGTCTGTCTGTCTGTCTGTCTCCCCTCCCTCCCTCCCTCTCCCTCCCTCTCTCTCTCTCTCGCTCGCGCCCTTCCCCTCGCTATCCGTCTTTTGCTTTTGTTCTTGGGGGGGGGGGGGGGGGGGGGGGGGAAGGAGAAAGCGGTGGTGGTAGTTTCCACTACCCTACAATGCTCAGCTCGATACCATGCTGCGTAGCAGCTCAAGAAAACGGTTGTTTACCTGCTGTTCCATTGAACGGGAAATCGCATTTTCCTCTTCACTCTAAATAACGCGATGTTGAAAGCGCCTTGAAGAGAGTCACAGACTTTTGTTTTTGTATACGTGTGTTAAAGTGTGCTGTATATACTAAAGCCAGAACGGATCATACTAAACTTTATTCACGAGTCTGTTTCATACTATTTCAGTGCAGTGTTTGTACTAACAGAGCGAAGTGAATCTGTGTTGTTATGCTGTTTGCATATAGCTGTCAATAAGTCCATCTGAGAGAACGACGGGGGTGGGGTGAGAGAGAGAGAGAGAGAGAGAGAGAGAGAGAGAGAGAGAGAGAGAGAGAGAGAGAGAGAGATGCTCACACTTGTTACTTTAATGTGAGTGTTCATCTTAATTATTTTGTATAGATTTGTATATAATTATTTCCCGTGTTTATATCATAGTTTTTAATTATCACGTTAATATCTCTCCAGATGGCTGTTTCTCTTCTTTTTTTAAATTTGATCTAAAAAGAAGCTGAATAATAAACTGAACTGTCAAAGCCTCGGCGTTCCAGGAGAGAGAGAGAGAGAGAGAGAGAGAGAGAGAGAGAGAGAGAGAGAGAGAGAGAGAGAGAGAAATGAGAGAGCGAGCAGAGCAGATAGAGAGAGAGATCTGTGGGTTTGTGTCTGTCTGTGTAGTGCTAGGGAATTCTTCAGAGAAAATAATATATACGAGTTCCTGTGTTAAAAACGCAAGTTCACATAACATGACAGGGCGAAAGTCACATACCATGACAGGGCGATAGTCACAGACTATGACAGGGCCACGCATCAAGACAAGGCGATAGTCACACACCATGACAGGGCGATAGTCACAGACTATGACAGGGCCACACATCAAGACAAGGCGATAGTCACATACCATGACAGGGCGATAGTCACAGACTATGACAGGGCCAGCATCAAGACAAGGCGATAGTCACACACCATGACAGGGCGATAGTCACAGACTATGACAGGGCCACACATCAAGACAAGGCGATAGTCACATACCATGACAGGGCGATAGTCACAGACTATGACAAGGCCACACATCAAGACAAGACGATAGTCACAGACTATGACAGGGCCACGCATCAAGACAAGGCGATAGTCACACACCATAACATGACGATAGCACAGACTATGACAGGGCCACGCATCAAGACAAGGCGATAGTCACATACCATGACAGGCCGATAGCCACAGACTATGACAAGGCCACACATCAAGACAAGGCGATAGTCACAGACTATGACAGGGCCACGCATCATGCCACAAGACAGCGATAGGCCACACATCAAGACAAGGCGATAGTCACAGACTATGACAGGGCCACGCATCATGACAAGGCGATAGTCACACACCATAACATGACGATAGCACACACCATGACACGTCTGAGGTCAAACACAATAATAATAATAATAACAATAATAATAATAATGTACATTTATCATGCGCTCATCAACGCCTTGAGCACTCACATGATACATATCAACCTAAATATGATATTCTATACACATGTAGAGCATAGTCCTACCAAAACAATTTACATAAAGTATTTAAAAGAAAGAAAGAAACGCACTACAATGACAAGAGGTCATGATCACACAATGACACAACGTTTCGCAACGCCATATAACAGGGCCTTACACAATAGTATAACATGCAGCTCACACACAACGACAGGATCACACATCATGACATGACACTGAGTAGTCACACACTATGAACGGGATATGAATCATACACCATGACAGGGTCACGCATCATGACATGATACAGTCACACACCATGAACGGGAGATGACCATGACACACAATATGACAGGGTCATGCATCATGACATGACGTAGTCACACACCATGAACGGGAGATGGCCACACATCACGACAGGGTCATGCATCATGACATGACATAGTCACATACCATGAACGGGAGATGACCACACACCCTGACAGGGTCATGCATCATGACATGACATAGTGACACACCATAAACAGGAGATGGTCACAGACCACGGCAGGGTCACGCATCATGACAGGGTCACATGGCATGACAGGGCGATGACCACACACCTCGACAAGGTCACTCACCATGACATGACAATGGCCGTAAGCCATAACATAGTCCCCCCTCCCTCATGACAGGATCACATTTCATGACAAGGTGATGATCACACACCATACCATGACAGTCACCCATCATGACATGGTCCCATGACCGGCTGCTCTACCTACGCCACAGATCCTCATCCCCATTCCGCATCACCTGTGAGTACATTAGACACAAGCTGCCTCTTTACAGTTTCCTTACTTTTTACCCTTGCTGTTCTATCCACTCACTAACTAAACATCATTCAACGTAGCACTGTGCATGTGCCCAGAGAATGTTATTTTGGACATCGTCGATTGTCAAAGCACAAAGACATGCAAATAATATCGCGCGAGTGCACACACCCAAACGCGCGCGCACAAATGCACGCACCCGTCCATACGCGAAGAAAACTCAACACTACTCCACGTCTACTGGATTTAACATTCTCGGAGGATCTTATTGATTTTGCTGCCAGCACCTAACAACAAATCACCTCCTTGTTATTTTATCTTATTTCTCCCTCCTCCCATCTCACATTGTGTGTACGTCGTGTGTGTGTGTGTGTGTGTGTGGTGAGTTTGATTTTGTGCATGCTGTGTACGTGCGTTGTCTGTGTGGTGGTGTGTGGTGTGTGTGTGTGTGTGTGTGTGCGTGCGTGTCGTGTGGTGGTGCGTGCGTGCTGTGTGTGTGTGTGTGTGTTGTGTGTGTGTGTGTGTGTGTGTGTGTGTGTGTGTGTGTGTGTGTGTGTGTGTGTGTGTGTGTGTGTGTGTGTGTGTGTGTGTGTGTGTGTGTGTGTGTGTGTGTGTGTGTGTGTGTGTGTGTTGCAGAAAGACTTGATAAAATGATCAATGAGTTTTGCTATACTATTTTTTAAACAATAATTAGGGTGCAAACAGAAACACACACACACACACACACACACACACACACACACACACACACACACACACACACACACACACACACACACACACACACACACACACAAACAACAACAACAAACCGACATTACACTCATGAACTCTCGAAAAATACTAAGAGCGTTTAACCTTTTAAATATCGAAAATGAAACAAATTATTGATGCTTTTTGCTCTACCAATTATAAACTGCATGTATATAACAAAACAACTAGGATGGCTGTAACAACAGAAGGCATCAAGAACTATAATCACCCGCTGACACAATGTCAAACACAACTTCAGAACTGTTTGCCTCAAATGCAACGAGCAGCTCACGACTTAGCGATGCATCTAGCAGCACGTCACAAAAGGTAAAGGGAAACATGTCAGTTCCTGAAGGTTGCCTTGTAATTAGATTCGACGGAGATGGAGTTCTTGCCATGGGACAATCCAGACAACATCGTCAGTGCTGAAGTGGAGCAAATCGCACGAAGAGTAAAGGACAACGTGCTGTTTCTCTTGTTCCTGATTGGTGGACCAGCTAACGTCATCAACCTGGCGGTGTTCTACAAGCAGGGTCTGAAGGAACGCGTCAACCTGTGTCTGTTCGCGCTGTCGCTGGCCGACGAGATCTTCTTGGTTCAGTCAATGTGCTTCTTCGGCGAGCAGATGCATCTGCAATTTACCACAAAGGAAATTTTCGGTCCACTGATGTGATTCATGGCTAACAACAACCTGGTGGGTTTCTTCGGCTTCAGCTGGGTTTCCCAGATCCTGTCCGCCATCATCGCCAGTGAACGGTGCTTGTGTGTCCTCAGTCCGCTACGGTCCCAGACTCTGCTCAGAACTAGGACCATGGCTGGCATCATAGTCGTAGTGTTTTTGGTGGTGGTAGGATTTTATTTCGTCATGGCCACGAGGTATCGTATAGCTTGCATTTTCGTCCCAGCTACCGGCACCACTTGGTCCATTGTACCAAGTGAGTTTTACCGAAACCACGAAACTCTTATCAATTACCTGGATGGATTTGTGTACGGTGCTGGTATACCCGCAGTGATGGTAACGGTGGTGGTGACAACGACGATAATAACAGCGGTGAAAGTTCGCCAGGCCGCAGCGTGGAGAGCAGGGACCTCTTCAGCAAGCGGCTCTTCGTCGTCGTCGTCATCATCGTCGATCTCTCCCCAGGAGTTGGCGCTGACCAAGATGTTGATCGGCATCGCGGTTTTGTTCATCGTGTGTGTTTCCCCCCTCGCCCTGTTCCGCCTTGTGTGGCTCTTTCTGCCGGAGTTGAACATTGGACGTCGCTACCATAACCTTTTCGCGACCGGTCTCTGTTTTAGAGGCACTGTCCTACGTGAATGCAACCTTCAACATCTTCGTGTATTACACCATAGGCTCTCGATACAGGGAGACATTTTGGGCGCTGCTCGGAAGACAGAAGCGAGACAAGACCGAGAGGATGTCAAGTATTACAAAGTCAACACATATTTGACACGGCCCGGAAGGAAACTTGTATGTGAAGAATGGTACAGTGAAATGGTTGTACATTCATTCATCTGTTTGACACTGGACGTCAAATGACACTGCAGTTATGGTACATGAATTGAAACTCCAGCCGCACAGAGCTCACCAGGGGCCAGAATCCGACCAGCGCTGGGAGCTGGGTGATTTCATTTCGTTGTGGAAGTGTTGCTTTACGTCACAGAGGCCAAAGCAGAGCAGCCAGGGACCTTGGGAGCCCAGGACCTCCCACCTCGATGACTTTCACAGCTCCTGAGCTCTGGTTTCATTTTCTCCACAAAGGAAACACTTATTTTTGTTTGTTTCACTATCCTGTCTATTTGTCCTGTCTGTCCTGTCTGTCTGTCTCTTGATGCCTTTATGGGTGATGTGGTCTGAAAATCAGCACATCTTTCGTATTGTCCGATTAAAATAAGCGTTATTTTTAGAAGTTCTATATTTCGTTTGAACAACACTTAGCAGATTAAATTAAACTTAATCATCAGCAGTACACCTGAGGTTGTTAATATTAGTGACTGTAATATATATGTACAGTAATATGTAATATGTAATGTACACTGATTTTGAGTTAAACACAGGCTCTACCATTTTAACTGTAATATGTGTGTAATAATATAATGTAAAATTAATATGTAATATATGTGTGTCATGTTAGTTTCTTGAATTTGTAATGCATCCATTTCTCTTTCTGCGTTTGTTACTTTCTTTTTCAGTTTCGTTCTTTTTTTCCTTGTCTGCCTTCCAGCTGTTTCTTTTCTTGTTATCTTCTTTTTTCGCTCTCTCTTAAATAACATGTTTAATTGGCATGCATAATCTGATCTCCGCCGCCGGTGATCGGCTGTTTGTTCCAGACTTTCTATGAATATATACAGTCTCGAACAAAAGGAGATTGCCAGCCTTCTGGGAAATCATCAACACACAAAGGTTGAAAAGAATGCTTTGCAGCTTATGTGACAATACACAATACAATGCCAGCACAATTAAAGCACAATGGTAAATAGGTTGCAAAAGACGTAAGAGAGAGAGGAGAGGGAGAGATTTCTTCCAATTCGTGTGCCATTAAATCAGTCATATGTGCTGTTTGTTTCCCGAACTTTTGCTTCCCGATGACTTTGGTCTGGAACCAGGAGACAGGCAACTGCATGTCACGGGTTATCCTCCATTAAAAAGGGGATGTGTACACGGACAGAGAGAGAGTTGCGTTTGACAAATGCCCGGCTAGATCTTGCTGAAATATCATGTGAGACTCTCTCTCTCTCTCTCTCTCTCTCTCTCTCTCTCTCTCTCTCTCTCTCTCTCTCTCTCTCTCTCTCTCATAATGGGAAATATTTCGAGCTTTCGGCTCTCCCTCTGTCTGCTCATCCTCTCTTCTCTCTTTGTCTTTCTTTTCTTTCTGTGATTACTTAGTCTCTCTCTCCTCTCTCTCCTCTCTCTCTCGGTCCGCCCCTATCCACCCCTCTCTCCATGCAAAATCTCCGGCATAAGACAAATCCAGCAGCTAATTATAGATTGGTGCTGACACAAATCTCTTTGTAGAAGCCTATCCAGCCGCCGCCGCACGTTGTTTAAATGAAGTTGTTTTCCGGCCAGCAGCTCCCGTTGCCCTCATTCTGGATTTAAAACCCTGGTGATGCTCCTCACCTCTGCATTCCAGCACGTCACCCTGGATTCGCCAGCTATTATATGCATGCTGGAATAAATCTAGGGAATTGTCTGGCATGTAGTATTCTTAGTCCTAAGAGGCTTTTCCTGACCTGGATTTGATGACAGTATCCCTTTTTAGAAGAAGCTCACTGCCAAAATTGATCATTAAAAATTCATGTTCTCTACCATTTAAAATATTATTTTCGCAAAATAGAACGCTCTGCATGCTACTCCACATGTTCTTACTCGTCAAAGGGAGGTAAAATAGAATTAATGAGTGTAACTAAAGAGAGTACTGTATCTTGGGACCCTAGTCTTTTTAGTCTTTTTATCATTGACCTTCCATTTACGTGAAAGTACATCCACAATGACTGTGGCGTATAGCAGATGGCCTGGCCACTGCACATCTGGCCAGAAAGATGGCTACACGTCAGGGCCTATATGCCAAAGCCAGCTTAGATCAGAATTATCCAGTTGTTTGGTAGTAATCCTTGGTCATCAATCCGATCGGGACCAAAGTCTGCGACAATCCTTTATCAAATAACCGTAGAACAGTTATCACCCCTTACCAGCTCAATCACGATTTCTAAACAGGTCCAAAAGGCTTGTGATTATCGGAACACCATATTTTAGGTACCAACCATAGACAATAAACTTTTATGGGACTCACATACTAAAATTAGCAAAAGTTTCAGAACCAGAGAGGACTTTGTTCTATCCTTGTATGAAATTAAGGTACATCAATGACATCGGCCTGAGAGCTATTTCTTCAATGCCACCATCAAGAACCTCATTTTTGATTATGCATTGGCATGTCGTGTTGGACGGATGCAAGTGAAGTCTGAAAACAGAGATTAAATTCTCTGCACAGAGGATCTGTAAAGTAATCTTTCCAGGTGCAACTCTAACTACTAACCAGAGGGAATTCAAAGAGATGAAAAGAAAATAATAGGCCTTAAAACAGCTTGAATATAGGTAGGGTTTTGTACATGTCGCATTACAGGGTCCTTAACAACAATGAAGCCCAGGTATATCTAACCTGCACCCACACCCTTCCTCAGGCTATTTCAACCCTAGGAACTATCAAGCTTAAGCTTGCCTGAGGAATAGGGCATATTCAAAACAAGCATATCCTTTTCAGGTGGTATTCTGGCTAGGAACAGCCACCACCTTTCACGGTCAAAGATCTTGGTAACCACTCAGCTCCTTCGGCCAGAAACTTCCATTACTTTGGGTTGGAAAACCATGATTACATAGTTGGAATTGTGACAGAATACTGCTAGGGGAGGGGGGACAGACAGCGGAGTTTCAGGTTGTGCCTGCAGTGGCCTGAGTCATTTGGGACCTACATTTATACACCCTTGTGTGTATGTGTGGCCAGTGTGTGTGCATGTGTGTGGTTGTGTGTTGTGCATGTGTTGATAGGACTAGCAGGTTCCAGGGGACTCTTTCCTGCCATCAGCTGTCAGACTGCACAACTCCTCACTGTGATTTCAATTCGTTTCGCCAGTTGCTGCTGAGTGCTGTTGTTCTACTATGTGTGTGTGTGTGTGTGTGTGTGTGTAGTACTTTTATGAATTACTATTGTTTTAATCAGATGCTTGCTTGCTTGCTTGCTTGCCTGGAGGTAGCAAGTTATTTCTTGATGCATATGAAATAGATGTTGCGCGCACAGGCCCCACTTAGAGTGTATAGTGTAATATGTAATGTAGTATGTGTGTGTAGGAAGAGAGAGAGAGAGAGGAGAGAGAGAGAGAGAGAGAGAGAGAGAGAGAGAGAGAGAGAGCAATGTGTTTAATTACAGATGCTTGTGTGTAAATATTTACTTTTCGATGCTGTGTCAATATTGTCTGTGTTTTTTAGCGACTATGTGCAACCTTGTGTTCAGTGAAGATATCAGTCCTATGAGTTTATTACATATTTTCCTCTGCACTGTCAAAGACAAATTCCTGCTTATAAGCAGCACTAGGACAAATAGAAATATTCTGATTCTGATTCCTGTTTGTGTAGTTGTGTGTGTAATGATTTTGTTTTGGCAGTTTGTGTTGGTGTGTTAGGCCAGGTGTAGTATTGTGTGGTGGTAATGTGTGTGTGTGTGTGTGGTAGTTAGAACATCAGTAGTGTGTGTGTGTGTAGTATTGTATTGTGTTTTGTATTAGGTGATATGTGTAGTATTAGTAGTAGTATTGGTGACTGTTTGTATGTGTGTGTAGTAGTATTATTATTGGTGTGGTAGTGTGTGGCCAGTAATGTGTGTGTATTGTGTGTGTGTGTGTGACAGGGATGCTCATGTCATTTGACATATGTGATAAACTGTAAGCATATACAAGTGTACGGAAGTCAATATAGCCAAGCCTGAACAAAACTGATTCATTTTCTTGATCTTTGAAATCATGTGCGATACTTGTCACAGTGCCTGTTATAACCATGTCATTATTTTGGTGCAGCATTTGTGCTATGGCCAGTAATCATTAGTTGAAGTACATTTTGACAGTTGACTGGCAGATCAACTTAATGTTTATTCCATCAGTTTGTGATGTCAGCGGTCGCCATGCGTCAGTTTTGCTTGCGGATTTGCCGGTTTTGAATTTAACGCCGCTTCTGCTCCAGCCTGGGATAAACTCGAACAAATCCAGTCCACTCTAACAAAGACTAGAGTCAGAGTCTAGCTTTCTTTTTCTTATTTCTTTTCATCACAATAACTAAAGTCAATTTACAGTAGCAAAATGCAGTATGAGTGATAAGACCAGACCAATTATACTCACCACAAGAGGCTTAAAAGGAGTAGAGCCACAGATGTGGGCCATGGCTAAGTTCCAGCTTCCCCTGTGCAAGGCCAGCCTAGATTCCCACCTCCCAGGGAATTTGCCAGGCCATTGCAGCTAGGGTCCCTTCCCACTGTGCTGGAAGCCATGGCTAGGAGATTCCTTCCTGTGCTGGGCCATGGTGTGATTCCCTCCCGGTGCCCATGGGGCAAAGTAGCTGGGAATTCAGCTTCCATGGCAGCAGGGCCAGCCAGGCTAAGAGTTCCAGCCCTGTGGTGGGCCATGAAAATTTCGATTCCAGCCCAACCCCCGGCCGCGCCAGGCCGTATCTAAGTCCATTCCCTTCCCTTCTTCCTTCCATTCCCTTCCTTCCATTCCCCTTCCTTCCTTCCATTCCCCTCCCTGTTCAAACCTGCTTCCATTCCTCCATGTTCCTGAACCAGTAGCTAAATTCCCTCCCCTGTTCTGAGCCGTAGCTAAATTCCTTCCCTTGTGCTGAGCCGTAGCTAAATTCCCTCCCCTGTGCTGAGCCGTAGCTAAATTCCTTCCCTTGTGCTGAGCCGTAGCTAAATTCCCTCCGCTGTGCTGAGCCGTAGCTAAATTCCTTCCCCTGTGCTGAGCCGTAGCTAACCACCTTGGCCGATACGGCCCGCTATATACTCTCTCGTTGTATCTCCGTAATTAATTCGTGCTTGTTTCCACGTAGCTGCAGCTGATTAGTCCAGCCCGTTTATCAACGAGACCGGTCAGACTTCAAGTGACCGCTGTCCGGCTGTGACGTGTCCATCCCAGAAATCAATCTCCCACAATTAGCGAGGACGATCAGAAACAAACAAAAAACTAAACAAAAATCATCGAGCCCATCGCGACAGTCGCGACAGTCGAAGAGGGCACAACTTTATTGTTACATTATTTCACTGATTTTAACGTCCCTTAAACCACTCAGGGTTGCCTCAGGGGCAACCAGCCTTGGTATGACCAACCAGAGATTGGCTGGGCGTTAAGAAACAGTTACTACTTGCTTGTTTGGTGGAGGGCATTGTGCGTATGAGGCAAATGAAGCGGTGAGGTTAGTGGTTGTGGTGGTAGTTTCCACTGCCCTACAATGCTCAGCTTGATACCATGCTGCGCAGCAGCTCAAGGCTCGGAAACAGTTTACACCTGCTGTTCCATTGAACGGGAAATCGTGATGTTGAAAATGCCTTGAAGAGACTCAGTCTTTTGTTATTGTATCCGTGTGTTAAAGTGTGCTGTATATACTAAAGCCAGAACGGATCATACTAAACTTTATTCACAAGTCGGTTTCATACTATTTCAGTGCAGTGTTTGTACTAACAGAGAGATGTAAAAACATGTTGTTATGCTGTTTGCATATAGCTGTCAATAAGTCTAGTCCATCTTAATCCGGTCAGTCGAGGTTCGTTTTCCGGCATCAATCGAGATCGTCCGTTTTCAATCAATCAAAGAACTTGCTTAATTATTTGACACATCCTTATTCATAAATGTAGAGAACTATGAAGCAAATACGATCATGTTCACAGAAGGAAATAATGCATATCCTTAATCAATGTTTGTCGTGATTTTTCCATTAACTACTACTGTTTAAATGTTCTTTTAAATGCTTTGTGATCTGGCATAGGAAAACACAAAGGCATTCATTTCCATAGATTTTTCCTCAGAATACACATTCAAGCTTCACATTTAAAATAAATCTAAACTAGGACAGGAGATTTTTCATAAGTTTATATGAATGCTCTATTTCTGATTTGAATAGACATTGAATTGCAAGAGTTAAGGGGTACATAATAATTTACTATTCTATGCACAATGATGCCTTTTATTAAATTCTGGTTTTAATCTTAGCGGAAGAACATCTAAAACTTGATAGTCATGAGCAGTCAAAGAAGTGGATTTTAGAAGTGTTCATTTAAGAGCTCGCTAGAGGTTTTAATGTGTTTGCACTAGCAAACCCAGAGTGTTGAAGCATAGTCTGAGTGGTTGGCTATGTGCATGAAAATGTTTTTAAAAAAATGATTATTTGTTTTCGAGCATGAGCATTTAGAAAATGTTTAATTTTTGAGAGTTGGTACAGCTTTTGAGAAACACGTTTTGTTAGTTCATTTACATGATTTGTCCAAGATAAATTATTATCAATAATTACTCCTAAAACTTTATGAGTTGCTACTTAGTCAGTTTTGTACGCGTTGCTACTTAGTCAATTTTCTCATTTCCAATATAAAGTGGCATGCGAGAAAATATGTTTTAGTGTTTTTGTCTTGTGGTAATGGTCATGTATTTGGTTTTGTATCAGATTAGAGACATATGATTTTGTTCAGTCCGTTGATGAAGATTATTTATGATTTTCTGTAAGCTAAGCGAAAACTTACTTAGGTTTGAGTGACTAGAATGGATAAAACCAGTGTCATCAACCAAATGATAGTTCCACATAGGAAAAACTTTATAAGATACTAGGCAAACTGTTTTATATAGAGAAAAGCGGAGGCAGCCAACACTTTAAGATCTTATGTTATACCGTATTTTGCAGGAAGAAAATCTAGTTGGAGTGAAATGTTTTATGCAAACCAAGCTATTTCGGTTGTAACCAGAAATGAGAGAAATTGGGATTTTTGAAGGTGTCCTGGATAATCCATAAAATTACTAATTCCATAGGTAAGACCACTTGATCAATGACATCAAGTACCTTTACAAAATCTATAAAAGTCCATATACACAGAATTCATTTATTGTTTATATTTCTTATAGGAAATGTATCTACCACCTAATTATTTGTAGAGTGCAGTGTAAGCATGAGTGGTGTTCCCTAAATTCACATTAAGTTAATTTTGTTTTAAGATGGGATAAAAGGTGTTTGTTACTAATATGTTTTTCTAGAGGTTTGAAAGAACAGACAGAATTGAGATAGAGTCCTATAGTTTGAAGGTCTTTGTATCTCCTGTTTTGTAAATGGGTAGAACCTTATTTTGTTTAAATGCTTCCTGGAAAATAGTTTTTTGTTTATGCAGGTGTAGCTATCTAAGAAACAGTGATATCAGTTATTACGTAGGCACACATTTTAATGGTACCATCTAGGTCATCCAGGCTTTTGCTTCGCTCGCGGACCTAGTTGGGAGTATTCGTCAAAGATTGCAACCTTGAGAGCTATGTCAGAGCTCAAAGCTTCGCTCAACATTAGGAACAGCATTCGCCCTATTCGACAGACATTGCCTCTGATTGGCTGGGGAGCAGAGCTCTCCTGTGGATGAGAAGAAATAAAAATAAAAATGGATGGATGACGGTGTCTTTAGGTTCTTCACTCGCTTGGAGGGAATTTGTTTATTTATTGGATTCGTAGGAGGCTGCGAGGGTTGTCTCAGGGACCCAGAGATAGAGATAGTAGTTGGATTTGGAATTACTTACTGTGAGGGGATGATTGAAATTATATTGAGAAGCAGCTTGACTTTTGTACCACAGTTTCCCGTCATGCTGTCTGCTTCGCGTCTGCACCTGTAAGGATTCCAGACCCGAAAATTTGCATCCATTGGAACCAGTTGGAACGGAAATTAAAGTTCGTCGAACTGTCCGAACCATGTTCGGCGAACTAAAAGTTCAATTAAGAGAACAACAGATGCATCAATGGCTTCGTCGCGAAGTGTCGAAGTATGTTCCGGCAAACCAAACATTCTGAGTTAGGGAGGGCTTTTTACGGTTAACTGGGTGGGAAAGGGTCATATGAATATATTGTCTTCCCTATGGGTTTTAGGGTGTAGCTACATAACTGCTGTAACCAAACTTCTGATACATCAAAATCCACACACCTGAGTTTGATGATCAAGTTCTGCAAAATGCATGGAAGGTTTGCCCAGATAGAACAAATTGAGAGAAATACCAATAAGTTTGTTAATAGCATGATTCAAGTTTAAATACCCTATTCTTAGTCCATCCTTAGCTGGCCAGGTGTTTATAGTTATAGGCATAGTAACATACGGAAAGAAAGGTAGTGAAATCTAAATTATGTACGCTGTACGGAGTAAAAGTGAAAACAAAACCAAGACAACATGAGAATTATAGAGCGTAACCAGACAATGCTTATATATATGTAGCCCCAACGGGTAGGTGATCAATAATAATTAAGGCTTGTTTTCACACGATGCCTCAAACCTTACTATGGGAGGCAGTAGACAATGTGAAATGGATGGATCGGATCAGAGATCTCGTTGGTTTATGAACCGGTCAGTTAATCCAGCCAGTTGAATGCGGGATGGTCAGTACATGACCTGATTCTCGAACAAGTGCCAATTGATAAATCTGCTGATGCCACGCTTGCTGCCACCCTCGATACCGCATTGTGGCCGATGCCTGCCACCTGGAAGCCGCCGCGCCGATACTGCGCTGATGCCGCCGCTGCCACCACCGCAATACGTGCCTTGCCTGGCCGCCGCGCAGCGCTTGCTATCTGGACAATGCCGATTGCCAGAATATCGATACATACATATTTCTATATGGAAAGTGATACATGTCGATATTTCAGCTGATCATCAAGCAGTTTCCACAGTTAAGTGTAGATCACCTCACACAATATAAATTATATACATTTTACATAGCCTATAGACACAAAATTGCGTCAATACACATAGATAAATATGCACTTATAAATACTTTCATACATCCAAAGAGTTTTAGCCACTTAAAGCCTTGTACGCGGGAGAGGAGGTTGCCTGCCAGATCCTCCTTTTAGAGGCATATAATTATATACGTGTAAAGAGCTGCTCCAGCAGACACACGCCCATTGATACACACCCGCACAACATTTTAAATGAATGTCAGCTTGGTTTACTTACAGTTAGGAAATGCTTGTGCAGGACAGGGAGGAGTTCTTGGGCAGTACTTGGTGGTTGGGAAACGCAGGCTGCCCAGGAGTTATGAGTTGCAGGATGCTATTACATTTAAAGGGATTTATGAGTGCATGGGGTTTAGCTGTTGCTCCCGTTATCTCTTGCAGGTTGTTGGACAGGTGTAGGAGGGAAGTAAACAGTTGCTTGGGAGTTTCATGTGTCTTATCTATCCAAAGAAAGGCTGGACAGAGGTACTGGGGATGGACGTAGGGGTAGAGGATCTGGTAGCTGATGGAAGCTCATTAGGATATATATACAGGATCTTAAGTGCAGGCGTTTTCCTTATGTGTCTTTTTTCTGTCTATAGAGCTGCTTGCTTTCTGGGAAGGAGCAGGCAGGGTGCGTTCTCTCTTTGATGTGGAAAAATTAGTGGAGGTAGTGGCTGGATGATGGGAGGGAGGACAGCCAGTTTCAGCAGCAGGAGGAGGTATCTAGAGCGAGAGAGAGAGAGAGAGAGAGAGAGGGGTGAGTGATGTCCACAACTAGTTACATTAACGTGAGTGTTCGTCTTAATTATTTTGTACAGATATGTAGATGTTTCCGTGTTTATGTTATAGTTTTTAATTATCACGTTAATATCTCTCCAATTCCAAATGACTGATTCTCTTTTTTTACTTGATCTGAAACGAAGTTGAGTAATAAACTGAACCATCAAAGCCTCGGCATTCCACGAGTGTATGTGAGTGTGTGTGTGTGTGTGTGTGTGTGTGTGTGTGTGTGTGTGTGAGGGGGTTGGTGGGTGGGTGTGTACCTGCGTGCGTGCGCGCGCGCGCTTCTACGTGTTCGTATGTATGACTGAATTGCAGGTATTATCTAAAATTATAGTTATTCATATTTACTTTATTTGCTAGGGAATTGTTCAGGGAAACGAAATATGTGAGTTCCTGTGTTAAAACCACCTAGCAAATACCGAGAATATTTGTCTTCGGAAACGAAATAAAAATGAAATATGCTTAATGTGGGCAAGAAGATAATCTACATCTTTTTTCGTCAAGGTGGGGTTATGTTGATGACTCGCGTGGGGTTCTTCTATTGCTTACTCTATATAGTCCCTTCATTCCTCCTAGGGCATAGGCGGTCAACAACAATTCGCCAGAGTCCTCTATCCTGAACCATCCTCTCACGCTGTTTTCAGGTGTAACCCATCTTGTTGCTATCAGCTTCAAGGTCTCTGCGCCAGGTGTTAACCATCTTGTTGGCATCAGCTTCAAGGTCTATGCGCCAGGTGTAACCCATCTTGCTGGTATCAGCTTCAAGGTCGCTGCGCCAGGTGTTACCCATCTTGTTGGCATCAACTTCAAGGTCGCTGCGCCAGGTGTTACCCATCTTGTTGGCATCAACGTCAAGGTCTCTGCTGCCAGGTGTAAACTACATGTACCTTGTTCAGGTCCTTCAGCCCTTCCCCTGCAGCAGAGGTCGTAAACAACGATTTGCCAGAGTCTTCTATCCTCAGCCATCCGCTCAAGCTGCTTCCAGGAGTAACCCCATCTTGTTGGTATCTGGCCGATGTCTCACCACGTCAGGTTGAAACCCATCTTGGTGAGTATCGAGCCTTCAGGGTCTCTACGCCGGAATTTATAACCCATCTTATTTGGTAACCAGAATCAAGGTCCCACAAGCTCCAAACTGGTTTACCACATCCTTCCTTCAACTGCCGTATTTTGAATTCCGCCATGGGGTCAGAAGGCTATATCAGCTAACAGGCAGTTTTTTGAATTATCAAACAGATAGTAAGTTTATTTACAAACAACTCAAATAAAACAAGTCGTTGTCATTTTATAGCCGCCAACAAAGTTTTCACCCAGTTCAAATAAAACCACAATCGTTTTGAATCGAGACAAAACAGAACTCTTTTTGTTTTCTTTCTTAGGGTGGATGCTTCTCATGTTATTAACATTATTATTCACAAACCGCTTTTTATACAGCACTATTCTCACTGCTCCTCTTGAGAGCAGACTCCTTACTGCCTTACTTACATTGGCATGTAATTTAAGATAGGTGGCTAGGATCCTTTTTACCAGCGTACCCGTATTATTAACATCCAGGAAGTGGAGTGTACAATGTACCTGTAGATTATTGCGCGTGCCGCGGCTGAAATGCTGCCGTTCGGCGCAAGTTCTGTAATACACCATTCAGCCATGCACCAGGTTACTGAGGTGTCGCCATTTCAAAGCCACACTTAGGTAGAAGATTGTATGGCCCAGCTCGCCAACCCTACCACCTGCACTTTTGGCAGGGTAGCCTGGATCTTTACGTGCTACCTGCGCACGGTAAGCACGGGGTGGAACCGGATGCCAGAGACAAAGTCAGCGCAGACGTTGGCCAGTGGAAAAATTCTCCACGCCGGCTTTCCTGCCGGGACTCAGACCAGGACCTTTCGATCCACCGAGTCCCGACGCTCTCCGAACCACTGAGCCACTCCCGCTCCGTTTAGAATTGCGGAAATTGCTTTAGCGCCTAAAGTTGCTTCAGTGCTATTGGTACTTTAACCTTTTCGGAGGCAATACCGCATCCTTTGGACTGCGCCTTGAGATAAAGAGAATTAACTCCTTCAGTGGCATCTAACCTAAATCTGGCAGAGTTTGGAGGAAGGAGTGCAGAAAGATTGCTCGGAGTGTGGAGTCTCTACGCCAGAGTGTGAAAGCCCATCTTGTTGAAGGTATCGGCTTCCCAGTCTCACCTTAATAAGTGCTAACCCATCGCATTGACGCATCGGAGGTCTTGCCAAACGTATAAAAGGCCGCAGTAAGGTATAGCGCGCAGCAAACCGGGATCCATTAGTCACCATAAACGGGAAGTACACTTATGCATGACCGGTCATGCATCGCTGACATGGAAACCAGTCACGTACTATGAACGGGATGACCACGCAGAGACAAGGTCCGTACCATCATACGACGCTGACACAGATCACGCACATACGCCAGACGAGGATGGCCCACCACTGAATACATGGCAAGATCGAACGTCATGGCGCAGTAGTAGCAGTCCCCGCACCGCTGACAGAGACGGTGATACCTGCGAAAGCCAAAGGTCACGCATCATGACGACAAATGAGTCACGCATACGCCGGTAGGTCGGTAATTTCACGACAGGGCGGTAATACCGCATCCTCGGAAAGCGTCACGCTGGAATGACGCCTTGTGGTCACCAGAGACAGGGTGCAACTTGTATCTGCTGACAGAGGTGCATGGCGCTTGTGGGGCGATAACCACACCTCGGCAGTCACGCCGCTTGTGACCGCCAACAATGGCGTACACCATAACATGGTCCCGCCTCATGACAGAATCCGCATTTCGCGTAGGGTGAAGTCCACCACTCACATACCATAGGTCACCCATCGCTGACGCCGGGTCCCACGGTGGATGCTCAAAGAGCTTTTCGCGCGGTGAAGATGTTTGTATGGGTGTAGAAAGCTTGTATCCACGTGCGATGCAGGTCGGTTAAGGTATCTGGTGGGCAATGATACACTGACCGCGGGAGGCCACTACTATCTTCTACTTCGCCAGCCTAACCCAGAAGTGTCACCCGAGTCCATACGGGTGTGCGCGCATCCAAGGAGCACGAGATTGAAGCGTGCCTTTGTGTCTTTCTTTCACTGCCAGCGCGCCAGCGGAAAAGTCAGTGGGGAATTGTTCCCCGTAAAACAAATTTGGCACCTCCCACCGCTCCACAGTTACTGCTGGAGATACCATCTTCTAGCCTGTCTTAGGCATTCTTGAAAGTTTAGGTAATACTTAGGCATTAGCCTATAATGCGTATCGCGTAGTTAGACGGGATCATATACTTAGGTATTATAATGCCTATCGCATAGTTAGACGGGGTCATATACTCAGGTATTATAATGCTTACTGTGTAGGTAGACGGGGTCATATATTTAGGCTTTATAATGCCTATCGTGTAGTTAAACGGGGTCATATACATAGGCATTATAATGCCTATCGCGTAGATAGACCGGGTCATATACACAACCAGGCCTTGGTGGGGTCTGCAACTTAGTCATATTTGTCATTCCGGAGGCGAATGTTGTTCCTAATTCAAGGCGTTGTTTTCCCCCAAAAGGACAGTCCTGGGGAGACAATCTATTCAGCCAGGCAAAAGTGCCTTTCTCTAACCTACCCAGTTATATAAGTATGAAAGCAATGCTCTTTGTACATATTAGTTTATAAAGGAAGGAATGGCTCTTATGTAATGATGTTTCCTGTATTATGTAATCTTACGTATCAATGTGTATAATTCACAGTAGCATGGCTTATGCCATTCACATGGATATCTTTATAATCATGCTGTGATTTACATGTCCTAGCAATGCGATGGCTAACTGGAGGCTGCCAACCTTTCGGGTGTCGATGTGGATTTTTTGAAATGTGAACGCGGGAGTTGATGGCTATCGCCAAGACGGTTAAACCAGTGAGTGCTATATCTTAGCGTAATCTGGATGATGAAAACCGCACAAACCCAATTTTGGATCCCCACCATCCCCATTTTGCCTCACCTGTGAGTACAGCAGAGACAAGTAGTTTCTTTACTATTGCCTTACATTTTACTCTTGCTGTTCAACCCACCCACTAACTAAACATCATCCAACGTAGCACTGTGCCCAGAGAATGTTATTTTGTACACTGTCGATTGTCAAACGCACAAGTACATGCAGATAACATCTCGCGAGTGCCCACATACACTGTACCCGCCCATACACGAGCAAAACTCATCACAGGCTACTCCTCGTCTATTGGATTTAATATTCTTGGAGGGGTTTTTATTTTATTGATTTTGCTGCCAGCACCTAACAACCAATCTTCTCCTTGTTCTTTTATTTTATTTCCCCCTCCCTCCATCTAACAGTGTGTGTGTGTGTGTGTGTGTGTGTGTGTGTGTGTGTGTGTGTGTGTGTGTGTGTGTGTGGGGTGTGTGTGTGTGTGTGTGTGTGTGTGTGTGTGTGTGTGTGTGTGTGTGTGTGTGTGCCTGCGTGCGTGCCAGCGTGCGTGCGTGCGCGTGTGTTTCCAGTGATAAGTAGCCTATAATTATAGATGTTGGTTTCTATTGCTAGGTGACTATAGGCGTCATGCTAGGCGCTGAATGAGTGTACCATTATTAGTATTATCATTAATACATTTTATGAATCGAATGTTAAAGCTTTAGACACACAGACACGCACACACACAGGACACACACTCGCATCAATAATTTATTTTCAATATTTAAAAAGCAAAACGCTCTTAGTATTTTTCGCGGTTTAATGAGTGTAATGTGTGCGTGTGTGTGTGTGTGTGTGTGTGTGTGTGTGTGTGTGGTGTGTGTGTGTGTGTGTGTGTGTGTGTGTGTGTGTGTGGGTGTTGTGTGTGATGTAGCGTGTGTGGGCGTCTGTGTGCGTGTGTGTGTGTGTGTGTGTGTGCGTGTGTGCGTGTGTGTGTGTTCGACAGCGCAATAAAT
>JABMCL010001500.1:277500-280000 GCA_018857735.1 Alviniconcha marisindica | reverse complement strand
CACGCACACACGCAGACACACACACAGACACACACACAGACACATTGACATAGACAAAGAGACAGAGACAGAGAGAGACAGAGAATGTCTTGAATTCGTAATGCATCCACTTCCGTTTCTGCTTTTGTTCCTTTCCTTCTCTCTTTAGTTATTTTCTTTCTTGTCTGCCTTCCATCTGTTTCATTTCTTTCTATCTTCTTCTTCTTCTTCTTCTTCTTCTTCTTCTTCTCTGACTTAAATAACATGTTTATCACTTTGGCTTGCGTAAACTGATCTATATAAAGTCTGGAACAAAAAGCCGGTTGCCAGCCTTCATGAAAAAAGATTGAAAATAATGCTTTGAAACCTATGGGACAATACACAATACAATGCACCCCAACTCATTGATCGCCCGATCACCACTTCAGGACAACAGGCACGCAAAACAGACTCTCGCTCTCTCTCTCTCTGGCTCTGGCTCTGTGTGTCTCTCTCTGTCTCTGTCGCTCTCTCGGTCTGTCTCTGTGCTTCAAGGTAGGCCTGCGTCAGATCCTGATTGACAAATGAAATCGTGTTCAGGGGAATCTTTGGTATAACAATCTTTGTTAAACTTTTGTTCCTGTATATTTACGGTTCTTGTTTTCATTACTGGTAAAAATGGTAAATGCTGTAAATGCTTTTTTTTTCTTTTTCGGGAGGGGGGGGGGGGAGGGGGGGAGGGGGGGGGGGGGGGGGGGAGGCGGGGGGGGGGGGTTGCGTTTTTCTCGTTGTTGCTTATTTGAATGTTCACTGTTTATCATTCATATATATATATATATCACTACAGAATATATATATTTTCCATTAAAATTGAAAGATCTCCTTTCCATTATTGGTAGTATTAATACTTGTGTTCCCAACTTCTCTCTCCTCTCTCTCTCTCTCTCTCTCTCTCTCTCTCTCTCTCTCTCTCTCTCTCCCCCCTCTCTCTCTCCTTTTGTACACGTTATCGTTATTTGAACGGTTCGCATTGTTGCTGTCTCTTCTCATGCATTGTGTGTCTGATTTAGGCCTACACTTATTGTTCCTGCTTCCATTATTTATAGTCACAGTGCTTGTCTGAGCAGTGTTTTTGTGTGTGTGTCTCTATGCGATATTGTCCCAGTCAATATTATATTTAACATTCATGGCAGGGAATACACACACGCACGCAAAACTGCTGATCGTCTCTGGCGAATAAAGTCTGTCCAAAGATTGGCTATACTCACACGCACACATACACACATATATGCAAAGGCTGGTCGCCACTGACGAATACAGTCAGTCCAAAGACCAGTAACACACACACACACACACACACACACACACACACACACACACACACACACACACACACACACACACACGTACAGGTTGACTGTCACTGGGGTATACAGTCAGTCCGCAGATTAGCTGTCAGCTGTTGACGTCCTCTTCCACCTCACCCACGCTGAAGTCAGCTTGCTGCTGCGACTCCAGCACAGCTCGCTGCTGGGCTGCCTGGGTCACTGCCTGGGTCACTGCCTGCGTCACTGCCTGCGTCACTGCCAGCCTCTGCTGCAGGAAGCGCAGAACCTCTGGGGACCGCATCAGTGCCTGGGGAAAAACAGCATCCGTCGGCGAAGAAACTTATTGAGATATAGGGCCAGTGGAGAGGGCTGGGGAGGGAGGGTGGGGGTGGGGTGAAGGGTTGAGATACATTTGGATGGAGAGGTGGTGGAGGTATGGAGACAGTGTGTGTGGGGGGGGGGGGGGAGGGAGGGGGGGGCAGTGTGTGTGATAGTGGGAATATAGGAGACAGAGAGAGAAATGAAAATGCAAACTTTTGTTAAAACTGAACACATTTGATTTAGATGGAATGAATCTAAGTGTGAAAAGTTTAATGATCTGTGAATGATAATGTTTTGTTTGTTTGTAGTTTTATGCTTGTTTTGCCCTGATGTAACCAAAGTGATGCATCAGGCGTAAAAAAGAAAAAGAAATAAAGGGCCATATCTGGCTTCTTACAATCCATAATGATGGCCTGATTAGCCTGAAAACAAGTAAGTAATTTGGTGTTTAACGCCCAGTCAACCATTACGATTATTTCAGGGCGTTGCCTGAAGACACCGGAAATTAACCTTCAGCTATGTTGATCTTAACAACACAACACTGAAGTCACTCATGTATTTGCTTTGTCAAAGTCAAGAACAACAACAAAAAGTTATGACGCTTTGTGGATTTTGCTTACAATTACAAAGCTAGGCAAAGCTATACTACCCCCCCTCCCCCCCCCCCCCCCCCACCTCTCTCTCTCTCATATTTGAGAATCATGGAAAAGCTGTCAGTTACCTATGACATAACCAAAAATGGCAGTGGTTGGAGGAAGGATGTTGTAAACCAGTGCTTTGAGTTTGATCACAGACCACATTCACCGAGCTGACCAAACCCCTTTGTTTCATACACCATCGGACAACTGTCTTCGCTTTGCAACCTCTGCATTCTCTGAAATTAGAAGAAGAAA
>JABMCL010001500.1:267500-270000 GCA_018857735.1 Alviniconcha marisindica | reverse complement strand
GCTGACCAAGATGCTGATCGGCATCGCTGTGTTGTTCATAGTGTGTGTTTCCCCACTCGCCTTGTTCAACCTTGTGTGGCTATTTTTGCCGGAGATGAATGTGGGACGTCGCTATCATAACCTTTTCACGACCGGTCTCTCTGTTTTAGAGGCACTGTCCTACGTGAATGCAACCTTCAACATCTTCGTGTATTACACCATAGGCTCTCGTTACAGGGAGACGTTTTGGGCGCTGCTCGGCAGACAGAAGCGAGACCAGACTGAGAGGATGTCAATCGTTACAAAGTCAACACATATCTGACACGGGGAGGAAACGTGTGAAATGGGTGTACATTCATTCATCTGTTTGACACTGGACGACAAATAACACTGCAGTTATGGCACAGAATTAAAATCCGTTCACGATCTCCTCCAGGATCCGACCAATAGACGATTTCCGGAAATAACAGGCAAAGATAATTTGACAGTGTTTTCTTACTCCGGGAGAGTGAAGTCCCCTGAATGGAGGCGGCAGCTGAGAAGAGCCGATCTGCGACAGTTTTAGATCTTCAGGCATGGACCTATTATAATTTATACTAGACTACCAGCTGGGGGAACCTACTATCCGATCTGCATATTCCCCACGAACAGTGAGCGCTTGATCGGCATTTCTGATGCCTTTTCTGCCTTTGTTTACGGGTATCCGTCATCTTGCCCACGTGCTCACTGTACCCCCAACAAACGCGCCTACCCTGCGCTACACCCGCAGGCCTGGACCTATATATATATATACAGGCCATGCCTGTAGACACGTTGTCCCTAATATGTCATCTGACATCCGAGGACATTAAGAACCAAGTAGTACTGTAGGCACTTACCGAGTGCAGTCCCCTGGATTTCCGAAGATCGTCTATTGAGAGCCGAGTGATTTCATTTCTGAAATCGTGTTTTTTAAATATTTATTATTATTATTATTATTATCTTTGTCTCTTTGTGTCAATTTCTCTGTCAATCGTTACAAAGTCAACACATATCTGACACGGGGAGGAATCGTATGAAATAGGTGTACATTCAGCTGGACGACAAATAACACTGCAGTTATGGCACAGAATTAAAATCCGTTCACGATCTCCTCCGGGCCAGGATCCGACCCATTGAGAGCCGAGTGATTTAGTTTCTGAAACCGTTTTTTTTATTTTATATATATTTATTATTACTATTATTATTATTATCTTTGTCTCTCTCTGTCTGTCTGTTTCTTGAGTACAGAGGAACCGTTCGCCCTGCAAATCCGCCCGCCTGTTGTATTGTCTGATTAAAGTAACCTCGTGTTTTAACATTCTGTACGTTTTGAACATACTGACATGAATTAAAACACGATGGCAAACAGGCTGCAAAAGACGACTTTAACTAACTTTCTAAAAGTTTGTTGCTGTTTTGATGTAATTCATTTACATACGTTGTTAGTCTGATAACCGTAAACTCAGTCTAGTGGCCTGTCTTGTGTGATAAGCGTTTAAATAGAAAGGAGGAAGACGAAGAAGAAGAACTAAGAAATTGACTATGTTAGACGCTACTAACATAGGTTTCAATACACGGAAAAATACGTGTACCCAGACCTAAAAGGCCTACGTTGTTGTTGAAGTGTTGCTTTACGTCCACAGAAACCGTAGGTTTATTACGGATGGGAGCCCACGACGTCCACCTCGACTTTCACACAGCTCCTGAGCTCTGGCGCCTACATTGTTTACGGCCAAAAAATTTGTAATAATTTTGGGGGTCAGCACTGAGAGATCGGATCTGTTTGCGCTGAGCTGACGACTGCACCGAGTAGAGATCGCAACATTTAGCTTGGTGTGTTCGCGCTCAGTCTCTGTCATCGAAACATCAAGGACTGGTGTGTTCAACACTCAGTACCTCTGTCATCGCAACATCAAGGATCTTGGTGTGTTCAACACTCAGTACCTCTGTCATCGCAACATCAAGGATCTTGGTGTGTTCAACACTCAGTACCTCTGTCATCGCAACATCAAGGATCTTGGTGTGTTCAACACTCAGTACCTCTGTCATAGCAACATCAAGGATCTTGGTGTGTTCAACACTCAGTACCTCTGTCATCGCAACATCAAGGATCTTGGTGTGTTCAATACTCAGTACCTCTGTCATCGCAACATCAAGGATCTTGGTGTGTTCAACACTCAGTACCTCTGTCATCGCAACATCAAGGATCTTGGTGTGTTCAACACTCAGTACCTCTGTCATCGCAACATCAAGGATCTTGGTGTGTTCAACACTCAGTACCTCTGTCATCGCAACATCAAGGATCTTGGTGTGTTCAGTACTCAGTACCTCTGTCACTCGTGCTCTTTTGGAGGGAAGATCAGTCATGTTTTTGTTGTTTTTGTTTTTGTGGAAATATCGAGTAATTATAATTATTACAATGCTGGATCATGGTTAGTTTATGTAGTGTAGTGACTGATTGCCACTGACGTGCTTACGTGTATGCCATGTGCGTTTCGTG
>JABMCL010001500.1:255000-260000 GCA_018857735.1 Alviniconcha marisindica | reverse complement strand
CCACACACCACCACAACACGATGGTCACACACCATGGAAGGACGATGGTCACACACCATGGAAGGACGAGGGTCACACACCATGGCAGGACGAGGGTCACACACCATGGCAGGACGAGGGTCACACACATGGCAGGACGAGGGTCACACACATGGCAGGACGAGGGTCACAACCATGGAAGGACGATGGTCACACACCATGGCAGGACGATGGTCACACACCATGGCAGGACGAGGGTCACATACCATGGAAGGACGATGGTCACACACCATGGCAGGACGAGGGTCACACACCATGGCAGAACGAGGGTCACACACCATGACAGGATCATAGTCACACACCTTGACAGGACGGTGGCCACACACCATGCCAGGATGATAGTCACACACCATGGCAGGATAATGGTCACACACCAATACAGGACGATGGTCACACCCCAAATACAGGACGATGGTCACACAGCATGCCAGGATAACGATCACACGCAATGGCAGGATGATAGTCACACACCATGGCAGGATAATGGTCACACACCAATACAGGACGATGGTCACACAGCATGCCAGGATAACGATCACACGCAATGGCAGGATGATAGTCACACACCATGGCAGGATAATGGTCACACACCAATACAGGACGATGGTCACACAGCAGGCCAGGATAACGATCACGCGCAATGACAGGATGATGATCACATACCACGACAGGACGGTTGTCTCACGCCGTGACAGGACGACGGTAACGAACAATGACAGAACGATGGTCGCACAGCATGACAGTATGGTGGTATACAATGCAATACAACAATGCAGCTGTATTGCCAAGTTTCAGTACAATTGCACGAGGAATGTTTTGTGGTGCAAAGTACATTCATCACACATCCACTCCAATCCACATACCACGACAGGACGATTGTCTCACGCCGTCACAGGACGATGGTAGCGAACAATGACAAAACGATGGTCACACAGCATGACAGCATGATCGTCACACTCAATGGCAGTAGGGTGGTTACAAACAACGACAAGGTGGCATCACCAATGGACGACTGACAGCCTGTCATATGACGATGTTCACAGATCACCACAGGACGATGGTAACACACCACAACAGGACGATGTTCACACACCACAACAGGACGATGGTCAGGCTTCATGACAAGGCGATGGTCACGCACAATCACAAGACGACGGTCACACACCATCACAGGACGATGGTCACAGACCATGACAGGACGAAGGTCATACCATGGCAGGGAAAAGGCCAAACACAATGATAGAACAACTGACCTACACAAATTCCGGGCGAAGGTCACATACCAAGACAGCAGGGCAAAGCTCGCACACCATGACAGGACGATGGTCAGGCCTCATGACAGGACGATGGTCACACACAATCACAGGACGATGGTCAGGCCTCATGACAGGACGATGGTCACACACAATCACAGGACGATGGTCAGGCCTCATGACAGGACGATGGTCACACACTATGACAGGACAATGGTCATACCACGGCAGGGAGAAAGCCAAACACTATGACAGAACAACTAACCTACACAAATACTGGGCGGAGGTCACACACCAAATCAACAGGACAAAGCTCGCATATCATGACACGAGGATGGACACACACCATGACAGGACGATGGACAAAACACAAAGACGGGGCGATGATTCCAGATCAACGTGCATGTGTGGCACACGCTCCACACCATCGCTGTCTTTAGGCGCTGTCAGAAGTGACACCAGGCATATGTCCAACACCAGACCCAGCTCAGAGGCGAGGTACGACACGTGACTCGGTCTGATATCACATGCCTGGGCGGAAGTGGCGTCAGAGCGGATGCACAGAACACCGCCAAGTGTTTTCGATGTCGAACACTTTGGCGTTTTTTGTACATACGCAGGATGTTGCCGGGTCCAAGACTGACGTTGTTTTCTTCGAGATAATTTGTTTGGAAACGGTGTGTGTGTGAGTGTGTGTGTGTGTGTGTGTGTGTGTGTGTGTGTGTGTGTGTGTGTGTGTGTGTGTGTGTGTGTGTGTGTGTGTGTGTGTGTGTGTGTGTGTTTTATGTGTGTGGTCGTGTGCTTTGTTTATGTGTGTGCGTGGTGTGTGTGTGTGTGTGTGTGTGTGTGTGTGTGTGTGTGTGTGTGTTGTGTGTGTGTGTGTGTGTGTGTGTGTGTGTGTGTGTGTGTTATGTCGTGTGCATGTATGTATTTATGTCGTGTGCGTGTATGTATTTTGTCGTGTGCGTGTGTGTGTGTGTGTGGTGCGTTGGTGGGTGCGTGCTGTGCGTGCGTGCGTGCGTATATGTGTGTGTGTTTATGTCGTGCGTGCGTGCGTGCGTGTGTGTGTGTGTGTGTGTGTGTGTGTGTGAATTCATCGTGTGTGTCAATCTGAATTTTTTGATAATTGTTTCCCCGGCGTAGATTCGATCCCCGTGCAGGTCATCTGAAGACAATAATCCAGTAGGCATTCCAAAGATGAGCTAAAAAATAAAACGTGTTATCTATACGAAAAGTATAAGTCACTGGAAAATGGCTGCGTTAATAATAATAATAATAATGAACATTTCTAACAACAACATCAAAAAACTACCTATAAGTGTGGTTTTACAGGTTAAAAAGAGGGATTACCCCCAAAATTTCGCTGTGCTTTGTCGTAATAAATAGCTTTCTTTTTAACCGTTTAAGTGTTTGGATCCCCTACCTATAAGTATTATCTTTACAGCCCAAGGCGCGTACAAAAAGCAAGAATATAGACAACATGCTATAATAACGATGAAACATTTTGTTATGCTCCGCCTATCTACAAAAGAGAGCAAATTATCAGAAATAATTCAATGCCAATTATAGGCAATTTCCTGAGAAGTAGAATGTTCAACAACAGTAGCAACAACAACAGCAAGAACAAAATATCTACAAGCTCCTCAATAAAAACCCGTTAACATGGCAACAAGAGCCGCTGCAAAAGAACATAAACATTGGAATGATCATGGTCATCTCAAACCAGGATGATGAGAACAAAACAAGAACAACAACACCACCACCACCAACAACAACAGAAACAAGAATATACGACCAAGATTACTACGTAACAAGGGAAAGACTGTAGCGAAGAGCAAGAGCACTCGGTCTCGAAAACCAAAGTTAAGGACGTGGTCACAACATGGATGGTTGACCGTTACGTGCTAAGCTTTCGTCATCCATGAGGTTTTCCAGGAGACAAATTTTGTGCAGACTCTAAAACGTCCTTCAGACGAAACGTCCTTCAGCTCGAGGTCCACCGTGCGTATATACGCACGCAGAAAATCACATCCATAAAGATCATGTAGTTCATGTCAGAGTCCGGTGTATTATGGAAACACCCAATAACCCAGCATGCACTGAAATTGTCAGTGTTCAAGGTGCTGAAGCTGGACACTAATAATAGTGATTATAATAACGTTCATTTCTACAGCGCGGTATCTCACCGACAGGCGAAAGCACACCGAAGTTTAAATGACCAATAAACACGTATGCACACATACACACAATACAGATCAAGATCATATTGGATTCATCCTCAATCCAACTCCAGCCCCAGCCCCTCCCTCGAGACCCACACGCGGACACACAGAAGAAAAATATTTGTCATGGTATTGTCTGTAGAAGTGGCGAAGGCATGATTGTCAAGGCATTGAAGGAAGGAATATGTCAGATGTCAGAAAGGACAGAATTTCATTGCTCTGGAGCACAGTAGGAGAAAGAGCGATGGAAGAATTTAAAAAAAGGGAAAATGTAAGATTAAAACCAGCAAAAATCGCTTCTGTGGACATCGACGTGTGTGTGTATGATAGGGCGGACAAACACCAAAGTCCACTTCGGTCATCAGATTGTGGTTCCTGGCAGCCCCAAATGACGTCAGCGGGTACCACTCACGTGCAGACAGGCTGAACGGCATCCCGTGTCAGTCATTGTCCAGCGTCAAACTGCTGAGTGCATGCACACCCACTTCACGTGTTTCCTTTCCGTGTCAGATATGTGTTGACTTTGTAACAATTGACATCCCCTCAGTCTTGTCTCGCTTCTGTCTTCCGAACATCGCCCAAAACGTCTCCCTGTATCGAGAGCCTATGGTGTAATACACGAAGATGTTGAAGGTGGCATTCACGTAGGCCAGTGCCTCCAAAACAGAGAGGCCGGTCAGGTAAAAGTTATGGTAGTGACGTCCAATGTTCAACTCCGGCAGAATGAGACCGGCAAGTCGAAACAAGGCGAGTGGGAAAACACACACGATGAACAGCACCGCGATGCCGATCAACATCCTGGTCAGCGCCAACTCCTGGGGAGAGATCAACGACGGCGACGACGAAGAGCCGCTTACTGAAGAGGTGCTTGCTCGCCATGCTGCGGCCTGGCGAATTTTCGCCGCTGTTATTATCGTTGTTGTCATCACCACGGTTACCATCACAGCGGGTATGCCAGCGCCGTACACAAATCCGTCCAGATAGTTGATGAGATTTTCGTGCTTTCGGTAAAACTCACTGGCCACACCAGCGTAAAAGGTGGCACCAGTTGCTGGGACGAAAATACACGCTATACGATACCTCGTGGCCATGACGAAATAAAACCCTACCACCACCACGAACACTGTGGCTATGATGACAGCCATGGTCTTTGTTCTGAGCAGAGTCTGGGACCGTAGCGGAGCGAGGACACACAGGCACCGTTCACTGGCGATGATGGCGGTCAGGACTTCGGAAACCCAGCTGAAGCCGAAGAAACCCACCAGGTTGTTGTTGACCATGAATCGCATCATTGGACCGAAATTTTCCTTTATGGTGAACTGCAGGTAAATCTGCTCGCCGAAGAAGCACATCGACTGTATCAAAAAGAGTTCGTCTGCCAGTGACAGCGCGAACAGACACAGGTTGACGCGTTCCTTCAGACCCTGCTTGTAGAACACCGCCAGGTTGATGACGTTAGCTGGTCCACCAATCAGGAACAAGAGGA
>JABMCL010001500.1:242500-252500 GCA_018857735.1 Alviniconcha marisindica | reverse complement strand
TGATCGTGGCGATTCTGAACCCAATAAATGAAATGGAAGTTCAAAAAGATGGCAAGATCTGATCGTGGCGATTCTGAACAGTAAATGAAATGGAAGTTTAAAAAGATGGCAAGATTTGATCGTGGCGATTCTGACCAGTGGATGAAATGGAAGTTCAAAAAGGTGGCAAGATCTGATCGTGACGACCCTGAGCAATGAATGAAATGGACGTTTACAAAAATGGCAAGACTTTTATGCTGAGGTTGTGAACTGTAAGCAAACCGGACTTTCGCGCATACGGTCAGATCTGAAGGTACCGACTCCGAGTAGCAAACACAACAGACGTGGACAGAAACGGTGCTGTATGCTGGACGTGACATCTTTGTAGAATGAATAAACTAGAATCGGAAGGAAAGTGTCATATTTGCACGTGACTAACCGGAGGAGCGTGTCAATCACGTTTGAAATGAAACGTGAACAGTTGGATGTGATTACTGAGCAACGAATGAACCATATGTTTATAGATACGGTAAATGCTGGATCTGGTTTCGTACTTTGGAGAAACGGTCTGAACACTGGCTGAACCAGAGGTGGACGATGCCGTAAATGCTGGATGATACAAGTCTGAACGTTGACTGAACCAGATGTGGACAGATGCGGTAAATGTTGGATGCTACATCTCTGAAAATTGACTGAACCAGAAGTGGACAGACACACTAAAATGCTTGACGCTGAAAGTCTGAACACTGAGTATACCAGAAATGGACAGTGGATACGGTAAGTGCTGTATGTTACATAACTGAATCAGAGGTGGACAGATCCGGTAAATATTGGATGTTACAACTGTGAACAATGACTGAACCAAAAATGGGTTGATACGGCAAATGCTGGCCTGGATATTACAACTGCGAACAATATGTGAACCAGAGGTGGACAGATCCGGTAAAAGCAGGATGTTACAACTATGAACAATGAGTAAACCAGAAGTGGGGACAGATACCATAAATGCTGGTCTGGGTGTTACAACTGTGAACAGAGAGTGAACCCAGAAGTTGACAGATACGGCAAATGTTGGCCTGGGTGTTACAACTGTGAACAGAGAGTGAACCAGGAAGTGGACAGATACGGCAAGTATTGGTCTAGGTGTTATAACTGTGAACAGTGAGTGAACCCAGAAACGATAAATGCTGGCCTGGTGTTACAACCGGGAACACTGACTGTACCACAAGTGGAGAGAAATACCAAGGAGACTTGGGTGTGACAACTACTACACACTGGGATGGGCTCAAGGGAACAAACCGTGTGGAGACGAGGAAGCGATGCTTGCAGCGAGTAATCGAGAAGCTATAGTAGCAGTCAGAAGACGCATCAAGGAGCTTTAAGAACTATTCAAGGCGAAGACGACAATCAACCTCCTGCAGGCAGCATGCGGGCATCGCAATGGCAATCCTTTCATTGATTTTTGCGCTGAACAAAGCAGCCAGACTTTAACGGCCACAAAGAAGGAGGAGTGGGGGGCGGGGGCGGGGGGGGGGGGGGGGGGGGGGGGGGGGGGCGTATTATTGAATTATGCCTACCTTTTTCTAGTGTTCCGCCCCCCCGTTAATGCTTAGTTGAATTGTCCATCTCTTGTTATGCTCTCAGCCGTCGTGCACCACACCCCTTCTCTCTTGTTCCCCGTTGTTTGATGAGCTTTCTTTTGTTTAAATATATAGATTTTTTTTTAATGCAAGGGCAAGCGAGTAATTATTTTGAGCTTGTTAATGTTCAACGTGGTGTGTGTGTGTGTGTGTGTGTGTGTGTGTGTGTGTGTGTGTGTGTGTGTGTGTGTGTGTGTGTGTGTGTGTGTGTGTGTGTGTTTTCTCCCCCTTTTCCTTTTGTAAGAAATGATATCAATTTCATTTTATTCGTTCATTCATTCATTTATTTTTTCATGCGTTCGTTTATTTATTTTTCCCTTAAGACGCACTTGCTTAAAAAGAAATGTGAAGAAAATTGTATTTGGAAATTACCTGAGAGTCAATTACTCGGTAAATAGTCAGACCTTCAGTGTGTGTGTGTGTGTGTGTGTGTGTGTGTGTGTGTGTGTGTGTGTGTGTGTGTGTGGTGTGTGTGTGTGTGTGTGTGTGTGTGTGTGATTCAATTAAATGCGTCTACCGTGGGTTTCTTTGATACTTTTTCAGTTAAAAATTTGTTTAACTATCTGTTTTGGAAAAAAACATTTAAAAAAACACATTAATGGCCATTTTGTTTTCTGTTGTACGTAGCGAATTTTTATTTATTCGTTTGTTCTTATATTTATTTACGAAAAAATGCTACTACGACTACAATAAAATATTCTGCTTAATTTTGGAATTGTATCTCTTATGGCTTCGCCTCGTATTATTTGCTTTATAACTGAAACAATTTCCTTTTCCTCCTTCTTTTTGTTGTCTCGATTTAGATGGCTCGCCTTGCTCTCTCTCTCTCTCTCTCTCTCTCTCTCTCTCTCTCTCTCTGTCTGTCTCTCTGTCTCTCTCTCTCTCTCTCTCTCTCTCTCTCTCTCTCTCTCTCTCTCTCTCTCTCTCTCTCTGTGTTTGTGTGTGTGTGTGTGTGTGTGTGGTGTGTGTGTGTGTGTGTGTGTGTGTGTGTGTGTGTGTTTACGCATGGTAACAGTCTAACATCAGCCTTGACTGGAATAAACTAGAGTGGCTGAAGAGTGAGTTAATGCGACTGTTCTGGCTGAATGTCTTAAGATAAAATGATTTGTGAGTCTTCCCAACTGAATATAGTAAGTAAGAGACTTGGTGTTTTACGTCCAGTCAACCAGTACGGTTATATCAGGGCAATACACAGTTTTTCAGCACACAATATCAAATTAATGAGTCACCAATCAACCAGCAAAGGGAATTAATTAGAGCCCAGAAGATGTCACATGAACACAACAAGAAAGACTTGAATGACCCAGGTGATAGCTAGCTCACCTGGCATGCTAGTAAATACTTGTAAGGTACACAAACTCCACCAAAGGTACATCCTTCAAGTGAGTCATCAGCGAGTCATAGGCAGGGACACCATTGTATGAGCTATATAACCTACAAGTGGGAGCATCATTGTGTCAGTCATGAGCGTGAATGTCACGATGCAGGTCATAGTTAAGCATATATTCATATCATTGCATAAGCAATAATTATACAGGCATGAATGTCATTGGGTTTTACGTGGGGAGTTTCTCTTACATGTCCCTTGCTGTTTTACGTGGGGAGGTTCTCTTACATGTCCCTTGCTGTTTTATGTGGGGAGGTTCTCGTACATGTCCCTTGCTGTTTTATGTGGGGAGTTTCTCTTACACATCCAAGTCTCTTTTCTGTGTGGAGGTTTTCTTACAAGCTCCTCACTTTTATCACTGGAAGGTTGACAAGCCAAAGCAAGAACAAGGTCTGTTGGATGAAGTCTGTGTACCGTGCCTCAGATCAAGCAAGTGTCAGTTGTCATGATGATGATGATGATGTAGAGCTTCGTGTCCTCGGATGTCGTGTTGACGTATTAGGGACAAACTGTGACCAATGTGTGAGCATGGTTCAGTGTTGCTTTACGTCCACAGAAACTGTAAGGCTCATTAGGACAGAAAGCCCAGGACGACCACCTCGACTTTCACACAGCTCCTGAACTCTGACAGTTGTCATCAAGATGACATGGCAAATGACCCTAATGGATCGGGCCAGTCCATCGCTTGGTACGGCATGCGTGATTTCATGGCGTCGCCATTGGCATTTGCCTTTGACAGACACAGCTGGTCTGGATATGCCTCGGTACAGACAGACAGAGGCTCAGAGCCAACACAACCAGTGTCCGTACACCATCAGTCACTGGATTTTGTTTCACATCACTTGTGTGTTTTTTGTTGTTGTGTTTTTTCTTTCTTTCTCAGCTTTGTATTCGGTTCAGGTGGTCTTGTTGTGTAGGGGAGCGCGGTGAGGAGTGAGGGAAGCAGGTTGGAAGCATGAATGAAGAGTCACAAGTCAGAGGTTGCTATAACATAACTTTTATTTACACCAACCAGGAAACAGGGTCTCTGTTGGAAAAGACACAAGCAAACAAAATGTTTAGAACATGAAAGCAAAAGCAAAGACTAAACAACAGCAATTATCTAATAAACACAGTAACCATGTAGTTTACCTGTAGGCTACTATAATACGTGATGGTAACTGTGACAAAATGATTAATAATCAAGGACATAAAATGTGTGCATGACTTGCACTCAAAACCAATATCTCACACAGTGTCGCGATGAGTATCAAAGACACAGCAATATCAATTAAATGATCATTGCTCGCAGTGTCACAGTAAGTATACAAGACACGGCCAGTATGAATTAAGTGATGAAGGCAAATTGGCTATATGACCAGCATATAATAGTATACAATAAAGTCACACAGTGGAAAATACAGATTACCAAGATTATTCTTAACTAAACAAGAAGAGTGAGAAAATTGTTACATCATTTCCACTTAAGCACACAAAGCGGACATCTATTCTATGCCCTTGTATGGACCTTCTCAAGGTTGGAGATGTGCCTGTTGTTGTGGCGGTCCCACACTGCACTTAAAAGTGGTGTCTGCAGGTGGAGCCTGTTGGCTGTCCTCGCGTCTCACTCTTAGTTCATCTGACGCCAGCTGTAGCTTCTCTTCCCCTCTGCATGTGGAGCCTGTTGGCTATCCTTGCGTCTCACTCGTAGTTCATCTGACGCCAGCTGTAGCTTCTCTTCCCCTCTGCGAAGGTTGTGATTTAGTTCCTGTCTCCAGCGGGTAAAGTCCTGGTTATGGTTTCACCAGGAAACGTTGTTTTGTCTTTGCCACTTTCACTGGGTTCTTCAACGTGCCCATACGGCAGTGCGGTTTTGGTTTCAGCCAAAAGAGTGGACACAGAGTTCTCCACGTTGACATAAGAGAGTGGAGTGGAGGGGGGGCTGGACCCATTGACTTCACCAACGTACCACGCCGCATCACTCACCTCACTCCGCCCTGCTTCACACAATTCGACAAATGTGTCAAAAACTTGCAGATCCCTGGAAGTCCAGCTGGCTGATGTTATGTGTTAATGTGGTCGCTGTACCGTTTTATTCGAGAATCGTAATACTTTTAGTCAGTTTATTGCCATGTCATGTTAATTACATTGATAACTTGAATGTCTTTACCGGTGTGTCGGAACGTCTAATTGCTTGCAACTGTGTTTGAATTTGATCAAAATTACATAATTTAACTTATTTTGACTTTACACACTCACAACACACACACACACACACACACACACACACACACACACACACACACACACACACACACACACACACACACACACAAATGGTGGGAGGGGAAGAATGGACAGGGCCATAAAAAGTATGTATCGTAGAAACATGGGTTCGTGTCGGTAGCAACCTCAGAGAACCATTTGTGTGTGTGTGTGTGTGTGTGTGTGTGTGTGTGTGTGTGTGTGTGTGTGTGTGTGTGTGTGTGTGTGTGTGTGTGTGTGTGTGTGGTGTTTGGTTAATTTTGACAAGCATATATGGATAGACAGGCCACTGATCTTATGTATTCCTGTATTACTTCCCTTCCACATCTACCAGTTTGGCATAGACCGATGGCCTAGTTCAATAAACCGTTCGTTCGTTTGTTCATTCGTTCGTTTGTTTATTCTCTCTGTCTCTCTGTCTCTGTCTCTTTGTCTCTGTGTCTGTCTGTCTGTCTCTGTCTGTCTGTCTGCTGCTGTCTGCCTGTCTGTCTGCCTGTCTGCCTGTCTGTCTGTCTGTCTGTCTCTCTCTGTCTCTCTGTCTCTCTGTCTCTCTGTCTCTGTCTCTGTCTCTCTGTCTCTCTCTCTGTCTCTGTCTCTCTCTCCTCTCTCTCTCTCTCTCTCCTCTCTCTCTCTCTCTCTCTCTCTCTCTCTCTCTCTCTCTCCTCACCCCCCCCACCCACACCCACACACACACACACAACGCACACACACACCGCCACACACACCACCACACACCACACACACACACACACACACACACACACACACACACACACACACACACACACACACACACACACACTAGAACAGCCGAAATAATACGCGCGCAACCAATTGAAAATTCAGCCTTAAGCAAACACGCTCAAAATCGTCGATTTAGCAAGCAAAGCTGGTTGACACAAAATACTAATTTTAATAGAGCAAACAATTATAGCGCTGGGTAATACACCCAGTTTGATTAGTCCTAAAGATTACAGACTGGCACACAAAAAAGGTATATCATTATCTGGCACGTTTCTCCACCTTATCCGATTCGAATAATATCCAATTATAGGTGAAACTTAGTACACAAAATTAAGTACTTGGCCTGGTTTATCCGAACTGTTTAAACGTGGCAAATTGTGTTAACGAGGCTATCACCCGAAATGTGGTGGAACAGAGTTTTCGGTACGAAATTCCTTGAACACAATAAAGAAAATAAGCTGAACAAAATGTTGTGACTATTTATTTGATCCATTGTTTACGATCGATGCGTCTTGTGAATAGGGGGGCAATAATTTGTTGATAGGAGGGAGATCACTGGTTGATTGAAGGATAACTATCGGTTGATAGGGGCACTGACTGGTTGATGGGGGCAATCATTGGTTGATAGGGGGCAATCACTGGTTGAGAGGGGCCAATTACTGGTTGATGGGGGTCAATCACTGGTTGATAGGGGCAATCACTGGTTGAGAGGGGGCAATCACTTGTTGAGATGGGTCAATCACTGGTTGAGAAGGGGCAGTCACTGGGCAATCACTGGTTGATTGATGGGGCAGTCACTGGTTGAGAGGGGGCAATCACTGGTTGATAGGAGGCAATCACTGGTTGATGGGGGCAATCACTGGTTGATGGGGTCAGTCACTGGTTGATAGGGGGCAATCACTGGTTGAAAGGGGAAATAACGTGTTGAACTGTTAACCACAGGCTGGCAGGGGGCAATAACTGGTTGTGGGGTAGGGGCAATCACTGGTTGATAGGGGGTAATCGGCGGTTGATAAGGGCAGTGACTGCAGACTAGGTATGAGATATTCTACAGAAGATAATGGGGTGCTGGGCAGTTAAAATACTGGCCAAGAGAGTTTTTTCCACCCTCCAAGCTAACTACGTCCTCAACACGATGCAGAATGTATATTCTCAAGACGGAACGTATATTCTCAGCAGAACCCATAAGATCCTAAACGTGACTCACTAACCCCTTCAAAGAACTCCCGAAGTCCGCAACACATTTCACCAAGCCCTCATCACGACTCACAGGCCCTCATCACGGCTCACAGGCCCTCATCACGACTCACAGGCCCTCATCACGATTCACAGGCTTTCATCACGACTCACAGGCCCTCATCACGACTCACAGGCCCTTATCACGGCTCATAGGCCTTCAACACGACTCACAGTGCCTCATCACGACTCACAGGGCCTCACCACGACTCATTAAGCAATGATCGTGGCACACGAAACTCTTCCCACAACTCGACAAGTTCTCATCACGACCCAGCCAGCCCTCATCACGACTCAGAACAACAAAACCGTATCACCAGTCATCAAGCGTACCAAGCCCTCATCATGAACTACAGGTCCTCATCGCAACCCACGATGCCCTTGTCAGAACTCACCAAGCCCTCGATTCGACCAAACGAGCCTCAGCACAACTCACCAAGCCCTCATCACGACTCACCGAACATTCAGTATAACTAGTCAAGCCCTCAGCACAAACCATCAAGACTCACTCAACTCACCAAGACATCACAATGACTCACCTGACGCTCAAAACAACTCAAGAAGTCTCCAACACAACTCACCAAGGCACAGCACATCCAACCAAACCACCAACACACCAAGCCTTCATCACGACTCATAAGCTCTAATCAGGACTCAACGCGTCCTCATCACAACTCACCAAACGCTCAGAACAACTCCCCAATCCTGAACGCATATTAAAAGCCCTCCGCACAACACGTACAAACGTCACCAGGACTCACCAAACCCTCACCACGGCTCACCAAGCCCTCATCACGACTCACCAAGCCTTCAGCACAACTCATTCAGCCCTCAGCAGTTTCGACAGGCCCTCAACACAACTCACCAAAGCTTCATCACCATACACAAAACCCTCAAGACGGCAATACCAAACCCTCAACACATAACACTAAGCTCTGATCCCGACTCACCAATCACTCAACGCGTGTCACCAAGTCTTCATAACGGCTCAGGAATCCCTCAGTATATCTCACCAATTCCTCACTAATGACAACTCACACAACTCACCAAGCCCTTAATTATCACGACTCAGCGGGCCGTAACTCATAACTCACCATCGTTGATTGGTCAATCAAAGTAATGATTTTCCGTCTACGAATGGTTCGGAAAAGCTCAAGTGAAAAATTAGAGAACTGGAAACAAGTGCCGTGTGTTTGCCATTGCAGGATGCTGCATTCGATAGATGTTGCTGGAGATATCCTGCTCCCGATTTTGTCTTTGGGTAGCAACTGCACAACACACACACACACACACACACACACACACCACACACACACACACACACACACACACACACACACACACACACACACACACACACACACACACACACACACCACACACACACACACACACACACACACACACACACATAGACAGGCGTGCGCATGGGCACATATCACAATATGCGGCACATGTGTTTGTGTGTGTGTGTGTGTGTGTGTGTGTGTGTTGTGTGTGTGTTGTGTGTGTGTGTGTGTGTGTGTGTGTGTGTGTGTGTGTGTGTGTGGTGTGTGTGTGTGTGTGTGTGTGTGTGTGTGTGTGTGTGTGTGTGTGTGTGTGGTGTGTGTGTGTGTGGTGTGTGTGTGTGTGTGTGTGTGTGTGTGTGTGTGTGTGTGTGTGTGTGGTGTGTGTGTGTGTGTGTGGTGGTGGTGTGTGTGTGTGTGTGTGTGTGGTGGTGGGGGGTATGGATGTATAAGTAAAGCAAAACTCAGTGTCAGGCTAATTAACCTAGCCAAATACGACGCAGGTGTGCAAACAGCAACCTTGGACAATGCATCATTTTAGATCGACAGACTCATTATGAACCACATGACACTGTGTGCATACAAACGCATCACTACAAGCATAGCTGACAGGCATTCCATATTCAAGTATTCAGTTTGTTTAGTCTGTAAACAATTGCAAACAGTATAAAAGAGTAGAGAAAAAAGGGTCGTTATTGTAGAAGGAAGAGAGAACAAGGATTTGGTAACCGAGTTGTCAAGGAAAAAAATTCAACTGCGCAACTGACATTCCGTAACTGTCATTGTTTTGGTTTGTCATTTGGAAGCATTTTTCTTTGTCATTTGGAAGCTGTTGCTTTGTCATTTGGAACCTGCTGCTTTGTCATTTGCAACCTGCTGCTTTGTCATTTGGAAGCTGTTGGTTTGTCATTTGGGAGCAGTTGATTTGACATTTGGAAGCTGTTCATTGACATTTGGATCCTATTGCTTTGTCATTTGGAAGCTGTTGATTTGTCATTTGGAAGCTGTTGATTATTCATGTGGAAGCTGTTGCTTTGTCAGTAGGAAGCTGTTGCTTTGTCATTTGAAAGCTGCGATATATGACCAAAACGCTGGACTTTGTCAAACATTTGCAAAGGCATCTACTGTTAAAGACCATGTGGAACATGATTTCAGACGTTCTTGTGGCAGATAACACCACTAACTCCCCGCACAACGATACAACAAACAGCACTCTGCACACTGTTCCAAAGAACACATCGGCTCCTGGGGGATGCTACGTAGTTAATTTTGAAGAGATGGAGTTCTTACCGTGGAACAATCCAGACAACATTGTCACTGCTGAAGTGGAAGGACATTATACGGAGAATCAAGGACATCTTGATACCAATCTTCTTCCTGATTGGTGGACCAGCTAACGTCATCAACCTGGCGGTGTTCTACAAGCAGGGTCTGAGGGAACGCGTCAACCTGTGTCTGTTCGCGCTGTCGTTAGCAGACGAACT
>JABMCL010001500.1:227500-232500 GCA_018857735.1 Alviniconcha marisindica | reverse complement strand
AGTTGATGAGTTCTTGGTTGTTTACGTAAAATTCAGCTGACACAAAAGTGTACATCGCCGTGTCGGAGGTTGGGTCGAAAACGCACCCTACTCGATATCTCTGTGCCATGACAAAGTAGAACCCCACCACCACCAAAAACACACCAATTATGATGCCAGCCATGGTCCTAGTCTGAAGCAGAGTCTGGGACCGTAGCGGACTGAGGACACACAGACACCGTTCACTGGCGATGATGGCGGACAGAACCTGGGAAACAAAGTAGAAGCCGAAGAAACCCACCAGGTTGTTGTTGAACATGAATCTCATCAGCGGTCCGAAACTTTCTTTCGTGGTGAACTGCAGACGCACCTGCTCGCCGTAGAAAAACAGGATCTGAATCAAGTAAAGCTCGTCTGCCAGCGACAGTGCGAACAGACACAGGTTGACGCGTTCCTTTAGACCCTGCTTGTAGAACACCGCCATGTTGAAGACGTTAGCTGGTCCACCAATGATGAAGAAGATGGGCACGGCGGTGTTCTTCAGTCTTCGTGAGATCTGCTCTACTTCAGCACTGAAAATGTTGTCTGGGTTGTCCCACGGTAAGAAGTCCATCTCTTCAAATTTGACCACGGCACACCCTTCAGGGATTGACAGATTTCCCGTGGCATTTTGTAAGATGGGGCTTGTGATGTTGGTCGTGTTTGCGGTGTTTGTCATGTGAGCTACGGTGAGAAATTCTGGAGGTATGGTCCACATGATGTTTCTAAATGAAATAATCAGTTCTGTCGAAGGGCTTATAAATCGGAGAGTAAATGTATTTTCAACTTTCTCGTAGTTTAAATACATTCGAGTTGTTTGAAGTATCGATTTTGCTACGAGCCAGGCACATTACTTGCGTGTTTTATTACCCGAAACCCATCTCACCCCGAAAGAAGATCCTCTGAATCTGGTTCCTAATAATGTGATATGTAAGGATCATCCCCCCCCCCCCACACCTTTTTTCCCCCATTTCTTTTTCAAGGATTCATATTGTTTGTGTACCGCTGCAGCATAAGGTCGAAATGTGTGTGTATGTGTGTGTGCACGCGCGCATGTGTATGTGCCTATGTGCCTGTGTGGGTATGCGCGCGCGCGTGAATATAATGATTAAATCCTTTTTTGTGCAAATGATGGGTGTTTCTTTCTGCATCATTCCTTACTGAAATGTCTATTGACTGCCTTTTTATTTTAATTCTGGTAGTTACTGTACGTCTTAATTGACTAATAAGCCGGAGACGAGTGCGTGCGCGCGGACCGCCTGTGATGTTATTGACCGTGAATATCATCGAATTGCATATGTGTGTGTGTGTGTGTGTGTGTGTGTGTGTGTGTGTGTGTGTGTGTGTGTGTGTGTGTGTGTGTGTGAGTGAGTGAGTGTGTATGTGTATGTGCGCGCGCGCGCATGCGCACGCATGAATACAATTTAGTTTTTCTGCGTTTGATGTGTGTTTCTTTAGTAAAAATTAATATCTATTAACTGCCTTTTTATTTTAACTCTGGTAATTACTGAACGCGCGCGCGCGCGCGCGCGTGTCTGTGTGTGTGTGTGTGTGTGTGTGTGTGTGTGTGTGTGTGCGTTGTGTGTGTGTGTGTGTGCGTGTGTGTGTGTGTGGTGTGTGTGTGTTCTGTGTGTGTGTGTTTGTGTGTGTGTGTGTGTGTGTGTGTGTGTGTGTGTGTGTGTGTGTGTGTGGTGTGTGTGTGTGTGTGTGTGTGTGTGTGTGTGTGTGGGGTGTGTATGTGTGTGAATGCTGTCTCCGAGTTGAAAGCGTTTTTAAAAAAAATTATGGATCTTATTTCGTTGAAATGAATGAATGTTTTATTGTAACATAATTGTTGAATGCCTTTTTTCATGTCCCTGACAAGACACAATGCGAATTTTGTACGCAAACGGATCACAAATTTGTATTGTGTGTGTGTGTGTGTGTGTGTGTGTGTGTGTGTGTGTGTGTGTGTGTGTGTGTGGGTGTGTGTGTGTGTGTGTGTGTGAGTGTGAGTCTGTGTGTGTGTGCTGTGTGTGTGTGTGTGTGTGTGTGTGTGTGTGTGTGTGTGTGTGTGTGTGTGTGTGTGTGTGTGTGAGTGTTTGTGTTGTTGTTGTTGTTGTTGTTGTTGCTGCTGCTGCTGCTGCTGTTGTGGCAGCGGCGTGGTTTTATAGAGCGCTATTCTCTGCTCTCCAACAGACTCCCTGCGTTATCGCCATTTGTGATTCAGAATGAGTGACTGCATGTATGTAGCCTTTTGAATCTAAGTGGTGTACTTACAGCACTGTTGGTTGTTGTGTGGCTGCATGGTGCTCCATGTGAAACTGCTGCCGTCTCGGTGACGTTCTGTGTACACCATACAACCATGCACGAGTTGATAGTGTCACTTCGTGGAAAGCCACATACCTCGGGTGTACGTGTCTTTTATTTGCAACGCGCCACCTGCACTTTTGGCAGAATGAACGAGATCTGTTACGTGCTCCTGCGGTAATACGTGGGTGGAACGGACACCGAAATAAGAGTCAGCACGGAAAGTGGACCCTGTAATGACGCTGTGTGATAGAGTGCTAGAGGGAGAGTGAAGAGACAAAGGAAAAGGAGGGCAGTGTTGGAGGGAAGGGAGTGTCCTGCAGCTACAACCTCGATCTGCAGCTCATGCACATTGCCGCTGTGAGCCGCTGTGGCCTAGCGGTAAGGCGGTAGGCTGGTAAGCAGAGGGACCTCGGTTCGATTCTGCTTCGGCTCTCCTTTCACTTCAAAAGGTTGTGGTTTGTGGTCACTGTCTTGTGACTTTGTCCCTCACAATTATGAAACATTAAAATGGCCCGCCTTAATGCAGAAGTCATTCTGGTGGTGATACACACTGTCACCGCCAGAGTGACATCTGCATTAAGGTGGGCAGCGATGAGAGCCATTTTAATGTTTCACAATTCTGAGGGACAAAGCGATAGGTATATAATATCCCTCTTCCACCCACCTCCATATCCCCTTCCCCCCTTCTTCCCGTCCCTAATAAACCTTGTGGTTTCTGAGGACGTGAAACACCATGTTGACTTACTTACACTGCTGCTTCACTCATGCCACCATTGATGCACGGATGGTTAGTGTATGAATTGTCTCAAGCTGACTTGGATGCCTGTCCCTGGGTTGAGTCGAGAGAGAGAGAGAGAGAGAGAGAGAGAGAGAGAGAGAGAGAGAGAGAGAGAGAGAGAGAGAGAGAGAGAGAGAGAGAGATTGATTGATTGAACTTTATTTCTCAACGGTGAAGATATTAGCACAAAGGCCGACTCACATATCTGCCGTTGCTACAGTACTACTAATAACTAAGACATTCACAGTTAAATATTATTACAGAAGGCTATAGACAAATACAGCATCAGTAAAAATTAAAAAAACAATTAATAAAATAATAATAATAACAGCAACAACACATATAAAACCAGACAGCGATTGCAACGGAAATGAAAAATTTGCAGTGAAAAACAACTGGAGCAAAAAATCTAAAACACAGTTCACAAAAAAAAAAAAAAAAACACACACACACACACACACACACACACACACACACACACACACACACACACACACACACACACACACACACACACAAAAAATAGAGAGAGAGAGAGAGAGAGAGAGAGAGAGAGAGAGAGAGAGAGAGAGAGAGAGAGAGAGAGAGCTCAAAGACTTTATTTTCCAAGGACTGTAGTTTAGGTTCATTTAGAGAGAGAACTCGAACTCGAAAACTTTAATACTCAAGGATAGTAGCGTTAGATCCATTTGGGCCTATCTAACAGCCAGTCCTTGCTACACTACAAACACAAATAAACACGGCAATACCACAAACAAATATTATAAACACGATTAAGCAATTGAGCAATGCAGTTTCACAGTTCCTACAAACGTGCAGAAACATCATAATTTAATTTCTTTCATGGGCATACATGTATACAACACTCAAACTTTTAGCCAAACGCGTGATGCAAACAAATCCGTCCAAATTTGTTGAAACGTTATTCTCAGACATATATTTGTGCAGATTACGTTTGAAACAAGGAAGAGAAATACATGATTTTATTTTCTGAGGCAGGGAGTTCCAGAGGCACGCTCCAGCGAAGGATATGCTAGTTTTAAATAAGTCAAGCCTTGGCCTTGGCACGTAGAGGTTATTCCTGGAGTTAGTGTAGTGGGATTAGTGACTACTAAAGAGTTGTGGCAGGTAATTTGGGGAATTATTATTAAGAGGTTTATGCATAAATATTCCTTTATTGTAAGCGAGTTGTTGCGTAGGTTTAAAATTCCAAGTGCACTCATCTTTTGCTCTGTAGATAGGGAAGGATCCGGAAGGATTAATTTGCTTGCCATTCGATGTAGGGAGTTCAATTTTTTAAGTGTACATTGCCACAGACATATCCCACACTGCTGAAGCATAATCGATGTGAGGTTTTATGTGAGCGTTGTAGAAGAGTTTTCTGGCATCGATGTTGATGATATGTTGCAGTTGAGAAAGAAGAAACAGTTATTTGTTTTTGACATGCCTTTGCAAATGTGTTCTATCTGGGCTTGCCATCGGAATTTGTTGTCGACAATGAGACCTAGTAGGCAATGTTCAGTTACAGAGAGAGAGAGAGAGAGAGAGAGAGAGAGAGAGAGAGAGAGAGAGAGAGAGAGAGAGAGAGAGAGAGAGACTGATTGACTGACTGACTGATTAATTGATTGATTGATTGAACTTTAATTACGCAGACACTGAGACATCTTCCTGAGCTCAGCCTTTATCTCATCAAGGAGCTGGATGGGGTAGTTCCGTGAAGGTTGTACGACGGGTTGGGACCCTTCCTGCAGGGTGATGTGGAGCTCACCTCTGAATTTTCCAAATTCCCTAAAGTCTGTCCGGATACAGACGTGTCAGGTCATCGGCGTCCGTGGTGGGGTGAGGTTTGCAGGTGTCGACAGTACAGTGGGGTGCGGTTTGCAGGTGTCGACAGTACAATGAGGTGCGGTTT
>JABMCL010001500.1:185000-222500 GCA_018857735.1 Alviniconcha marisindica | reverse complement strand
AACTAACGATACAAAAAGGTTCATAGTTCAGGAGCTGTGTGAGAGTCGAGGTGGCCGTCCTGGGCTGTCCGTCCTAACGAGCCTCAAGGTTTCCGTGGACGTAAAGCAATATTGAACCATGCTCACGCATTGGTCTCAGCTTGTCCCTAATATGTCAGTCGACATCCGAGGACATTAAGCAACACTTGAATAACAATAATAATAATAATGTACATTTATCATGCGCTCATCAAAGCCCTGAGCGTTCACATGATACATATTAAACTAAATATGATATTCTATACACATGTAGAGCATAGTCCTACCAAAACAATTTACATAAAGTATTATAAAAATAAATTTAAAAAACACACTACAAACACACACTCTCTCTCTCTCTCTCTCACACACACACACACACACACACACACACACACACACACACACACACACACACACACACACACACACACACATTGACTGTAGCAGAAACTGGGTACTGATATTAGTTAGGATGGAAATACTGTGAGAAGAGGAAGGTTTTCAGTTTGGCTTTAAAAGATGACAGGGTTCAGCAGTGTCTAGGGTCTGAATTCCAAATGTGGGGTTCAAAGCAAGAGAAGGTGAGAAAGCCATGAGTCTTGAAGAACGAAAAGGGTTACGAGCACATCAGCAAACCTTGAGGCACATAAGCAGGCTTGCATAAAGGCCCTGGAAACACTGTGTATCAACCCATGCCTGGAAATATTCTAAATTCTGGAAGGTCCAGAAATCTAAGTTTTGCCCTGTTCAAAAATATTCTACGTTCTGTGAGTTTAAAAATATTCAAGGTCCTAGAAAGTAAAACATATTCTAAGTTGTGTGATGTCCAAACATATTGTATGCCCTAGCGAGTCCGAAAATAACCTCAGCTTTGGAATCCTGTCTAACCACTGGCAGTGATTTTGTATTCTGAGAGGCACAGTAATCTCAGAGCGTTCAAATATATGTCCTGCGAAGACCAAAACTGTTTTACGTTCTCCGAATTGTGGAAGGTCCGGAGGTTCTTCGAGGTCCAAAAGTATTGTATGTTCTGAAAGGTTCGAAAATAAAGTAGGTTTTTGAAGCGCTAATTTAGTTCCCATTTGAAAATATTGTAAGTCCTACCTGTTAAGAATATTGAGTAGATTTCAATACGTGGGAATGTGGGTCAAATCCCTCAACCTTTGGGAACAAACTAAAAGAAACTCTCCTGAAGATTGACTGGATGTTCAAACCTGTTTAACGCTGAATTGTCTCCCAAGAGGTACAGGCGGACAGCGAAATCCCAAAGGGGAGTGAAGAGGGAGACTGTACCTAACGCTACACTACAGCAACAACACAACACCGTAAAAGATCTGATTCCTGATGATACGATGCTGAAGGAATTGTACTGTTTGTGTAAAGCTGCAGTATAACCACCACTTCTCGGTAACAAGATAATGCGCACAAGTGATGCTTTTGACTTGGCTTATACATGAATGGAAACACACACACACACACACACACACACACACACACACACACACACACACACACACACACACACACACACACACACACACTCGCGAGCGCGAGCACACACACACACATCGTCCAAATGAGAAGGTTCTTTATAAAGCTATGATGCAGTGTTGCACAAATGGAATCAGCACTCTTTTTCAATTTTGCTTTGCAGTGTATGTTTAATAATCAATGACAAGCATGAATTTGTTTTCTTGTGTGATAGTTGTATTCAATTGCTGTGGTGGTTATAGCTTATGCTAGTGTTTTTCTTTGCTGTCTCCTGCTTGTTTCTTCCGAACAGCGATCTAAACGTCTCCCTGTAGCGAGAGCCAATGGTGTAGTACACAAAGAAGTTGAAGGACGAATTGACGCAGGACAGTGCCTCCATGATCCAGAGTCCGGTGGCGTAAAAGTTGTGGTTGCGACGTCCAATGTTCATCTCCGGCAGAAAGAGCCACGCAAGGCGAAACAAGGCGAGTGGGGAAACACACACGATAAACAGCACCGCGATACCGATCAACATCTTGGTCAGCGCCAACTCCTGGGGAGAGATCGACGACGACAACGACGACGACGACGACGACGACGAGCCGCTTGCTGAAGAGGTGCTTGCTCGCCACGCTGCGGCCTGGTTAATCTTCATTGCTGTTATTATCGTCGTTGCCGTCACCACGACGACAACAAACCCAGGTATGGCAGCACCGTAGACAAAACCGTCGAGGTAGTTGATGAGTTGTTCGTTTTGTAGGTAAAACTCGGCTGGTACTAAAGTGTACATCGCCGTGTTGGAGGTTGGGTCAAAAACGCACCCTACTCTATATCTCTGTGCCATGACAAAGTAGAACCCCACCACCACCAAAAACACACCAATTATGATGCCAGCCATGGTCCTAGTCTGAAGCAGAGTCTGGGACCGTAATGGACTGAGGACACACAGACACCGTTCACTGGCGATGATGGCGGACAGAACCTGGGAAACAAAGTAGAAGCCGAAGAAACCCACCAGGTTGTTGTTGACCATGAATCTCATCAGCGGTCCGAAACTTTCTTTCGTGGTGAACTGCAGACGCACCTGCTCGCCGTAGAAAAACAGGATCTGAATCAAGTAAAGCTCGTCTGCCAGCGACAGTGCGAACAGACACAGGTTGACGCGTTCCTTTAGACCCTGCTTGTAGAACACCGCCATGTTGAAGACGTTAGCTGGTCCACCAATCAGGAACAAGACGGGCACGGCGGCGTTCTTCAGTCTTCGTGAGATGTCCTCTACTTCAGCACTGACAATGTTGTCTGGGTTGTCCCACGGCAAGAACTCCAGCTCTTCATATCGAAGCACGGGACACCCTTGAGGGTCTGACATGTTTCCCGTGACGTCTTGTAAAATGGAACTTGTGCTGCCGTCTGTAACGTTCGTCGTGTAAGCTTCGGCAGTAAAATCTGGAGGTACGGTCCACATCATGTTTTTAAACAGGTTGTATCATAAATCAAATATTCAGTTCTGTCGACGCTAGGCCTTATATACCGCAGAGTAAACGTATTTTCGACTTTCTTGTTGTTTGAATACGTTTGAGTTGTTTGAAGTATCGATTTTGTAATAAGCCCTGCACATTAACCTACTTGCTATTACCCCTAGCCCACCCCACCCCGAAAACCAAAAACCACACACACACACACACACACACACACACACACACACACACACACACACACACACACACACACACACACACAAACAAACAAAACAAAAAACAAAACAAAAACTCAATGATTCCTAATAATATGTGATATTTAACGATTTGCATACTGCTGCTTTTCTTTCATCTTTTACTTTTCTTTTTTTCTTTTTTCTTTTACGATTTCTATTGCTTTAGCGTCGCTGCAGCATAAAATTGATATACACGGTGGTAAAATAAAGGACACGCACACACACACACACACACACACACACACACACACACACACACACACACACACACACACACACACACACACACACACACACACACACACACGCGCGCGCACATCCGCCCCCCTCTCTGAAATTAATCTGTAAAACCTGTTTTTAATAATTTACAGTGTGTGTGTGTGTGTGTGTGTGTGTGTGTGTGTGTGTGTGTGTGTGTGTGTGTGTGTGTGTGTGTGTGTGTGTGTGTGTGTGTGTGTGTGTGTGTGTGTGTGTGTGTGTGTGTGTGTGTGTGTGTGCTTATACAATTATTTGTATGCATGCATGTGTGCGTGTGCACGCGCAATATATTAAATGATTTTTTTGCGTTTGTTATTCTCTAGTGAAATGTCTACTGACTGCCTTTTCCCCGCCATTGTTGTTATTAATCATGAATCTCATCAACCTGGGTGCGCGTGCGGGCGCGCGTGTGTGTGTGTGCGCGTGCGTTTGTGTGTGTGTGTGCGTGCATTTGTGTGTGTGTGTGTACGTGCGTGTGCGTATGTGTGTGTACGTGTGTGTGTGCGTGTGTGCGTGCATTTGTGTGTGTGTGCGTGCGTGCGTGCGTGTGTGTATGTGTGTGTGTGCGCGTGCGTTTTTGTGTGTGTGTGCGTGAGCGCGCATGCGTGCGTGTGCGTGTGTGATTGTGTGTACGTGTGTGTGTGCGTGCGTCTGTGTGTGTGCGTGCGTCTGTGTGTGTGTGTGCGCGCGCTTGCGTGCGTGCATGCGTGCCCGCACATGTGTGCGTGCGTGCGTGCGCGCGCGTGTGTGAGTGTGTGTGTGTGTGTGTGTGTGTGTGTGTGTGTGTGTGTGTGTGTGTGTGTGAGTGTGTGTGTGTGTGTGTGTGTGTGTGTGTGTGTGTGTGTGTGTGTGTGTGTGTGTGTGTGTGTGTGTGTGTGTGTGTGTGTGTGTGTGTGTGTGTGTGTGTGTGTGCGTGTGTTGGGAGGGCAGGGGGGTATGAAGCAAAAATGTCTTTGACAGTTACCTTGTGTGTGACAGTGTATGGGAGAGAGATTCTGTACAATAACACTTATTATGGTGCTAGTATTATTAAGTCATTAGGCTAAGTGCGTAGAGACGTTTTAGTTTGTGTACGAGCATGTATGCATGTGTGTGTGAGATAAAGACCATCGACATAAAGACGAATGGATGCGTATGCGTGTGTATACTTGGTTATGCGAAAACTAATAAGTGTATATTTGTATGTGAGATCTAAGAAAAAGAAAAAAAATTAAGGACTCTTGTTGCCTTGATTATTTTATTTGACGTATGTTGTTATTTTGATAATCTTAAGTTCACTCTAATATTACTTGTGTGAAAACGGCTTTAAATAAAAGGAAAAAGAAGAGTCATTTATATTTTTAATCGATACATCATTATATTGGAGATCAATCGCATTGCTGCCCCAATATAATAAGAACCCATGGGAACTCTTCGGTGCGAGAGAGCACAAAGCATCCACGCGGCTGAGGCAACTTTTTTCATACTGGGTACTGTCCCCTTGATCAATACAGTTAGCGTGGTCGACATGCAAACGAAATTTAATTATTAAAGAAATGCAGAATGTCGTCCATGGATGTTTGTTTGACGAAAAGTGCCATTGTATTTTCCAAATCATGAACACGATACAGGTGAAAAATATATGTAAAGCAAGATTTAGTTTACATGGTCCTGTGCTCTGCATGTGCGTGCGTGCGTGCGAGCATGCGTGCGTGCGTGCTGTGTGTGTGTTTTTGCGTGTGTGGTGTGTGTGTGTGTGTGTGTGTGTGTGTGGTGTGTGTGTGTGTGTGTGTGTGTGTCTGCACACATACATGTGTCCAAACATTTAGTGTACAAGTGTGTAGTCATGCAAGCATTATATTATGTTGTGTTGGTAAGTAATATACTCTGATCAAATAAAAATGCTCACTCACTCAACACATTCAGTATGAACGGTGGCGTGTGTTAGTATTACCAAGACCATTTCAAATCAAAGTTGTAGAATATTTTACTATACACTATGAGATGAAACGATTGACACCTCACAGCTTCAGATTAATGTTAATACCCAGTCTAAGAATAATTGACAGAATAATTTACAGGAACACATTTTGACTTAAGAAAGTCGAAAACTGCCTAATTCAGTCACCAGTTGCTTTTTTTAAATTGCACAAAAATTAAGCCATTATCTGGCGTGTGAGTAGTGTTCAAGCCCCCTCACAGGCGTTGTGGCATCTGCTCTGCTAATTATTGCGAATTTCGCTTGATTAGTCTCCTGGTTTGATTAGCTAACGTGATAGCATTGTTAACGTTCCTCGTGATGTGGCCGCTATCGTGGTACCAGTTCCACTGGAAGTGAGGACTGTTGGTCTTGTTCTGTATTTGCAAGTCCTGACTCTACTCTCTGTGTTACACCGCTGGCCGCTAGCCGGTCATGTCGAGCCTGTGTTCAGTGACAGCGCGTTCAGTGCAGCCGTGCGTCGCAACAACCGTGAGTTACACAACACAGAGAAGAAAGTATTGTTCGCTACCTGTGTCGCCCCTGTCCCCCGCTACCCTGGCCACTGATCTTCTGCCTCTGGAAACCGCTGCCACACCTCCCCCCCTTCCTCTCCCCCCAGCTGATCGCACGTCTATCGCATCTCGGCATTGCGAGAAACGTGCCCAGAAAGCCACGCCGTTCGAGAAGAGGAGGGAAGAATGAGCGGAGGCAGATCAAAGTGATCGTCGGTTTTCATGATCGACTTCCATCTGATTCTTCCAGCTGTCCAATCCCCTGTCGTCAGCCTTCCGAGCTAGACTTATACCATTTCAGTTCAGCTCTCCTCCCTCACTCTGACGAGTGTCAACACACCACTTCCGTACCACCTTCCTCTCCACCCAGTGACCGTGACGACCTCTCAGCCTCCTCGCTCAGCGCTCCGCTGCGTCCCCCTCACATTCCCCTTGGTTCTTCTTCAGCCGAAAACACACTCCTTGTCTGCCTCTTCAATGCAAGATCCGTCGGCACTTCCAGGGGGAAGTCCGACATATTCACCTTCATTCAGGACAACAACGACATCGACATCATGCTGCTGACAGAGACCTGGCTGCGTCCTGCCGGTGACGAGGCCAAGATGGCCGACCTGGCTCCGCCTGGGTACTCGGTCCTCTCCTTCCCCCGCTCTGCAGGGGGGTCCGGCGCAAAAGGCGGGGGCATCGCCTTCGTCATAGGGGACTCTCTGAAGCCGCGTGTCGCTACCACTTCATCCTTTCCTGTTCAGCACCCCTGCTTTGAAACCGCTCAGCTGACTAACTACAAGCAAGTAAACATGGTGCTTAACGTCCACAGAAAACTACAAGCAACTAACCAACCTATTTTATATCTACCGCCCTCCACCCAGCAAAAAATAATAATAATCTCTGACTCCGAGCTTTTCGATCAGTTTTCCGACTTTCTTGAACACTCTGACAGTCTGCCTGGCAAAACACTTCTTATGGGTGACTTTAACTTTCATTCTGAAAACGTAGGAAACAACAACTCCAGAAAACTACGTTATCATAGACATGTTTAACCTCACCCAGTCCGTTTCTGAACCTACTCACAACCAAGGCCATCTGCTTGACTTAGCGTTTTCTAAGCAAAGTGATAACATCCTCATTTCTACAAAACTACACCATGGACTAACCTCTGACCACACAGCCATCTTGTGCAAATTCGATATATCTGTACACCTACAAAAACCTGAAACATTTTCGTACCGATGCCTCAAAAAGATTGACACCGGCGCCTTTAAACAAGATCTCTCTCACGCTGTCTCACAAACCTGTTCTATCAGTGACTACAGTAACCATCTCTGTTCTTGTCCTTGACAAGCACGCCCCTCTCTGCCGTTGCACAGTCCGTACAAGGAAGCCGACGCCCTGGTTCAGCAGTATTGCGGAGCAGTTCTGTGAACTGAAACGGGAGCGTCGCTAGGCGGAGAGACGATGGCTCAAATCTAAGCTCACCGTTCACAAACAGATATACGACTCCATTAACCAGAAAGTAACAAACCTTGTAGATAAAGCCAAACAAGCCTACTACTCTGTCAAGATTCAGTCTAGCACAACCTGTAAACAGCTCTTTCAAAACTTCAACACCATTCTCGGCAAAAACAGTTCTCCACCTCTTCCTTCAACATTTGACTATTACGACCTTCCGAATGTCTTTTCTGATTACTTCACCGAGAAAATCCATCAAAAACAATTTTCCTCCTCCAAACCCAACTGCTTGCCCTGATACCTCTTTCGCTGGAAATCCCTTGCTAACTTTTGAGCCTGTCACTGACAAATTTGTCTTAAAAATAATCAACAGTGCATCTGCCAAGTCTTATGAACTTGATCCGATTCCCACCACGTTTCTTTATATAAACCTTGACATCCTCTTGCCGACCATCACAAACATCATCAACACATCTCTTACCACTGGCATTGTACCACGTGATCTGACGACTGCCGTCGTCAAACCTTTGTTGAAAAAGCCATCACTTGACAAAAATCTTTTGAAAAACTACCGTCCCATTTCTGACCTTCCATTTCTGTCCAAAATCCTTGATAAAGTCGTTCTCCGCAAACTTCTCTCCCATCTCCAAGAAAACAACCTCAGCAACCCCTTTCAGTCAGCCTATCGAGCAGGACACAACACCGAGACCGTTTTGTTACGTATTGTAAACGATATACTCTCCGCTCTGGACAATGACAACATTTCTGTTCTTCTTTTTTTGGATCTTTCTGCCGCCTTTGACACTATTGACCACCAAATTCTCCTCTCCCGCCTGAATTCTGTTTTTGGCATTCAATCTACTGCACTCCAATGGTTTCAGTCATACCTCCCAGACAGATATCAGTCCACTTCAGTCAATAACTCGTCTTCGTCACCATCACAGCTCATGTGCAAAACAGAAGCGCTTCTCTTTCCCTTTTCGTCTTCCTTGAAACCTTCTACAGTTTCCCTCCCTGATTCGATTACTCTTCGATCTCACAACATCCCCTTCGCTGATTCTGCCAGGAACCTTGGATTCATTCTTGACTCAAACTGTTCACAAAGAAGCACGTCATAAAAGTCTGCCAAACTGCTTATTTCGAGCTTAAACGAATTAGTTCAATCCGCAGGTTTCTCACTGAAGACGCAGCTAGACTCTTGTTACTTCCTATATCCTCTCACGGTTTGACTACTGCAACTGTCTCCTCATGTTTCACCTAATTCTGTCATCCAACCTCTCCAGAAAATTCAAAACTTTGCTGCAAGTCTCGTTCTCTTGGCACCCCGTCACCACCAGTCAACACCTCTCCTGGAAAAACTGCAATGGTTTCCCATTTCAGAACATATTCAGTATAAAGTCGCTTGTATGTGCTGTAAATGGCTCTGGTCCTGCTTACCTCTCTGAACTGCTACATGTCTATATACACTCCGTCTAATACACTACGCTCTTCTTCTGACACCCGCATGCTGAAAATCCAACAATACAAACGCAAGACTCATGGTTTTCGCAAGTTCTCTTGCTTTGCACCCCACATTTGGAATTCACTCCCACAAGACCTTAGACACTGCTGAACCCTGTCATCTTTTAAAGCCAAACTGTGTGTCAGTATTCCGTTTCTGCTAGTCATTGTGTGTGTGTGTGTGTTGTGTGTGTGTGTGTATGTGTGTGTGTGTGTGTGTGTGTGTGTGTGTGTGTGTGTGTGTGTGTGTGTGTGTGTGTGTGTGTGTGTGTGTGTGTGTGTGTGTTTGTGTGTGTGTGTGTGTGTGTGTGTGTGTGTGTGTGTGTGTGTGTGTGTGTGCGTGTGTGTGTGTGTAGTACGTGTGTTTGTTTGTTTTTCCGTATAATGCTTTATGTAAATTGTTTTGGTAGGACCGTGCTCAACATGTGTATATAATATCATATTTAGGTTAATATGTATTATGAGAGCGCTCAGGAGGTTCATGAGCGCATGATATACATTATTATTATTATTATTATTATTATTATTATTATTATTATTATTATTATTCTGTCAAATCAAATATCAGATGCAGACGAAAACACACCATTGTTGTTACTGACACTGCTTTTCTTTCCGTTTGGCGTGTCTGTTCTTTGTAGGTCTGTTTTGATTTGCCCTTCTACCTTCCAGCATACCATGTTTATATTCCGAGGGAATATGTTTTTCAGACAGGATTAAACTTTTACTTCCATCTTTTGGTATATTGGCATTACCAGTACACTTTGCATAGATGGGTGTGTGTTTTTCGTTTTAATTATTGTGTTTTAGCAATGATATACTACAAGATTAGGCTTCTGTCTTAAATCTTTATCTCTGAGTATTAAGTTCAATCAATCCCTCTCTCTCTCCCTCCACCCCTCACCCAGACCCGTCTGTCTGTCTGTCTGTCTGTCTGTCTGTCTGTCTGTCTGTCTGTCTGTCTGTCTGTCTGTCTGTCTCTCTCTCTCTCTCTCTCTCTCTCTCTCTCTCTCTCTCTCTCTCTCTCTCTCTCTCTCTCTCTCTCTCTTTCTCTCTCATTGTAGTATAGCAAGTACAGATATGTAGTACAGATAAGTCCAAATGGACATAATGCTACTATCCTTGAGTATTAAAGTTTTTTAGTTCGAGTTCTCTCTCTCTCTCTCTCTCTCTCTCTCTCTCTCTCTCTCTCTCTCTCTCTCTCTCTCTCTCTCTCTCTTGTAGTACAGCAAGTACAGATTGTAGTACAGATAAGTCCAAATGGACATAATGCTACTATCCTTGAGTATTAAAGTTTTTTTAGTTCGAGTTCTCTCTCTCTCTCTCTCTCTCTCTCTCTCTCTCTCTCTCTCTCTCATTGTAGTACAGCAAGTACAGATTGTAGTACAGATAAGTCCAAATGGACATAATGCTACTGTCCTTGAGTATTAAAGTTTTTTTAGTTCGAGTTCTCTCTCTCTCTCTCTCTCTCTCTCTCTCTCTCTCTCTCTCTCTCTCTCTCTCTCTCTCTCTCCTCCTGAGATGACCTTACACGGTTGATGGGGCGTTAAAATCCAGGAACTAACTTACTCTCTCCCAGCCCCCCCCCCCCCCACCCCCTCCCCCTCTTCCCCGCTCTATATATGTGTGTGCATGCACTTGGTAGTGTGCGTGTGCTAGTGTGTAAGACCGTGTATGTATGCGCGGTTCGATGCGGTTTGAGTATGTGCGTGTATTTCACTCTCTGTGTGTTGTGTGCTTAATCGTTCTCATACTGCGTGTTTACATGCCCGGCTGGGAGACGGGGATGAGGGTGGGGGAGGGGAGGGGGGAGGGGGCACCTACCAGAGAATAAACACTGACCTCCATAGGGCCCGGCAACAAGCAACGTCACACCGCCAAGAAATTAGCTGTAACCCATGCCAACAGTGAAACGCCCGGGACCCAGGATTTCCAAAATCACCATGGGCGTGGTCGCAATGTAGATTCCAAAAGATATTCCGAAGAACAGTGACACGGCTAGGAGGTGAGCATACTCAACAGCAAACAAGTAGCAAAAAGACGTCATGCCGCACATTACGATGGACGTGCTGTAAACGATGAGAATTCCGGATTTGTGGAGTTGATACAGTACACCTGCCAATGAAATGACTAGAATATATTTAGGCTTCCGTAGAATCTCGAGTTGGAGACACGAGGTGTTCCGGAAAATAGCGACGGAAAGCCACGAGGAACCACGAAAACATGCAAAGAAATTTTGTCTACTGCCACGTCGTCATTTGGAGAAAAGACGTCGGGAGCTTTCGTCGGGTTTTTCGGAAGCACGAGAAAATACTGCTGTGTTGCTTTTTTCTTCCGTTTTTTTCCAAAAGGAAATTCTGATGTTACAGCTTTTTTCGCCGAGATTGACAGGGCCTTATCTGGACTTGGTGGGTGTGCGTGTCTCTTCGGCAAACACAGAACGTTCTCTTCTTTAACAACATCATCAACTTCGCCATTTCCTGCATGATGCTTGCAGTTACGATCCATCTGTGTGTCTTGGGCAGAATGCTTTCTTTCTTCCGAGGCAGTCACTGCTGACGGCTTCCGGCAAATGTCGTCACGTGACACATCTGACAAAGCACTTCCTGCGTCATTTAGTGCTGACCGAGACGATGCCATGCCGCCAGGATGTTCTTCAGCCTCCTCAGCTAACTCTGTTATGTGGTGGTTGGCATCTTCAGAACAGCACATCTCCACACCAGTAGACAAAGGAGTCAACTCGTCTAAGCCTAACTCTCCAGCCTCCTCTACTGACTCTGTTATGTTGTGGATGGCATCTTCAGGACAACACATCTGCACACCAGTAGACAAAGGAGTCAACTCGTCTAAGCCTAATTCTCCAGCTTCCTCAACTAACTCTGTTATGTTGTGGTATAGCACGTGCACTGGCTCAGCCGTTTTGAGGGAGGCACACACACACACACACAATTACACACACACACACACACACACACACACACACACACACACACACACACACACACACACACAGACTCACGCACGCACGCACACACACACACACACACACACACACACACACACACACACACACACGCACGCACGCACGCACACACACTCACGCACACACGCACACATACATGCACGCACGCACGTCATACGCACGCGCACTCTCGCGCGAGCATGCACACACACACACACACACACACACACACACACACACGCACGCACGCACGCACGCACGCACACACCAGAGTACTAATTCAAAAAATAAATAAAATTAAAATTAAACCAGAAGGAGGAGGGGGTGCAGGGTGGAGGAAAAATGAATAAATGTGTAAGATAATAAATAAAATGGCAAGTACACACCTGCTCCGTAGCCGCTGCCTCCACACAGGGATAGCACGAGAGCGGCAGAAGCACGTGATGCACGGAACGTATCCATGATGTCAGTGAAAATGGCGCCCAAGCCAAAAGCCAGACCCGAAGCGTTGAACGCAAGAATACAACACAAGAACAGCACTGGCCACGGTCGTTTCATGGCGGACATTGCTCCCCTTTACCCTGGAATCAAAAGGAAAAGAAAAAGAAAACCTTAATAATAATAATAATGTGTAAAGCACAAACTTCTAACATAAAAACAGACCTCGTCGTGCCGTACAGAAATCAAATTTAAATACCTACGTGTAGACTTTACACGTGTAAGACGACATTAACAATGATTACAAGCGGCAGTTCAAACTACAAGAAGCCAACATATTAAATTACAACAACAAACAAACATCAAATTTCCGGGTAAAAATTCAAACATAAATAAATACTCAGAAATCCAGTTAACATCAAGTTGGGCGTATCACATACAAACTGCCTCCTCGTGATGTCCACCTCTTAAAAGCTACTGTCCTAATAAAAGCAGTTATACAAATTATCTGCAACAAATTAATTAACCCGGCGGGCTTACTCCGCTGCCCATTATACTATCACCTTGTGTTACTCCCATCATGACCCTGACCCCTCCAAGATCCTACGCATGAGAAGCAACGAGAGCACAAGCATTACAAAGTATTGAAGATTGCCCATGCCGGAACACCCGTGGTAAATCGGGCCAGGGACTTAGACAAAAGACCACAAAATAACGGTCGGTACTCACAAAAATCTCAAACAGGAATGACTGCTAGCGTTCTAAAATAAGACCCAAAGACATAAAAGGTTCCAAAGGACTCTATTTATTAGGACAAAGACACGATATGCAAATTTTCGGGGTAATCCCCTTTATCGAGCTATAAAACGACACTTAAACAACAGACAAACGGTGATAAACGATGAAAAATGAGATGAAAAGCTAACTCACTTATCTCTTTTTGTTGTTGAGCTGTGCTGTTTTATTATTTTATTACAAATTACTTACTAATTATTTTATTACGTTATTCACAAACTGATGATCGTATAGCGCCCCAAAGACAGCCAATGAAATAGCTGAAATGCAGGACAGTGACTCAGCAGAAGGCAAAGGGCAAAGGCAAAGGGCAAAGCTAAAGGGCTCTCTGCCCTTTCGCATTCATCACAGCAATTACATGGACGTGCCCAAACGTGGGGACTTGTCTTAGAATTCACTGCTGATCGGAGATCCGCCTCTGCTCGTCTTTGCTGTTGTTCTTGTTGTTGCTGTTGATCGCTTTTATATAGCGCTGTTTTCGGCAGTCGAGCAGACTCACCGCGCTCGCATGTCATTCTACACGTGTGACTAGCTTTTTATAGCGCGTTTTTGCATATCCACCGAAGCGCTGTTTGGTTGTTACATGTCATCTTTTAAGTCTCAACTGAAAACGCATTTCTCCCTCACCGCCTTTGTATTCAACTATCCAGTTGAAATTCAAATTCGCAAGAACAACGGCTCAACATGAACATTTGTATTCTGGGTAACTGAACTCCAGCTACAACACTAAGCAATGAAACAGTTCAAAATAATAAATTCAGAATAATAAATAATAAATAAAACGGTTCAGAGAGGAATGTCAGAGAGCCTGAGTAGGACAGATTTTTGCATGGGCCCGATAGCAACGCTATATAATACACATCCGAGTTACAATTACATGTTGATGTTGTTGCTACTCTTGGTCTGTGACATTAATTTATATTCTCCGCTCTCGAGCACTCATCGCATGCGATTCTACATGAGTGACTAGCTTTTAACAGCGCAATTTTGACTATCCATTGAAGTGGTGTCAGTACTTACAGCGCTGCCATGCCTGGTGCCACTTGAAACTGCTGCCGTCTCGGCACGTTCTGTGTACACGACCATACAACCATGCACCACGGATGTCACTTCGTGCAAAGCCACATACGTAAGCTGCTTGCGTGTTTAGCTCAGTGTAACCTGCCAGCTGCACTTCGGGCAGAATGATGGGGATCTTCTGCCGCGTGCTTCTGCGGTTACACGGGGGTGGAACGGATACCGAAATAAGGCACGGAGTCAGCACTGCCTCGGAAAGACCCTGGCGACTAGAAGATTTTTTTCCCGCAGCTCCTCAATCAGTGCAGGGACTGACTCGAACCCACCACCCATTAATCGACGAGTCCGGCGCTCTAACCACTGACTCGCTATCCCCGCTATATAAGTAAGCCTTGATGCGGCACGTTTTGTCACTACGGCATGTTTTGTCACTAAGGTAACAAAACGTGCAGCGATGCCTGCACGTTTTGTCACCAGCGAAGTAGTGACAAATCGTGCAGGTATTGTACCTTTTTTTCCCCACTTGGATTTCAGTACATGTGATACTGTGTGTGTCACGTGTATGTGTGGGGGTGGGGGTGGGGGTGGGGGGGGGGTGCATGCGTGCGTGCGCGCGCGTGCGCGTGCGTGCGTGCGTGTGTGCGTGTGTGTGTGTGTGTGCGCGCGCGCGTCAGAGAGAGAGAGAGAGAGAGAGAGAGAGAGAGAGAGCGCCAGCGAGTGTCAGTAAGTGAGTGAAAGAGACAGAGAAAGAAAAAGTCACACAGAGAGTGTGGGAAGGAGAGAGAGCGAGAAAAAAACAAAAACATGTTAGGCACACATTAGGCTACAAAATGTACAAGACGCTGCATGGAATGAAATATCACACCCAGAGTCAGTCCACGTTTACCTTCTGTTTCATTAACAAATACCAGCCATTCAATCAAAGCATGGTATTATACCAACGGGACATCCACAGCAAACAATCAAACCACATTTTCACTCAGTCTCTGTATCTATAGATCGCCCTGATATAACCGTACCGGTTGACTGGGCGTAAAACACCAATTACTTACTCTGTATCTATAGCCATATTTCACTGAGAGCTCATAGAGCTATGGGCAGCAGTACCCTCGTAGTCTACTCGAAGCAATACAGAATTTCAGTTTAGCACTGATTGAGGCGGGGATAATAAAACAACACAATACACCACAACACATTCGCGGCCCATGGTACGCGCGCACTGCCACGGACAAATGCACATCAACACACACACACACACACACACACACGTTCGCGCGGCCGGCACACACAAACACTGACACACGTGTGCGAGCTCGCACACATATAAACACACACACTGACACATATCAAGGGAAGAGAAAGACAGATTATAGTGTTGCTGGCGAAGGGGTGACAAAACGTGCAGCGAGTGAACCTTTCGGCACGTTTTGTCAGCATGTAGTGACAAAACGTGCTGGAGTGACAAATTTGACACGTTTTGTTTCCTTAGTGACAAAACTGACGTGCCGTAGTGACAAAACGTGCCGCAACAAGCCTTTCGGGCCCTGCCAAAGTCGGAATGTGAGCCGGTTTGGCCTAGCGGTAAGGGCGGTTAGGCTGGTAAACGGAAGGACCTCAGTTCAATACCGCTTCGGCTCTCCTTTCTCTTCAAAAAGGTTGTGGTTTGAGGACACTGTCTTGTGACTTGCCCATCACTTCCTACTGAAACATTAAAACAGTGGCTCTCATCGCTGCCCATCTTAATGCAGGAAAAATCACTCTGGTGATGACAGCGTAGCGATAGGTATATAATCTCCCTCTTCCCCCACCTCCAATACCCCCCCCCCCCCCTTCTCCCCGTCCCTAACAAGCCTTATGGTTTCTGTGGACGTTAAGCACCATGTTGAGTTTTTTTGCCAAAGAATCAGTCAGTCAGAGCTCAGGAGTCGAGGTGGCCGTCCCGCTGAGCTCCCGTCCATGATAATAAGCCTACCGTCGGTTGCTACTGATGCGGGACGTAAAGCAACACTTCGACCAGCCAAAGAATGTGTACTACTTTGATGCGATCCCTTCGGCCACAAAAAGTCTCGCTCACGCCGGGGTTCAAGTCGACCAGAATCGTTCATTTTCCGCTACTGCCGAATATCGGACTGTCACGTCCTCTGAGACTGAGGATGCTGCGTACAATAGGCTTTACTAATCCGGCCTTAAAAAGGAAATTAAGTCGTCAATATTTTTAAAGTACATAAAAAGTAAGTAAATACTATACAGTTTCACTCAAATATATAATTAAACTTGAGGTGCATCCTCTTTGACTGAGGTAACATCTGGTGGAGGTTATGTATTGTTGCAGCGAGCTCACCTAGTCAGGGGACAGAATCATTGGTGTGTTTGTTTTATCAGGGTTGCTTCCCTTGCGCTGTTTCCTCTTCTGTCGTGACAAATGTATGCATTAGCCATTGGCATTGACTGTCATTAAAGATCAATCTTAGCATGTTGGCTAAAACACCTGCAATAAGACAACAGCATCTGAGAAACTTCAGGTGAAAAGATAATCCCTTTCTTGTGATTTGATTTCTTTTGGATGATGTGAGCGGCCCTCTGACGTCATTACCTCGTCTGCCAGATTTTGCCAAAATACGAAGGTTTCACGGAACAGAATCAAAGCAAATACAGATGCCTGGTAAGTCGGTTATTCGTCCTTTGACTCCAGATATAAGATGTACCGTACATTGTTTGTGTGCTCTATGTTGTTGTCTGCTGTTGCTGATACTATAATTTAGCACAGGTGGATCGACGAAATTCGTCGCGCTGGCTGTGCATCGAATGTAAACAATGACAGTGCCTTTGCAGTGTAATGCTAGAACTGGACTAGTAGTGGGCGTCGGTGGTGGCTTGGTGAAAAAAGAAGAAGGGGAGGGAGGGGGGGAAAGTGGCGAACTGTCGATCGTTTAACTCAGAGAGCACTGTAGGGCACAAAGAGGCGACTTTCTTCGGGGTGTGTCGCCACTAACACAGAAGTTACTTGTACTAGTTACCATTTACTGATTTAGACCGCAGAAACAGACGGAGAGAAAACACTGGCACCAGCCAGTATACTGGGGAGTGAAACGCTTACAGAACAAACGTGTGTGGTCAGATTTTTTAAATTTGTTGTAATAATTCCCACTCTGTCAATCCCCTCCCCCGCCGCCCACAACCCCCTTCTGTTGCACTTGCAGGGCGTGCAGTTCAGTTGCTTAGATAATAGATTGGTTACTTCTCCTTCTTCTTCTTCACATTGAGGGCCCATGATCAAATTGCTGATCATTATGGCACCTAGACACTTGGTGGGGGGTTCGCCCTAAAGCTCTGTTTGTATATAATGTATGTTCACTGTCAGTTCAGGGGGAATTGGGGTGGAGGTCTGGAGGGGAGGGGGGTAGGGAGAGTTGTAAGGGTTTATTGGGAGCAGGCCCTTAACTTGGCTTGAGACAAAAGTGTCAAGTGTGGCGGCCTCAACTACTACCTTAGGCAGGTGGTTCCAATCCTTGATTGTTCTGGGCAGGAAGGAAGAGTTCCTGTATGTGTTCTTGCTGGGAAGAGTTTGAACTGCCTGTTGTGACCTCAGCGCTGGAGAGAGGGGATGGGGGTGAGCTTACCTCAAGGCAAAACTGGCTCTCTCAGTTGGTTAGAGGGGGCCAGGGTATTGCATTCTGACCAAGTGGATATTGTCATCAGTGTTTGAGGGCAATCTGAGCTAGATCCATGTGAAAGGTGGGCAGTTTCCACTTAATGTGACACAGGAGTATACATTTGCAGGCCAACTGTCAGTATTTTATGGGGGTTTTTCCCAAAGAACTCCGGTTTAGCCTGGGTTTGCATGAATTTAGTGGTAATTTCTGGTATTTTGCAAGTTAGGCTCAGCTTATACTAGAAACAGGATCAGCAATCCATCAGGTGCTACCCATACAGCTGGTATATTTTGTTTGACTGGCTGAGTTATTCTGAAAGAAATAGAAGAGAGAGAGAGAGAGAGAGAGAGAGAGAGAGAGAGAGAGAGAGAGAGAGAGAGAGAGTTGTGGTGTGTATATGTATATATGTGTGTGTGTGTGTGTTCTAGATCAGAGCAGGGTGATTGCTAGTAGAACTCTAGATAGCAGTAGTTTAGATGGCAATATATATCTGACTGGTTGTACAAGTTTTGTATTGATTGTTTGACTGGTTTCTGTGAACTGCTTTTGCCACATTATGGATGTCACTTTTAGTGTCGTCACTGGGTTCAGGTCCTTGTCTCCCTATGACATATAGGCTGAGGGAAACCAAATATCGTTCACTTGTTTTTATTTAAATTGCATGCTTAAAACTGTTAAACATCTTGAACACTCACAGTTTAGATTAGTTTATGATTAGATAAAGACAAACATATTTCTTTCTGGTAATTTAAGTTGCACTGCAACACATACACAAGGCTGCTGCTCAGCCTGTTGCTTGAGGCTGGTAAAGAGAGCTCTGCCGGGGGAATCAAAACAAAAACCATTCTGCCGAGTGAGTCACAATTTCACTTTCTGAGATAGAAAAATCTTGATGTCTATGAATTTGTAACTAATGCAAGATTATTGAATTAGAATTTAAAGAAATCCCAACAGAAAAGACATTGCCACTTTATGTACTTGGAGCTCATTTTTGTAGAACTGGAACAGGCGTATTATAAATAATTTTTAAAAATTATTATTACTATCTTGCCCGAAACTGAAAGTGAGGCCGTTTTTCTATCTTTCTTCAACTCCACAGCCCACCGTTTGTCTAATTCTTGGCAAATGAAATGGAGAAAGAAAGAAAAAAGAAGAAGAAAAAAATAAAAAAATGTGATGGAAATGAATGGCTAATTAGATCCAAACACATCAACAGTTAAAAAGAATGCTAATTTAATAATGCTGATTTAAAACAACAGTACAAAACTGGCCAGTTTTCAGGGTAAGCTCCTTTTTCAAAGCCACAAAACTACAGTTAGATGGGGATAAATGAAAATATTGTACTTCCCACTTGCAGTTTTGGTTTGCTGAATGCCTGGAGTATCTGGAAGAATGTTGGCTAGTTTGTTTTTGGATTTTAGCATCCCGTCAGCTGCATGAGGTCACTGCAGTACAAGACTAAATGGCTGACCTATGGTCATTTCATAAATTGGTGGCAGCAGGTTGTGGTTATGAGACTAATCATGTATATTGGGTACTGCCAACTCACTGCACATGTATGTGTACACAAAGATGAAGCTGACAGTGACACTATCACCAACCTGCAACTGCAGAGATACCCACTTCTGCTGACACCAAGACTACATGTGTGGCTGATGGCTGTCCTGCTACACACCAAACTCTATGACAGCAAGGAGGAACTGGGGAAGACTGTGGCATTTGTCTTGCAGATTAGACTTTCAGTGTAGCACCTTAGCCCCTTCACTGGCCCAGCCTGTAAAATTTCTGGGCTGAAAGATGCACAGACATGCCTGCAAACAGTATATTCTCTGGTCCTATAACACATAGATCTACTTTCAATGCTATGTGCTTTGATGAAAATTATTTCACATGCCAGTGCGAAAATGAAGACAAAAAGGCTTAAGGGTTTCAGATTTTGCACTTTTATTGGTCCTTTTCAAGTGACATGTTGGCAGTGAAGCGGTTAGCAATGCAATCTGCAATCTTGATTGCTTCAGAGTCACTCCCAGAAATTCTGTTCAAGCACTGATTGGTTGAAGAGTCACCACCTTTCCCTGTTATCTTTACAGGTTTGCTTACAGCATGGCCTTGCTAAGTACTGTATTAACTTAGCTGATTGGTGTGAAGACTTGGCTGGCCACAAGACTGTACAAAAAGTATCATCATCATTTCCAAGCTAAGCTCTTCCATCTCTCTCTATATAGACATATATTTCTAGTTTGGGGGTTGTAGTGTGCACCCCCCTTCCTGATTCCATGCAACTGCATTGATTTTGTTTGCTTCAGTTTGTCAGATTTGATGTGCAGTGATCGCACCAGAGCTTTTTCAAACCAGTGTGATATATATATATATATATATATATATATATATATATATATATATATATATATAAAATAAATCTATAACATAGTGAAAGTTGTTCACAGAAATGGGTCAGAGAGTTATTGTAACCAGGCAGATACACGGCCATCTCTACTACTACTAGAGTTCTACTAGCAACCACCCCGCTTCTTTTTCTGTCTAGAACACACACACACACACACACACACACACACACACTCACACTCACACTCACACATTCTCTCTGTGCTGCGTTTTTTAAATTATTATTTTTTGAGAACTGGTCAAACAAAATAACAGCTGGTACGTCTGACTGATTGCTGATTTAGTTCCCAGTATGCTGATCTTAACTGGTAAAATACTGGAAATTACTGGTTATGAAGCCGGATGGACTGTATAATATATCATGCATGATCTATATATATATATATATATATATATATATATATATATATATATATATATATATATATATATTTCCACTCTCAGTTGAATCATTTCGCCAACAGCCACTAGAATATTCAGTTTCACTGAACCAAATCAGCACAGCACTATTGGTCTTCATTGTGGCTGCTGTTCCAATAATCCAATTTATTGCAAAGGATTCCCCCAGATGTTGGTTTGACACTTGTTTTTTGTTGTTGTTGTTTTTCACTTCATCAGTATTTTTTATGCCCACTTCCACTTCAGTCCATTCGAAACAGGAGAAGTGCCACAGTACTAATTTAGTCAGTCATGTCTTAAAATTGAATGATAATTTATTTGTTGGATGAGCATGTTTTGAAATTTGATTAGGTCCATGCATCAAAACAGAAACAAAACAAACAAACAACAACAACAATGAAAAACAAACAATAACAAAATGTTGGCATAGTACCTCTGGCACCTTAACATGATTAAGGGAGGCTGGCTGTTGTAAAATGTGAAGATGGCCGGTGAACATTGGCGGTGTGTACTCTGTAAAAACAAATAAACTAAAAGAAACAAACCTACAACAACAAACAAACAAACAAAAAAAAACACCACCACCAACAACAACAAAAAATGTGAGAAATAGTTATGAGTGAACAGCCACGTCAGTTCCAAATTGTTAATGTAAAGCCTGTGAGTTGATTGGACATATTTTTTTTATATCTGGTTGATATCGTGATATTTATTTCAGCACCTACTCTGTTGACTACTCTGATTCGATCGTCCTTCTTTGTGGCAATACTGTGATAACAGTTTTATCAAAACTCCGGGGGGGGGGGGGGGGGGGGGGGGAGGGCTGTATAACCCGGCACAGCGTTCAGTGAGCTGGTTTGGCCTAGCGGTAAGGCGTTAGGCTGGTAAGCAAAGGGACCTCGGTTCGAATCCGCTTCGGCTCTCCTTTATCTTCAAAAGCTGTGGTCTGTGGACACTGTCTTGTGACTCTGTCCCTCACAATTAATGAAACATTAAAATGGCTCTCATCGCTGCCCATCTTAAAGTAAAAGTCCAAGGTTTTTAAGTATGCAAAATGACCATCGAAATGATTGACAAATGAGTCAAAGTTTTAGATTTAATGAAATAAAAATAATAATAAAATGTTTAATTGGATTTTTAATCGATTTTATTTTCTGTAGGCTGGCCGAGACTACAGTCTCGGGTTCTCCATCAGTCACGTGACTTTCCGGAAGTGACGTCAGTCTGGGGAGTCAGTGCGGTTACCATCTTAGATTCTTCAGTAAACTGTGTATGCGTGTGGTCGACAAAAAAGTTAACTATGCCGGCCTACTGTGTTGCCGCGAACTGTAACAATTCGTAGACGACCCCAGCACGAGCTCCTGCGCAATCGACCCGCAGTGAGGCGAAAGTGGATTAAATTTATGCAATTCAAACGAGCTGACTTTCTTGCTGCGCCGCATCACGCCCATTTCTGTAGCGAGCACTTCAGTGAGTGCGATTTCGCAAACCCCATGGAATACCGCATGGGGTTTGCTTCGAAGCTGACACGATGTTCCGGTACTCTTTCAAAATCCTGCCTGACAGGCTCAAACTGATACGGCTGTATTCTTGTGGGTCTCTCGGGCAAAGTATCAGTTTCGTATTCGGAGCTCGAGTTGGCCATTTTGCAGCGACTCCCGAGTGACGTAGTAGGACTGATATGGTCACGTGATTTGGGCGTCATGGCGACGCTTTCGGTACGACAGAGAATGCCTTTTTCGTGCATTTATAACCCTCAGATCACAGTTTCACCTACATCATCGTTCTCAGCGAGCTTTAACGGAAATCGTGTCAAAAATCACCCCTAACCTTGGACTTGTCCTTTAATGCAAGAGTCACTCTGGTGGTGACAGCTGTAGTAATAGGTATATAATCTCTCCCCCCTCCCCTTTTCTCCCTTAGGTTTCTGCAGACGTTAAGCACCATGTTTATATACTTACAGTGTTTGAATTTATGGGGGAGTCCGAGGAGAAAGCGGTGGAAGGAATGGCGTTCCAGGTGTGGATGGCAGAATGAAGGATTGACGGAAGGTGTCTGTCGCAGTGTGAGGGACCGTCAGCTTTCTCGGTTGTCTTCTTGATGGCTCAATAGTAACAATGATGATGGTGATAATAATAGCGGTCATTTCTATAGCGCGGTGTCTCACCAACGAGGGTGAGCACGTCGTGCTTTACAAGATCAAAAAAATTATTGTACATAAAACCTCAAAATTAATTTATATTTAAACATAATACTGTTTTCCTCGCGCACCACACTTGCACGCACGCACGCACACACGCACGCACGCACGCACGCACGCACGCACACACACACACACACACACACACACACACACACACACACACACACACACACACACAGGGTTGTACATAATGAATGCAACGGGAATGGAAGGGGGGTATCAAAAGAAAGAAGACATAATTTGAAATCACTTGTGGTAATGTTAGAGGTGAGTTTTTAACGCAAGTCTTGAAAGCATAGGAGGATTGAACGTGACGGTTGTCAGAAGAAAGAGAATTCCATTGCTTTGGAGCACTGTAAGAGAAAGAGCGTTAGCAAAACGTTTTAGTTTTAACATGCTTGATGCGAAGTATCCATGTGTCTGAACAAGAACGAAGCAGCCTGGAACGAACGGGTGTACACAGTGAGAAAATCAGAGAGAGAGAGAGATGTGGCAGATAGTTGTCAGTTTGTAGTTAATTCTGGCTTGGACCGGTAATCAATGAAGAGCTTGGAGAAGAGTTTGCACGTGGTCACGTTTGTGTGCTTTGAAGACCAGTGGCTTGGTCAGTTGGTGTTAGGTTCTGTGGTGCCTTCTCTGGCTTGGAGGTCGATACATTTGTTTCGTGAATCATCATGGCCTTGGCTGCTGCCCCGCGCTCGCCGAGTGGTTGAAGGTCCAGTTCAGAGACAAGTCCAGAGGCACTTGTGATGCGGCTGATGTCCTGCATGATGTGCCTGGCGGCTCTCCTTAAGGTCGTTTGCCAGCACTTGTTGATGGAGATCCCACTCTTTGGCAGCGTGATCCACGATGATGGATTGCACGAGGCTTTTGCAGCGACCACTGATGGGCGCAGCCTCTGACCAGTGGTGGGGCAGCCTCTGATGTTTCTGTGTATGAAGGCACTGATCTTGTTTCTCTTCACAGAGCTATGCTGCTTGAAAGTGGGCAAGTCTTTGCAGTGCAGAGCAGGTCCTTCGTTAGCTGGACACCAACGTATTTTGCAATGTGTCTCGAGGGCCTGGCCATGGTTCGCTCATAGTTCGTTCAGAACGCCTAGTCGTAGTCGACAATGGTGCGTTAATTTTTCTGTACTGGTACTGAATAACTATGGAAATGAGACTGGTCTTGCAAGGTCCGGGATTTTGACAGTTCGTTCATAACTCCTAGTCGCAGTCGTCAATGGTACTTTATGTTTGTGCAAAGATTGTGTTGGTGCATCTCTGTCTGTCTGTCTGTCTGTCTGTCTGTCTGTCTGTCTGTCTGTCTGTCTCTCTCTCTCTCTCTCTCTCTCTCTCTCTCTCTCTCTCTCTCTCTTTCTCTTTGTATATGAGCCGAAGCGCACAGTACAAAAGGAATAAGGTCAACAAAATATACACATAACCTAGGGCACAATGAACCCTAATTACGTGAACACAATACAACACAACATTCATCATCTTTCTCACCACTCCCAACACACACACACGCACGCACGCACGCACGCACGCACACACACACGCACGCACGCACATACGCACGCACGCACGCAATGACACACAGCTGCACGCACACAGGCAATGCATTCAGAGTCTAGAGGAGAAAATAAAATGGGTCTTGAGGGCAGATTTAAATGATGCTTTGGAAGAAGTGTTGGAGAGAGTAGGGTAGATTGCTTGATAGAAGAAGGCGTGTAGGTACAGGGTGTAAAGTGTAGATATAATGCGTGTTGATATAGAATGTAGATTGTGCAGATATAGAGTGTGTAGGTATATAACGTGTGTAATACAGAGTCTGAAGGGTGTAGATGTAATGATGTGTGTAGATATACACAGGATGTAAAGTGTGTAGGTATATAACGTATGTAGATAAGGGTGTAAAGCGCATAGATATAATACCGCCCCGTACCTCAGCCCCCCCCCCCCAGCCTTAAATTGCATTTCAGATACAGGGTGTAAAGGGAGTAGATATAATACCGCCACCTTCCTCGCCCCCCCCCCCCCCCCCCCCCCCGCTTTAATTGCATTTTTGATACAGGGTGTAAAGGGTGTAGATATAATACCGCCACCTTCCTCAGCTCCCCGCTTTAATTGTATTTTAGATACAGGGTGTAAAGGGTGTGGATATAATATCGCCACCTTCCTCAGTCCCCCGCTTTAATTGCATTTTAGATACAGGGTGTAAAGGGTGTGAAATAATGTCGCCACCTTCCTCAGTCCCCAGCTTTAATTGCATTTTAGATACAGGGTGTAAAGGGTGTGGATATAATACCGCCACCTTCCTCAGCCCCCCGCCTTAATAGCGTTCCCTTCGTCCCCACGGACTGCCGGCACTCCGCCAAGCTAGTGTGCCTTCAAACTCCATCCTTCAGACGGCGCGGCGGCACACACCTACATAAATCCTGCCCCTCTTTTTGCCGCTCGCCGATCAATAACCCCAAATGTCAGCCAATGCTAAGCAGCACCCAGCTTCACTCTCCAAACTTTTTTCACTTCCACGTGTAGTTTCTCCTATTCCGGGCGCCATCTTCCCTTTCGCGTCGACCCCGGAGCACGATCCTGTAGTAGCTCCCACACCGCCTTGCTCCCGTCCTGGACGCCCTGACCATCCTGCCGTCTTCCTCCAGAAAGGGCCACTGTCCTGCTTCCCGCCTCCTTCCGCCGTCCTCTCTCCTTTCCATCCCTCTTTCTCTTTCTCTCCTTTCCATCCCTCTCCTTTCCCCCCCCCACCGTCCTCAACCCCCCCCCCCCCCCTTCCAATCTGTGTCTCTGTGATCCCAGCTGCAGCAGCCTGTGAAAACTGTCGTCAGGCTCTCATGTTGCTGTCCATGCGAGAGCTTGCACGCAGAGGAAGGAGACTGGTAATCTGGCTCAGGGCTTGCGTGCAATCCACGTGCCTTGCTCGCTGCTGTTCAAAGGCTAATGCTGGCTCTTGCACGCTGGAATGATGATTAGCACTGAGCTCTAAAGTCTGACCGAGGTTTCAGCTGCACCTTTGACTGGCTTGCGGTGAGTACAACTGTGAGTTATAAGACGACTTTACGCCTCCTTGTGCTTGCTGTTCTGAGTGAATGGGGTTGGGTGGCGGTACTGCCTGCTGGTCACCGGAGCTGCAGGGCGGCTAGCTACGTCCATGCAAAGAGCTTAGGGTATTCCGAGCTTCTTCTTTTCTTTCTCTTTTTAAGTCCTAGTCGCTGGTGGAATAATGTGGCAGCAAGCGAAATTGGTTTTCAAGAAAGCGTTGCAGATTGATTACAAAAAACAAAAAAAATCACACACACACACACACACACACACACACACACACACACACACACACACACACACACACACATTCGTTTGGGACGACTTTTGTGATGAGAATATAAATCCTCTCTCTCATTGCCTCTCTCCCCTCCCCTTCCCTGTGGCGGTGGTCACGGTAATCAAAATCCCCACGGGCGAGAATCCAGAGCTTTCAGAGATTCTCGGTCTTCAAGTCTGAAACAGGTTAGAACAGCTTCATTTTCTTTCGGCTGCTTCTAGTCATTCTTTCTTTCTAACTTCTGCCGCTTCAGTTCACTCAGTTTTAATTAACTCTCCACTGTCCTTTGCAGCCATAGTTATAACAGTTAGTCGGATTTGTATAATACTTGTGTTTTGATGACTTTATTATTGTTATTATTATTATTATTATCATTATTATTATTCATAGCTTTTATATAGCGCTATTCTCTGCTCTCGAATAGACTCACTGCGCTCATTGGCATGTTAATGACTGTATCCTTCTATAGCGCGTATTATTAATATCCACGGAAGTGGTGTACTGGTCTGTGGTTGTTGCATGGCTGGTGCAACGTGAAATGCTGCCGTTTCGGCGCAAGTTCTATGTACACCATTCAACCATGCATCAGGTTACAGTGTCACTCCATTCAACGCCACATAGGTAGGGTGTATATATGTGTATATATGTGTTTAGCTGTAACCTGCCACCAGCACTTTTGGCAGAATGACCAGGATCTTTTACGTGCTACTGCGGTAACACGGGGGTGGAACGGATACCGAAATAAGAGTCAGCACACAAAGTTGACCCCGGAGAAGAAAATTCTCCCTCCGCTCCTGCTGGGACTCGAACCCGGGACCTTTCGATCACGGGTCCGACGCTCTAACCACTGAGCTATCCCCCGACTTGCATTTTGAACTGGTATGTTGATTTTCGTGGTTGGCTTGGCGTTTGAACATCAAGAACTCCTCCCACTCCTGCCCCCCCCCCCCTCCCCCCACACACACACACCCCCCACCCCCACCCCGGTCCACACCGAGGGGGGGCATGCCCTACAAATTCTGCTGCGGAACTGCGTAAGCTCGGCTGAAAAGGTATGCGTGCTGTTTGTGTCATGTAAGCACACCGTTCCACATTAAAAAAAAAAAGTGTTACACCGCATTCTTGCACTGATACAGAGGTGTGAGGCTGAGAGGCGGTTTGGCCTGGCGGTAAGGCGATAGGCTGGTGAGCAGAAGGACCTCGGTTCGATTTCGCTTCGGCTCTCCCGTTCTCTCTTCAAAAGCTGTTGTTTATGGAAACGGTCTTTGTGACTTTGACATTCACAATTACAGATAGATTGAAGTGGCTTTCACCGAAATATTAAAGTGGTTTTCGCCGATACGTTAGAACGGCTGTCACCGCTGCCTGTCACACAGGAGTCATTCTGACCCTGTAGCGTTAGGTATAGTCTCCCTCTTTCCCCATATCCTGGGTCTCTGTCCCCTCCAGGACCTCTTCGGAGTCAACTCGGAGTTAAACAATTTTAACCAAACATCGTACAGAGATGGAAGGTTTTCTGTACCAAACGATCTGTTCGATTCAAGTACCCGTTTTAAACGATCTGTTCGATTAAAGACCTGGTTTAATCTCTCTCTAGTGTCAGTTCTGGGCTTTCTTTTCAAACGTTTTCATCAAGGTTATCAGTAATCGATACAGAGCTGAATTTTCTGTATTTAGGCTTTGGGGTTAGACAAACTAATATTATGTGTGGCCTCATACCCCTGTGACTGAGTTTATGAAAGGTGTGTTCAGCAAGAGACAGGTCTGCTTTACCAAAGCATTGCGGGTCAGATGGGATGCAGACATTGTCCTACGGTTCCTTCGAAAAAGGTTTCAGCTAGTATCCAGCAGGTTCAGTCTCTAGCCCAGTTGTCAATGACAGTGAAAATGGCGGTGCTATGTTTCCTGAAGTGGCCAAAGGGGCCGAGCGGTCTGGCTGGTGGACTTGCACAGTATGTCATGGAGTGAACACTCCATGCACCGTATTCCATTCCAGTCCATAGTATTTCGCCGTGCAGGCCACTCGGCAAAGACGTCCAAACCAGGGAGACACCTAGTGGAGCAGGTGTTGGAAGGCTTCCCACCGGATAAGCGAGTGTGTGTAGTGTAAGACATGCACGAGGACAAACGAAGAACCAGTAGCTGGCGGGACGGGGGAAGCGTCGGCTGGAAACTAAGCCCCACATCAGACGATCTCAAGGGACTCCTTAGGAAGATGGGCGCAACTAGGTCTCAAACGGCTGGGACAGGCATTGACTATGGATCTGTCTTCTCGCCCCATTCAGTTGGAGCGGCTGCCACTTGTAAGGCGACTACGCCCGTCTGCGTGTCGCTGGAGACTAAGCTCCGAATGGCACGTTCACGCAACACTATCAGTTGGCGAATTCAGTTCAGCTGTGGCGAAATGTGCCGAGTAATTAGCAAGGCGGACGTGTGTATAATCTCGCGGAATCTCATTCCTACAAATGGAATGCTGGGACAGAAAACTCGAGCGTACGCTGGTACTCTCTCTCTCTCTTTGGAATTCAGGCTCAAATCATCGTGCAATCAACCCACCAGTCGACACGACTCTGGTGCCACATTGCTGGCCAGGTCAAAGCTTGTGGCAACACATCTGTTTAGGAGGCGGGGCTTAGAGCTGAGCGCAGGGCCCGCATTGCTGGATCTGAGTCCGTATGTAATACAGCATGGGTTATGGCCACAGACATTTGATGTAGTCTGTAGTTGTTTGGAGTCTGTAGTTGTCTGCAGTTGTGGTGCTTGTTTGCTTTCCACGGACTACCGGGACCGGGCAGAGCGCACGTTGTGAGCTTTCCCGAACACCTGGATTCGCTCATACGCTCAACCTACCAGAGGTCGACTGACAGATTTGATTTGTTTTTGCTCGTAGACACTGCCGCAGTGGCACAGCTTGTTTCCACATAGTTAGCGTGCGCGCGCGCGCACACACAGACACACACGCACGCACGCACGCACGCACACGCACACCTCTTTTCTCTGAGGAAGTTTCCTTTTTCGTCGTCCTCTACTCCTTTCTCCCCCCCCCCCCCCTTCCCGTCCCCCCATCTCTCTCTCTCTCTCTCTCTCTCTCTCTCTCTCTCTCTCTCTCTCTGTTCAAACTGCCTGAATGTTCATTGCTGTTGTTATGGGCCGGAGGTCTGACAATAAAATAATCTTGTCTTCTCTCTCTCTCTCTCTCGCTCGCTCGCTCAACAGGCATGCATATAGAAATTATAAAAGAGAGAGACAGAGAAGAAAGAGTTGGGGCAGAGAGAGAGAGGGGGGGGGAGGGGGGGGGGGGACGTCAAATCACACTGCACGCAGTCGGGGTTGGTGCAGCAGATAGGACAGAACGTAGTCTGTATAACAGCGGCTTCTTGTCCCCAGCTGTGCCTAGATTAATGTGGATAAGCTGAGGCAACGTGACGTCTCTGTTATATAGCGCCCTTCACCGCTCTGTGTGTGTGTGTGTGTGTGTGTGTGGGGTGTGTTGCCCCCCCCCCCCCCCCCCCCCCCGGCCCGTTTGCGTTGTTTTCTGTTTGGGCTTAATTGCATAGTACGGATGTGATACGTGTGATGCAAATCATTGAGTATTAAAGTTTTCGAGTTTTGCCCGTCTGTCTGTCTGTCTGTCTGTCTCTGTCTGTCTGTCTGTCTGTCTGTCTCTGTCTCTGTCTCTCCCTCTCTGTCTCTGTCTGTGTGTCTGTCTGTCTGTCTGTCTGTCTGTCTGTCTGTCTCTCTCTCTCTCTCTCTCTCTCTCTCTCTCTCTCTCTCTCTCTCTCTCTCTCTCTCTCTCTCTCTCTCCGCGCGTACACGTACGTACGTACATGCGCACGCATGTTTCAGTGCTATCCATCAGTGTATTACTGTCGTTAATATTAATTCCCCCCCTCCTGTAACAACGCTGAAACGATGGAATGAAACTCGGACTGGGCAGCAGAGGATGACAGAGGACTGGTAGGCCCCAATAAAGCCTAAATTTGTCATCTTGGTTTCCATCAGTTGGTCTGTGCCGCCGCTGCGTTTCCGGCCCTGGCCGGATATCCGGCCAGTGGGAATTCAAAACAAGCATGTTTACCGAGACTTCGTTCTATCCGGTTCGCGGCTTGGCTCTGAATCGTGAAAAATTAGAAATACGGTGCCGACGACAAAATTCAACCAGTGACACGCGGACGTGAAATCATCTCCGTAAACAGTCCCCTGTCATCGAAGCCGCAGAACATTTTGCGGGCATTTCGCTTCATCGACCGTACATCACAACATGATGCGGGTCTGAGCTCTTCGTTTATCACACACACCAGATTTTATATTTCTAGTTGTCAAGGACACGTCGGTCATGGAGAAGGTCATATAAAAAAATATAAAAAAACGAATAGAAGCGAACATGGCGGCTTCTCTGTCTGTCTCTCTGTTTCTGTCTCTCTCTGTCTGTGTCTGTCTGTCTGTCTGTCGCTCTCTAGCCTTCAGTGATGCGCACACCAAGTGAGATGATTGCCAACAGTGACAGCTCGACATTTTTATTTGAAGACTTGAGGAGAAAAGCGATGACGGTCTTCTGGCACTGGACATGGTGCAGAAAACTAGCAGTGCCAGGACAGTGTCGGCTACGTGCCATGCAACAAAGTCAGTAAAGTCACCGTGTAATGCGTATATCGTTCTTCCGGGAGGAAGGCGTTGATGAGGAATGGTAGCGCTACTGGTAATCTCGACCTTCAGACGGACTGGACCAAAATAGACCTACCGGCACTATGCCTTGAAACCCGTGTTTATAGAACTGTTCTGAACAAACAGAGGTTCGTCACTAGGCAGTAGTGATTTTCCTTTAGTTTACTTAGCTGAAGTTTCCACCACCTCCCATCTGGTTCTAACAGTGAATAAGACCAACTTGTGATTGAGTCACTTGTGTCCTAAGCTAATGTAAAGGAGGGGGTGACCCAACGATACGTTAAAATCCAGTATCTAACCAACTAACTAACCTCCCGTCTCCAATTACTTTTCAACTAGATTTCCAATTGGCTTTCCCCTCCCCCCCCCCCCCCCCCCTCCTCCTCCTTTTACGGTTTTCAGGCTTGGCAAAATGTTCCACACAAATTTACAGTCTTGGCAAAATATGGAGATTGGCGTTGAGCCCGAGGGCCTTTGGCCTGCAGCAGCCCTGTGCGGGACAAGGCTGCGTGACCGCCTGTCTGCGCCTTCACAGGCTTATTGCTTATGCAGCCCATTTTATATGATGCCATTTTTACACCACTTCGTTTTTCTGCCTAGCCTTGTTTTCTCACTACCTCCTTTAGTCCTTTAGCGTATGAAGTTCTTCAACCTTCTCAACCCCTCGAAGGAATTTAATCTTCTGGCTTAAGAATTTCTTCCACATTTCTAACTGGTAACAACACCACTAAGGCAAAGTAAGGTAAAGAAATACCATACAACACGATAGATTACGACCACAGAATAGACACTGGTTGATAGACAGATCACAATCACAAAACGTGATAAAACATAGCTTTTACACACTGCGAATTACTGAGAGAAAAAATTTCATCGTAAATATTTATTTACACATCATTAAGTAGGTACTGTCAAAGGTGAATGATCATACCTGAAGTCTCTTGGGTGAAGATAAGTATCCTCTGGAGGTTAAATTTCGTGAAATGTTTACTCCTTGCGGAATTATGGAGCGAAAGGTCCTACTCTCTGGTGCTTTTTGGTGGGGGTAGGGGATTCGATCTTTTATACTGTTCCTGTCGTTATCTGATGTCAGTGTGACGTTGCTTCTAAACCCCTTTACTGCCATGATGTCATTTCAAAACGACCAATAAAAGTGCGAAATTTGGAACCCTTAAGCCTTTTTGTCTTCTTTTTTCGTTAACCATGAAAATGCATAACGCTGAAAATATATATGTTACAGCACCGGAGAATATACTGTTTGCAGGCGTGTCCGGGCATCTTTTAGCCCGGACATTTTACAGGCTGCGATAGTGAAGGGGTTAATAACGTAATTTTGTTTTTAAAATACATGTAAAATCCTGTCTCTCTCCGGAGCAAAGTCCTGTTTAAACCAAATATCGCATGAAATGTCATGTGAACGATTTTCACAGTTTATGTGGCACAGTTTAGGATATTTGATTTCCCCCACTCCCGCCAGACCAATTTCCCGAATTGAGTTTCCATCCTACAGCCAATTTATTATGTCGAACGGCGATTGGCCATATAGATATAATATATATGTCTTCGATCGTACTTGACACTGGGTAGGGATAGGCTCAATTATATGAAATACGAGTAGAAGTTGTTGCTGTTACTGCAACAAGGTTGTCTCTTCAGAGTACCTCTTCGGGGACCAAAACTGCAAGAATTTAGGGAGAGAGGGAGCTAGCCTCTATTCCTGAGACGGAAGGAGGGTTTTAATACATGCATGCGGTCATTGCTTTGAATGTGTGTTTAAATTGTACACGGTCATCGCCAGTATGAAAAGAAAAAAAAAGAAAAAAAAAATCGTCGCATCAAGTTGGACAGCGGTGTTAGCACTGTTGGCTGCTTTTCTGTGTGTGGGGGTGGGGGTGCGTGCTTGCGTGCGTGCTTGCGTGCGTGCTAAAACCATAAATACAGTTGTAACTGTGACAAAGACCACACGGAAACGTTGGCTGGATGACCTCACAAAAGAGAAACGCCCTTCGCTTCCAACGGCACTGTTGACATGCACTGCCATTACGCATGTCAGTTGCACTTAACAGTGGATATAAGGAAAAGTATGGACCTTGCGGCTTGGTTGTATGACACAATACACACACACACACACACACACACACACACACACACACACACACACACACACACACACACATACACGAGAAAAAACAAACAAACCCCAAACCCCAAACTTCGATCTTTCGGAGGGCGATTGCCGTATGTGCGGACCTTTATTAGCAAAAACAACGACAACAACAAAAAATACAACACACACACACACACACACACACACACACACACACACGGGGTAGAGTTTTTCTTTACGTCATTGCTTCCATCTCCAAGGAGACAGAGACGTAGATGCACAATGTTATTCACGAAAACTGCTGGGATGGAGGAGGGAAGGATGATGGTGCGTGCGGGTGGTGGTGGTGGTGGTGGCGGTCTATACAACTGGCACCGTTACGGTTAAGTGTTATTGTGAGTCGATCCGGCCCGAGATCCAGAGCGGGAGAATCGCTGTTGATTCCCGCAAGTTTTATTGATACGTTGTATTGACCAGGGGTCAGTTTCGTTGCGTGCCTTCCGCACGTGCTGCTTTAGAATGGATGAGAGGTGGGGCAAAGAACTCGGCATCTCGCGATGTGTCTGTCTCTGAGCACGTGTATGTAGATCTGTCCTCGATGGGGCGCTGCGAAGTGTGGTTTATGTGTCTCTTGTCTTTGATGGATACATCTTTGACTTAGTCCGTACTATTGATTCGTGCGTCTGATCTGGTGATTAGTTCCTAGCATAGACGTGCGTGTCTTATTTCATGATGGGTTCTTAACAATGATTCGTCTGTCTGATCTGATGGCGAAATATTAATAAATATTAATAAGGACCTGTGCGTCTGGTCTGATGATGAGTTCCTAACAGTGATTCGTGTGTTTGGTATGATGATGAGATCCTAATAGTGATTCGTGTATCTGCTGTGATGTTGAGTTCCTAACAATGATACGTTTGTCTGGTCGGATGATTCGTGTATCTGGTCTGATGATGAGTTCCTAACAGTGATTCGTGTATCTGGTCTGATGATGAGTTCCTAGCAGTAACACGTGTGTCTGCTTAGATGATGAGTGCCTAAAATTCATTCGTGTGTCTGGTCTAATGATTCGTGTGTTTGGTCTGATGATTTCCTAACAGTGATCCCTGTGTCTGGTCTGATGATGAGTTCCTAACAATGATTCATATGTATGGTCTGATGATGAGATCCTAACAGTGATTCGTGTTTGGTCTGATGTTGGGTTCGTAACTGATTGATGAGTGATTGATCTGGTGAGTGATGAGATCCTAACAGTGATTCATGTGTCTGATCTGATTATGAGATCCTAACAGTGGTTCGCACGTCTGCTCTGATGTTGGGTTCCTAACAGTGATTTGTGTATATGGTTTGATGATAAGCTCCTAACAATGGTTCGTGTGTCTTCTCTGATGTGGGGTTCCTAACAGTGATTCGGGTGTCTGCTCTCATGTTGCGTTCCTAGCAGTGATTCGTGTGTGTGCTCTCATGTTGCATTCCTAGCAGTGATTCGTGTGTGTGCTAGCTTTCATGTTGCGTTCCTAGCAGTGATTCGTGTGTGCGCTCTCATGTTGCGTTCCTAGCAGTGATTCGTGTGTGTGCTCTCATGTTGCGTTCCTAGCAGTGATTCGTATGTGTGCTCTCATGTTGCATTCCTAACAGTGATTCGTGTGTGTGCTCTCATTTGCGTTCCTAGCAGTGATTCGTGTGTGTGCTAGCTTTCATGTTGCGTTCTTAGCAGTTATTCGTGTGTGTGTGCTAGCTTTCATGTTGCGTTCCTAGCAGTGATTCGTGTGTGTGCTCTCATGTTGCGTTCCTAGCAGTGATTCGTGTCTGATCTGATGATGGTTTTCTAACATTGATTCGTGTGCCTGATCTGATGATGAGTTCCTAACAATGATTCATAAACTTATATACTTGTATCATTTCTTGATGATTAACTTGCCTGAATCATCGGTTTGCTTGAAACATTTAAATTGAGCAAATATTTTCATTCGCATGCTTAGTGTGGTCGTTCAGTCAGTATTTATTCCAAAGAGGTACCCCTTCTCCCCCCCCAGCACCCTCTGTTTGTTCCGAACTTGAACTCAGGACGCAGGCATATTGGTTCAGTCTTTACCAACGAAGAACAGAAAAACGTTGTCTCGTGACATCTACGTTTATAGCGTCACAGTTTTGGTCAAAATGGCAGCGCTGGCGGTCGCGTTTTCGCGATCTTTAAACCGAAAAAAGTACTCCCACCCCCCCCAAGTGCCCGCGCATGGCAGGCCCGCATGTTATTGGTGCCCATTTAAGGCCCCGGCGTCTTTGGTCCCCCGAATTCCTCGATGTTGAGATGAAACAGTCAGACACAAACCTCAGTGAACAGTTTGGAGGGGTATGCGTGTAGTTTTATACAATTTAAGTCCTCTTTCGGTGATGTACTTCTGGCGTAGAAACATGCATACCCTTCCAAACAGTTCACTGAGGTTTGTGTCTGTTCTGAGGTAAAACAGACAGACACAAACCTCAGTGAACAGTTAGGATGGGGTATGCATGTAGTTTTATACAATTTAAGTCCTCTTTCGGTGGTGTACTTCTGGCGTAGAAACCTTTTAAGAACCCAGAGCTGGCTGTTCCCGCTTGTGTGAGTGGAGCAGGTGAGAATATTGCTTTGGATGCTTAACCTGCTGCCTGCATGGAATTACGTTCTCTTTCGGTCCTACTTTCCGTTTCCATTTAACTTCATTTACCCTCATCAGCTTCAATCGCGGGCTGAAAGGCGATATGTGTCAAGAACAGTGGCTGAGTGAGTGAGTTTTTTCTTTTGATGGGATAAACTCCGCTTCGCCCTGGTGTATGACCTTTGCTGTTGACCAGGCGTTAAGAAGCATCTCTCTCTTTGACTGTCTCTGTCTGTCTGTCTGTCTCTGTTTGTCTGTCTGTCTGTCTGTCTCTGTCTCTGTCTGTCTCTCTCTCTTGTGACTAACGGGTCGTTACGATAACACACACACACACACACACACACACACACACACACACACACACACACACACACACACAGCACGCACGCACACACGCACGCACGCACGCACGACCACGCGCGACCGCTCACTACCTCTATCCGTCTACCCTCCTTCTTTCCCTCCATCTCTCTTTTCACTATGACTCACGTGTCGTTTCCATAACACACACACACACACACGCACACGCACGCACGCTCGCTCGCACGCACGAGCACTCTCTACCTCTATCTGCCCCATTCTTTCCCTCTATCTCACTCTTTTCACTCTGACTTCCCTTCCCCCTTCCCTCTTTACTTTCACCCCCCCCCCCCCCCACCTCCCTCCCCACCCTCTCTTTAACAAACTCATCAGCTGCCGTTCCCCGCTCTAGACAAACGGCTGCAAATGTTACCAGATTTATCAACAAAAGCATCACTCTGTTCGACCGTGTAAACGAAAGTGTATAAATGCGTTCCGTTCGTTTTTTACGGTTGATTAATTCACTTCTTTGGACGCTTCAGTATTGGCAAATTTGAACAGGCGAGCATGTGTGGCGGTACACTGACGACATTTGCCAGCGATCCTGAACTGCTGGGGTGTTTTTTGTTTTGTTTTATTCTATCCACTACGTGGAGCTTGATGGATAGAGACGGAGCAGACAATTAGCGTGCAGCACGGGCCGCTGGCTACTGTATCTTAAAGGTGCTGTACAGACCGCTGATTCCCCCTTTAAATTCTTAATCTTTGTGTAATAATGCATGTTATAAAGTATCATCTTCATCACCATCACCAACTCCTTGTTTCTCTCTTTGAGGGGACCCTGTGCGGTTGACAGGACATTAGTATCTAATTTCTGTCTCTATCTCAGTCTCTGTCTCTGTCTCTGACAGTCTGTGTCTGTCTGTGTCTGTCTGTCTTGTGTATATGTATGTTTCATGTTTGCGGAGTGATTAGTTTTGTAGATTGACTTGACAGAGGGTTGATACATATGTGAGAAGAGCTTAGAAATGTTTATTTGCTTATGACCAGAGTTTGTCCTGAGGTGACCCTGTGTGGTTGACAGGACATTAAAATCCAATTACTACTACTCTCTCTCTCTCACACACGCACGCACGCACGCACGCACGCACGCACGCACACACACACGCTCTCACGCGCGCACACGCATGCACACACGCTCTCTGTCTGTCTGTCTGTCTCTCTCTGTCTCTGTCTCTCTTCTCCTTCTCTCTCTTGTTCTTGGAGGTTGACGGACACTAAAATCTGTTTTATCCCCACCCCCCGTTAGAATCTTCGGAATATAAATATGCAGCAAGACATTTGGTACTGTGTAGCATGACAGTGGACTATATAGATATACCTGTAATTTGGTCAGTAATTGTGCTTTTGTTTTTCTGAATACGTCTCAGAGAAGCAGGAAGTATGTGTAAATAGGTTAAATAATAATAATAATAGATCAATAATATATCACTTTTGTATATATATATATAACGATATATCGATATTCTTTGTTTATGTTCAGATTGGTTGCGTTTGCGTTTGCTTGACTTCCTTGTGTGTAGAACTGTGAGCCGTGGTTGCGTTGTGTGTAGAACTGTGAGCCATGGTTGCGTTGTGTGTAGAACTGTGAGCCATGGTTGCGTTGTGTGTAGAACTGTGAGCCATGGTTGCGTTGTGTGTAGAACTGAGA
>JABMCL010001500.1:142500-180000 GCA_018857735.1 Alviniconcha marisindica | reverse complement strand
ACAGTGACAGTAAGATGCTGACAGTGACCACAGTGACAGTATGATGTTGACACTGACCACAGTGACAGTGAGATGCTGACACTGACCACAGTAGGGGGCTGACCACACTGACACTAGTGCCGTTGAGATGCCACCACTGACCACTGTTTTGCATACAGTGACCACAATGACAGTAAGATGCTGACACTGACTACAGTAACAGTAACATGCTGACACTGACCACAATGACAATGAGGTGCTGACACTGACCACAGTGACAGTAAGATGCTGACACTGACCACAGTGACAGTGAGATGCTGACACTGACCACAGTGACAGTAAGAGGCTGACACCGACTACACTGACAGTAAGATGCTGACACTGACTACACTGACAGTGAGATGCTGACACTGACTACACTGACAGTGAGATGCTGACACTGACCACAGTGACAGTAAGATGCTGACACTGACAATGAGATGCTGATGCTGACCACAGTGACAGATGGTGACACTAACCATGGTGACAATGGCTGATGCTGACCACACTAACACTAGTGCCTTTGAGATGCCACCACTGACCACTGTTTTGCATACAGTGACCACTGTGACAGGTTCTGACACTGAACACAGTGGTAGTAATGATGCTGACACTGACCCTGGTGACAGTAAGATGCTGACAATAACTAAAGTGACAGTTGGATGCTGACACTGAAAGATGCTGATAGTGATCATGCCAATGACTGGGATGTTGACAGTAAAAGATGCTGACAGTGTCCATGCCAGTGACAGTAGGATGTTGACAGTTAAAGATGCTGACAGTGACCATGCCAGTGACTGTAGGATGTTGACAGTGAAAGATTCTGACAGTGACCATGCCAATGACAGTAGAATGTTGATAGTGACCATGCCAATGACAATAGGATGTTGACAGTGAAAGATGCTGACAGTGACCATGCCAATGACAGTAGGGTGTTGATAGTGACCGTGCCAATGACAGTAGGTTGTTGACAGTGAAAGATGCTGACAGTGACCATACCAGTGACAGTAGGATGTTGACTCAGAAAGATGCTGACAGTGACCATACCATTGGCAGTAGGATGTTGACTTTGAAAGATGCTGACAGTGACCATACCAATGACAGTAGGATGTTGACTTTGAAAGATGCTGACAGTGACCATACCAATGACAGTAGGATGTTGACAGTGAAAGATTCTGACAGTGACCATGTCAATGATTGGAGGATGTTGACAGTGAAAGATTCTGTAAGTGACCATGCCAATGACAGTAGGATGTTGACTTTGAAAGATGCTGACAGTGACCATGCCAGTGACTGTAGGATGTTGACAGTGAAAGATTCTGACAGTGACCATGCCAATGACAGTAGGATGCTGACAGGCATCTGACACTGCATCACTAGAGCATCATTAGCAGCCAAATGATGTCTGGGTCCGAGTTTGGCCAGAAGCAGACCTCTTGCCCCAGCCACATTGATTCCTAACTGCCAGGAAGTAACCAAATAAGTTCTCTGGGAGGAAAATAGTGTAGCATCACTGACAAAAAAAGAGAAAAAAAAATGGAATTGCAAATCAGTCTTTCCTTCGTCTGCTAGGCCATTATGCCTGCAGCTTTGATGTAGGATAAAATGATTTGAAGTTATAGATTTTCTGACCAGAGTACATTTGTAGGGTGAGTGTATTATGGAAAAATACATTTATGGGGTGAGTACACTTTCCAGCTGAAAATCAACATCATGAGGCACCAAGAAAGTATTCCTATTTTTATTCTTTTGATCAGTAAGTAAGTAACTTGGTGTTTAACACCCAGTCTAATACTTAACTTGGTGTTTTACACCCATTCAAACACCAAGTTACTTATTTACTTGCTGATCAAAAGAATAAAAATAGGAATACTTTCTTTGTGCCTCATGATGTTGATTTTTAGCTGGAAAGTGTACTCACCCTATAAATGCACTTTTTCATTGTGTACTCACCCTGTGAATGTACTTTTTCATAGTGCCATACCAGAAAAGGATCACAAAAGGATGCAAGAAGAATGCGAGGAAAAGTGTTAGTCTGCAAGTTTATTGAGCACACACATCAACTGAAGCATTCCCGTAGTCAGTATCAAAGTATGGAGAGACTATCCTGTGAACCAAGGGACCAGATGACCAGTGGATGTGACGTTGGCAGACTGCTCAGCAAAGCATCAAAATGGTGAAGTGGTGAAAAACACCTGTTTGCTTGAAGCGGTGAAAATTGCGTGTTGAAAGCAGTGAGACTGCATGAAGCGGCCAAGATTTGAAGTGGTAAAGTGAGACTGTGTGTAATAAACTGCTACAGTGAAGAATGCTTGAAGTGGTGAAGATCTAGTGAGGCAATGTTCAGGATTGCATGAAATGGTGAACAACGTGTGCAGTGGTGAACATTGCATGAAGCAGTGAACGGTAGCATGAAACGGTGAAGACTGCACAAAGCAGTGAAGAGCAACATCATCTGCCAGGATGCTGATCAAGGAGTACCGCATCCCGCTGCCGCTTAGTGTGGAGGAGTACCGGATAGCCCAGCTCTACATGATACAGGTCAGTGAAGCATGCGATGCATTGTTGCCCCAGAATCTGTATTACAGTCTGTTGCCCCTTACCGGATAGCCAAGCTCTACATGATACAGGTCAGTGAAGCATGCGATGCATTGTTGCCCCAGAATCTGTATTACAGTCTGTTGCCCCTTACCGGATAGCCCAGCTCTACATGATACAGGTCAGTGAAGCATGCGATGCATTGTTGCCCAAGAATCTGTATTGCAGTCTGTTGCCCCTTACCGGATAGCCCAGCTCTACATGATACAGGTCAGTGAAGCATGCGATGCATTGTTGCCCCAGAATCAGTATTACAGTCTGTTGCCCCTTACCGGATAGCCCAGCTCTACATGATACAGGTCAGTGAAACATGCGATGCATTGTTGCCCAGAATCTGTATTGCAGTCTGTTGCCCCTTACCGGATAGCCCAGCTCTACATGATACAGGTCAGTGAAGCATGCGATGCATTGTTGCCCAAGAATCTGTAATGCCCCTTACCGGATAGCCCAGCTCTACATGATACAGGTCAGTGAAGCATGCGATGCATTGTTGCCCCAGAATCTGTATTGCAGTCTGTTGCCCCTTACCGGATAGCCCAGCTCTACATGATACAGGTCAGTGAAGCATGCGATGCATTGTTGCCCCAGAATCTGTATTGCAGTCTGTTGCCCCTTACCGGATAGCCCATTACATGAAATCGGGGAACAACTTGTGCAGTTGGTAACATTACCAGAAGCAGTCTACATGAAACGGGTGAAGATGCCCAAAGCAGTTTAAGCACCAACATCATCTGCCCCAGGATGGCCCCGATCAAAGGAGTACATGCATGCTTGCTTTCCGCTTATTGCAGGTTGTTTCCGGATAGCCCAGCTCTACATGATACAGGTCAGTGAAGCATGCGATGCATTGTTGCCCCAGAATCTGTATTGCAGTCTGTTGCCCCTTACCGGATAGCCCAGCTCTACATGATACAGGTCAGTGAAGCATGCGATGCATTGTTGCCCCAACTGAGAAGTCTGATTGCCCCTTACCGGATAGCCCAGCTCTACATGATACAGGTCAGTGAAGCATGCGATGCATTGTTGCCCCAGAATCTGTATTGCAGTCTGTTGCCCCTTACTGGATAGCCCAGCTCTACATGATACAGGTCAGTGAAGCATGCGATGCATTGTTACCCCAGAATCTGTATTGCAGGCTGTTGCCCCTTACCAGATAGCCCAGCTCTGCATGATACAGGTCAGTGAAGCATGCGATGCCTTGTTGCCCCAGAATCTGTATTGCAGTCTGTTGCCCCTTACTGGATAACCCAGCTCTACATGATACAGGTCAGTGAAGCATGCGATGCATTGTTACCCCAGAATCTGTATTGCAGTCTGTTGCCCCTTACCAGATAGCCCAGCTCTGCATGATACAGGTCAGTGAAGCATGCAATGCCTTTTTGCCCCAGAATCTGTATTGCAGTCTGTTGCCCCTTACTGGATAGCCCAGCTCTACATGATACAGGTCAGTGAAGCATGCGATGCCTTGTTGCCCCAGAATCTGTATTGCAGTCTGTTGCCCCTTACCAGATAGCCCAGCTCTGCATGATACAGGTCAGTGAAGCATGCGATGCCTTGTTGCCCCAGAATCTGTATTGCAGTCTGTTGCCCCTTGCCGGATAGCCCAGCCCAGATGCTGCAGAATCTGTATTGCAGTCTGTTGCCTCTTAACGTGGAGGAGTACAGGATTGCCCAGCTCCACATGATACAGGGTAGTGAAGCATGCAATGCATTGTTGCCCCAGAATCTGTATTACAGTCTGTTGCCCCTTACCGGATCGCCCAGCTCTACATGATACAGGTCAGTGAAGCATGCGATGCATTGTTGCCACATAATCAGTATTGTAGTCTGTTGCCACTTGCAATGGGGCAGCTCTGGATCGTCCACCTCTACATGACACAGGTCAGTGAAGCATGCATTGTCCCAGAATCTGTTTTGCAACCCACTGCCCCTCAGCATGGATGAGTACCAGCTGTACATGAAACAGCTCAGTGATCATAAAGCAAAACATGTCTCAGAATCTGTATTGCATCCCACTGCCCCCCCAGTGCACATGGGTGCTGGATCTATGATCCAGCTCTTTGAAGCGATAAAGGTCAGTGAAGAGCATGAAGTGACCGAGGATATCAAGTGCATCTGGCTGCTCCACCATCTTTATTTTGATCTCTTGAGCCTGTCGTACAATCTCCATTGCATTGGCAAGATTGTGTAGAGAAGAGCTGGGTTGTCCAGCTATACATGATAAAGCTCCGTGAAGTATGACTTGCCCCAGAAGCTGTACTGCTTAAACCTCACTGCCCCTCAGTGTGGAGGAGTACCATGTCACCCAGCTATATATATATATATAAATAATGGGTCAGTGAAGCATGAAGTGGTGATGAGCTTTGTCTCTGATTCTGCAGCCCCTATGCTTGAGAGATGTGTACCTGATAGAGGTGCAGGCCAGTGAAACCTGCAATGCAGAGTGAAATTGGTGTCACTGTCAGAGATAAGTGAAGGGGTGTCTAAATATAGCTACAACCTGTCAGAGATGCCAGTTTCAGCTTGGAACATTAGCTGGTGATCTGCAAGTGAAGCTTGGCATCATAACAGCTAGGCCACATCTGTTTTTATAGGCAGCTGAGGCGCCACCCCAGGTCCATTGCATGCCTGTTTTCCTTTTGGTCACAGACTTCCAGGGTGACAGTAAGGTTGTGGTGGGGGTTTCCTTCAAACATACTTTATGAGTGTAGTGAGAGTTATGACCCTGAATGTATGCAACTTGCAAGTCCTGACTTGATTATGCAAATTGTGTCATTCACAGATAGCTCTAGTGAATCAGCTGGGTAAATGAGATGTGAGCTGAAAAAATATGCAAAGTGTATACATGTCCCTAGATGCATCCAGGAAATGCCCAAGAAGACAGAGTGTAACTAATGCAAAATTAATGTGCACAGTTGCCCTGTTGTGACCTTACTGATAGTGAAGTCATGGTTTAAGTGTGCCACTCTCTGCCAGGTTGTTGTGGAATAACATTGCCATTTTACAGACACTCAGTTTAACAACAAGTTTTACAGACTGCTCTTTGTTAAAACTGTGGTCGGTGAACCCTGCTTTGAAGGGTATATCTGTAGACCAGACTTGCGTCCATCTTTGTATAGATCTATCTGAGGTGGTCAGGTTGTGCGTCCCCTTTTCTCTGGGGCCAGTAGTCAGAAAGGTAAACTTGTCTGAGGCTTTCCTCCCTATCAGCAGTAAGGCATTAACATAGATCATTGGCCAAATCATTGGGGGCTGACTTGAGGCTGCATCGGGGAAGAGCTTCATTTGCTAAACCCAGGCACATCCTGTGCAGAATGTCATGACGTATTGATCCAGCGCCAGCCTCTGAAACAGCCCAGCAGAGTTGGAAGGGGCTCATCACTTGCTGAATAGATGATGGACAATGGGGTAGAAGATGCCAGTTTGTTGGGTTGGAAAGCATGGGATGACGCAGTGTGAGAGAACCAGTAGACCAACCGGAATTGTACTGGCATTGCATAGCATAATATATCACAGATTTCATGGACATACAGATTGGATCAAGGTTTAATGGGCTGTGCAGTGTATGGTGACTCACAGCAGTTGACAAGGTCAAGGCCAATATGTAGAATTATATAGTGTATTACAAAACAGTCTGTGTGTACTTTGTAGCAATAAACTGTGATAAGATCACTTGTGCTTGCTGACTGGAAGTTAGTCTGTCTGCCTGTGTCATCCAGTTTGCCCATTACGGCCAGCAGCATCCTTGCACAGTACCACTAGCACTACTAGTACCAGTCATCTCCACTATTTTGATGTACAACTACAACTGAACTAAGTACTGCATTCTGTGTCTCAAGTTCCCTCGGTCTCTTTCTTTGTCTCTGTGTCTCTGTCTCTGTGTGTGAGCAGGGCAGGGTTGACTTGAGTTACTGATCATCCTCACTCATGGAGTACCACTGGTGAATGATCAATTAGACTCCCTTCTGCTGAGAACCCAGCTATCAAACAATTCAGTGATCACATTAGACCTTTTCTGAACCTGTTTGATGTCTCTAAGTCTCAGGTGGAAAAAGGGGATCATGAAACATTAATGGTTAAACAATCAATGTAACCTGTCAGGTACACAGCTGTGCTACTACTAGAGCTCTACTAGCAAGCACCCTGCTCCCATCCCTGTCTAGACACACATGCACACATGCATGCATTCATGCTTGCACACACACACACACACACACACACACACACACACACACACACACACACACACACACACACAACACACACACTCACCCTCTCTCTGTCTGTCTGTCTGTCTCTGTCTCACTGTCTCTGTCTGTCTGTCTGTCTGTCTGTCTGTCTGTCTGTCTGTCTGTCTGTCTGTCGTCGTCTCTCTCTCTCTCTCTCTCTCTCTCTCTCTCTCTCTCTCTCTCTCTCTCTCTCTCTCTCTCTCTCTCCCTCTCTCTCTCTCTCTGTGCTTTAAAAAAAAAAAATCATTTTTGAACTGGTCAAACAAAATTGCAGTATATGGTGATCTTAACTGGTGAGATACTGGAAATCACCAGTTAATCAAATGTGAACCCTGAAATTGCATGTATATATTATTATATATTATATAATGTTACGTGGATACTGGAGTGGGAACAGCTTTGCATGCCTCACTCTCTGCCAGGCAGTCTGCCTGCCTGCAGTTGTGCCGGTTCATTTAACAGTTGGTTTTGCCATTTACCAGCTTCCCACACTGTGATAATGTGCCCTTTATCAGCTTTCAGCATCGTGATAATGAATAAACAATGTGCATGTGCTGTGAACACTGAATCAGGCTAATGCTGAGAAATTAAATCAATTCACTGGTCTAGATCTTATCAGTCATTAGTTAATCAGGGTATTTGTGGTGAAAAACAAAAACTTATGAGCTCCACTTGCACACACACACACACACACACACACACACACACACACACACACACACACACACACACACACACACACACACACACACACACACCACACACACACACACACACACACACACACACACTTGCAAGTTGCAGACACAGTTACAGTCACACATGGGCGTGTGTGCACATACACATACAAACACACACATACACACACACACACACACACACACACACACACACACACACACACACACACACACATGTACACACACAGTGACATACACATACATATGTTCACACATGCACAGAGTGTTGTTGGAGGGATGGGGGGGGGGGGGGGGGGGGAGGGGATAATGTAAACTTACAGTAAATAATGTGATCAGCATCACTATTAAAAACCTAACCTTATTTAATGTTTGAACTTTTGTTTCATGTTTTTCCTGTCCACAGAAAAAGTCTCGTGAGGAGAGCCGTGGGACTGACAGTGGTGTGGAGATCATTGAAAACAAACCCTACACAAATGGCCCAGGGGGTAACGGCCAGTACACCTACAAGATCTATCACATCGGTAGTCACCTACCAGGTAAGACAATGCAAACATTGGATCTCTGTGACTAGGCTTCCCTAGTTGGTTATGCTTCTTTGGGTTACACTTAGTGCTTACAGTAGTTGGAGCTCAGTTACAGAATTCAGAAGACAGCCATCTCTTAACCCCATCCAAAATGCATTGACAGAAGTGCAAGGGATACTCCAGAGAGTACCCTGCTCACAATCTGACACCCCTGTTCCTGTCACCCCCACCCCACACCCCCTGTTATGGGCCTTTTGTGACAGGTAAGATGAAAGCTTACTGTTTATCATGAATAGAGTATGAATAGTTCATTTTGTTTTTACAAACAACACTTTTATGACTTCTTTCTGCCCCCCCCCCCCCGTAAGAAAATTTTGTTTATCCACCCACCTACCCCCCACAAATGTGTGCAGTCTGATCCATTGGTCAGATATTGTCAGAAGCTTAGTGCAAGCCTAAGGAATCAACCTATATCTTGTGTGCACAATGATTCAAAATGTGACCAAGTATTGACTGGAGTTAACCATAGATCTCTCTCTCTCTCTCTCTCTCTCTCTCTCTCTCTCTCTCTCTCTCTCTCTCTCTCTCTCTCTCTCTCTCTCTCTCTCTCTCTGTATGAGAGGTCGGTTGGAGTTCTATGGGTCTGTGTATGAGAGGTCGGTTGGAGTTCTATGGGTCTGTGCATGAGAGGTCAGTTGGATATATATATTATATATATATATATATATATATATATATATATATATATATATATATATATATATATATATACAAGCAACAAACCCCCATTTCCTGTGTACAGTGCAAACCATATAACTTATCCAGTGGCCATTTTTTTGTCAGTTGACCGAAGTTGACCAAGCATAATAAACAACAACCCCTTTTCCCTGTGTACAATATGATGCACAGGTCAAGCACTGAAGTATTGACAGAAGCTGACCCAGTGCAAGCCAGGAACCCCTTCAATTTGTGTGCAAAACGATCCATCCAGCAAGTGTTGGGAGAAATTGGTGATGGGTAACCAGCAGGCCCCCTTTTGTGCAGCATGGCTATTGCAAGCCTGGGGAAGCAATTTACATGGAGAATTAATTCCTTTGGCCCCACCATGTGTGTGCACTGCAGAGAGCTGAAGTGCCTGCCCAGGGGCACTTGACTAGGAGGGAGGTTATGAGCTTTTGACTGGTTTCCCACCCTGTTGCTCAGAGTCAAGTAGCTCACCGCTGGGTTTTCAACAGTGTTTCTCTGCCTCCTGCTGGCATTGATTTTTGGAATGCCTGCCTGGCATGCCTGCCCCTTATGATGGCTTGTTAAGTGTTTTTGTGTCTCTTGGTCAGGGTTTCCTGACTGACAGACTTGTGAGTTTTTAGTCATTTAAAGAGCTGAGCAGTTTACTGAGTTAGGGTCTGTTCTGGATTGGGGGGAGGGTGTGTGTGGGGGGGGGGGGGGGGGGGGGGGGGGGGTCACCCCCAGCCTCTACTATTGATTTAAACCACTGTCACTGTATTAGTCCTCATTCCTCATGGGGTGCAGTCTCCAAGCTTTTCTCTCTTGGTACCTCCCCCATCTCCATGTGTGTTTATGTCGTGTGCATGTGTGTGTGTGTGTATGTGTGCGCGTGCATGTGTGCGTGCATGTGTGCGTGTGTGTGCATTCATCCCCCCACCCCTTTTTGGTTTGTTTTGCTTCGTGTGCTGTATATTTTGTGTCACTTTAGTAGGGCACAACACATACTAATTAAGGTTCCCTCTGCTGGAAAAAAATACAATTAGTCAAAGGTTTTATCCTTGTGAGCTTGAAATTACAAGGTGCATGCACAGGTCAGTTGCAGTGCTATGGACACTGTACATGGGAGCTAGGTCAGTTGTTCTCTGGGCACTGTGCATGGGAGGTCAGTAGGAGTTCTATGGGTCTGTGCATGAGAGGTGAAGTTGGAGTTCTATGGGTCTGTGCATGAGAGGTGAATTGGAGTTCTGTGGGTCTGTGCATGAGAGGTATTGGAGTTCTTGGGTTTGTGCCTGAGAGGTGGTTGAAGTTCTATGGGTCTGTGCATGAGAGGTCAGTTGAGTTCTATGGGTCTGTGCATGAGAGGTGCAGTTGGAGTTTATGGGTCTGTGCATGAGAGGTCAGTTGTAGTTCTATGGGTTTGTGCATGAGAGGTCAGTTGGAGTTCTATGGGTCTGTGCATGAGAGGTGCGTTGGAGTTCTATGGGTCTGTGCATGAGAGGTCAGTTGTAGTTCTATGGGTTTGTGCATGAGAGGTGAATTGGAGTTATATGGGTCTGTGCATGAGAGGTCAGTTGTAGTTCTATGGGTTTGTGCATGAGAGGTCAGTTGAGTTCTATGGGTTTGTGCATGAGAGGTCAGTTGGAGTTCTATGGGTCTGTGCATGAGGAGGTCAGTGGAGTTCTATGGGTCTGTGCATGGGAGGTCAGTTGGAGTTCTATGGGTCTGTGCATGAGAGGTCAGTTGTAGTTCTATGGGTCTGTATATGAGAGGTCAGTTGTAGTTCTATGGGTTTGTGCATGAGAGGTTGGTTGAAGTTCTATGGGTCTGTGCATGAGAGGTCAGTTAAAGTTCTATGGGTCTGTGCATGAGAGGTGAATTGGAGTTATATGGGACTGTGCATGAGAGGTCAGTTGTAGTTCTATGGGTTTGTGCATGAGAGGTCAGTTGGAGTTCTATGGGTTTGTGCATGAGAGGTTGGTTGAAGTTCTATGGGTCTGTGCATGAGAGGTCAGTTGTAGTTCTATAGGTTTGTGCATGAGAGGTGAATTGGAGTTATATGGGTCTGTGCATGAGAGGTCAGTTGTAGTTCTATGGGTTTGTGCATGAGAGGTTGGTTGAAGTTCTATGGGTTTGTGCATGAGAGGTCAGTTGGAGTTCTATGGGTCTGTGCATAGGAGGTCAGTCAGAGTTCTGTGGGTCTGTGCATGGGAGGTCAGTTGTAGTTCGATGGGCACTGCCCATTGGAGGTCAGTTGTAGTTTGATGGGCACTGTACATGGGAGGTCAGTTGGAGTTCTAAGGCCACTGTGCATGGGAAGTCAGTTGTTCTGTGGGCACTGTGCATAGGACATCTGCTGTGGAACTTTCTGTGAGCGTTGCAAGTCAGCTGCAGGTCTGTGAGCACAATGCTTGGAAGGTCAATTCACATTCTGTGGGCTGCTGTACCTGGGACACCAGTAACACCTCTGACGGGAAGATGAATATCTTCTGTGGTCTACACAAAACCTCGCTGAATCACCATCAGGGCACCTTTTGGCCACAGTGGCTTTGATGTAGCCTGTCAGCATCTCAGTGCAGAGGTGGAGGGAGAGAGGCATGCAGTTACCTCAGCAGCCAGGGGCAGAACCATGGCAAGTGATGAGGGAATCAATGGGGTTCTATTTGTGGCAGCCGGCCTGCCAATTACTTCACCTACTTGTGTCTGGAACAGTCTGCTTCACTGTTGAACTACTTCTTCTTCTTTCTGTCTTATACTTCTGAACTTCCAAGTCCTTATGACAGGCTTAAAGGCTGCTGGGTGAATTAAGGTTGTTGTTGAGAGTTTTCTTGCTGCCAGCCGGCAGTGAAATAATGATTTGGTTTATTGCTAGTCTGTTCAGTGTTGATGCAGCTGCGGTAGTCTTTGTCATTCTCTGTTGTAACTTTCATTGAAGTTAAACAAAATGAAAAGAAAAGAAAAAAACAATGAAAAAAAGAAAGAAAAATAATTATGATGCAGATGATCATTGCACAGCTGAAGTGTCTGATCAGCTGGTAGCATAGTTAGCTTTTGGTTTCTCTCTTTCTTTCTTTTTCTGTTGCCCCCCCCCCCCCCCCCCCCCCCCCCCGACCAACCTCCACCTCCCATCTTCAAATGAATTGTCTTCTTTCTTCTCTCATTTGGACTTTCCTTCCCACCATTCCTTTTTCTTTCCCACTTTCCCATAATCTGACTTGTAAATTCACACTTCGCCCCCTCCTGTGGATGAATTCAGTTGTCTGAAATATTAAGCTAATTATGCCCTGCACTTAACTGAACCAGCTGTTTTGCAGTTATGTTAACAAAGCAACACTGCAGTAGATATTAATGCTAAGCAAAATCTTGATTGCTTCCAAAGTAGGCGTTTATGTTGTCAAAGTAGCCCTCTTTTTAAATGATTATTTTATAATTAATAATTGAACCTTGGTTTAAACAAAAAATTATTTGAGACAAAATAAAGATACAAAAAATCATTATGTGCTCATCAACAAGCTATAGCTGTTTGGGTGAAAAGTCACCTGTGTTTTCACAGGCATTGCTTAATCTTCATACTACATCCATCAAACCTTGTGACTTTTCCAGCCAAGCCTATCACACTTGTTCACAAAAAGTGGCATGTTTTTGTTCATAAATAACAAAGTAAATAAACAGCAATGGGGGTTGGTTTCCAGTCTGTACCATCTTGAGCTGTCAACTGTCCTGCCTGTTTTCAGGGTGGTTTCGGGCCATTTTGCCCAAGTCAGCACTGCGGGTAGAGGAAGAAGCATGGAATGCTTACCCCTACACCAAGACGCGCTACCGCTGCCCCTTTGTGGAGAAGTTCCTGCTGGAGATTGAGACCCGATACTGTAGTGACTGCTGTGAGGAGGACAACATCTTCAACTTGAAAAAGTCGGAATTGGCTCAACGGGAAGTTGGTGGGTCCTTGCTTTGTCTCTTGCAGAGGTCTTGGTGTCAATGTGAAATAGAACCAAACATGCTTTCATTTTTGTGACAGTGTTAATTTTGGTGTGAATGTTACACCACAGTGTAGTAAAAACTTGGTAATGTTGTGGCTCATGAGTGTGGATAATGTCATTGCCATTGTTCTTTCTGCTGCTTTTGCTGCTGCTGCTGTTTTAGAGGTACTGCTATGTCCGGGACTCCATCAGTAACCAGGATCATGGGAAGCAAGCAAGCATTGCAAGGGGAAGTAAACGGATGTTCTTTAGAGATGTCAGTGACAGTGCCAGTGTGACTGACATCTCTAAAGAACATCCGTTTACTTCCCCTTTGCAGACATCATGGACATTGTGCAAGACCCCATCAGCAGCGGGGACTACAAGAAGGAGGAGGACCCCAGGTTGTTCCGCTCAGCCAAGACGGGCCGAGGCCCTCTGGAGGATGGCTGGCGCGAAAGCTACAAGGGAAGCAAAAGGGGGGATAAGCCAGTGATGACTGCTTACAAACTGTGCCGAGTGGAGTTCAAGTACTGGGGCATGCAGAACAAGATCGAGCGCTTCATTCATGATGTCGGTGAGTCAGAGGCAGAGTTTTTATCGACCCGTTGTCAACTTTGCGAGCAGATGGTGGTTCAGATCTTTGAGGCCAGCGTGCAGACAGCAGACCGTCACCTGCTCTGACTGTTGGCAGCAGATGGTAGGGGTCCGCTTGTATAGTACCTCTGGGAACCATACCCACGTCACGTGTGTGTACTGTGCCATTTCAGCTCTAAAAAACATGTTTACCTGTTATCTGAGGAGAACCATGTTCACTTGTATTTGTAGAGTGAGGAAAGGCATGTTCACTTTTTATTTTAGACTCTGAGGAGAAGCATGTTCACTTGTATTTGTAGACTGAGGAAAAGCATGTTCAAATTTATTTTAGACTGAGGAGAAACATGTTCATTTGTAGACTGTGGAGAACCATGTTCACTTGTAGACTGTCTGAGGAGAACCATGTTCACTTGTACTTGTAGACTATTTGAGAAGAGTAGTAAGTAAGTAAGTTGGTGTTTTATGCCAGGTCAACTGGTACGGTTATATCAGGGCAAGATATTTGAGAAGAACCATGTTCACTTGTAGATGTTTGAGGAGAACCGTGCTCACTTGTAGACTGTTTGGAGACAACCATGTTCACATGTAGACCTCATGAGGAGAACCATGTTCATTTGTATTTGTAGGCTGTCTGAGGAGAACCATGTTGAGTTGTAGACTATCTGAGGAGAACCATGTTCACCTGTAGACTGTCTGAGGAGAACCATGTTCACCTGTAGACTTTCTGACGAGAACCATGTTCACTTGTAGACTGTCTGAGGAGCATCATGTTCAGTTGTAGACTGTCTGAGGAGAACCATGTTCACTTGTAGACTCTTTGAGGAGAATCATGTTCACTTGTAGACTATCTGAGGAGAATCATGTTCACTTGTAGACTGTTTGAGGAGAATCATGTTGAGTAGCTGCTCACTGTCTGTGCCATTTCAGCTCTGAGGAGAACCATGCTGCGTGCTCACCGCCAGGCATGGTGCTGGCAGGACGAGTACTATGGCCTCACAATGGACGACATCCGCCGCCTCGAGCGAGAGACCCAGGTCCACCTTGCTGAGAAAATGGCTGCCGCCAAAGCTGCAGCCGAGGAAGGAGGGGAGGCCACTCCGGTGGCTACCACACCCACAAACACTGCGACAACATCGCCGGCGAAGCAGCCAGCCAGCGAAGGGGATGTTGTACATTGTGTGGAGCAGGGGGCCATTGAGGGTAAGGGAGGAGGGGAGAAGGCTGAGGAGGTGAAAGGCTACAGCCGCAGCATTTCACGGGAGAGTCGGGGAAGCACATCCACGATCGTCAACGGAGGGAAAGGTGTGCGGCAGAGCAGGAGTCGAGCCTCAGGTGAGATTGCTGTCTCGTTAGTTTGGGCAACACATTTTTCTCTTATCCCACAAATTCTGGTTGTCTCTGTCATCAGCCATTTTCGTGTTGTGAGAGTAGGTGTGTTGTTCCAAAGCAGAGCATCCATCACAAGCTGGTAGCTTGTGCCTTGGAAGATCTGGGTGTTTTGATACTCCAGAGCTTGCAACATTACCTGCAAGCACAAATCCAAGGACACCACACCACTGATCACCTGGATGAAAGAGTTGTAGAAAGAGGAAGTACTGGGTAATCTTCCCTGAAAGGGCAAGAAGGGCCATCATCAATCCAACCAACATTGGAACTGTTTCAAAGGCAACATTGGGGAAACATCTCAGAGATGGGGTGGAGTGCATATAATGGTATATGAGCGTGTGAATACCATCTTGAACTGAAACAAACTGAACTGAACAGACACAGCAAGGAAAACTGGGCAGTTCCCATGGCAGGCATCCTTCTCCATGTGGCATTAGGTGCGCATCAGGCAGCTGCGTTCTTTAAATTGTAACTTAAATATGGATTGGTCCCATTTTGGAGGTAAATGACTCTAGACTTGAAACTGACAGCTGTAGCTGTGTGAATTGACCGTCAGTTAATTTTGTAAGTTTCTCAACTGAAGCTGCATTCTGCCCATTGCTTAACTGTAGTCTCTTCTCTTCTGTATACAGATCTTCCGTCTTTTTCTCATTGTACCAACCCATCACCAGTAATGCATGTTTTTGTAGTGTGTGTGTGTGTGTGTGGTGTGTGTGTGTGTGTGTGTGTGTGTGCATGCATGAGTGTGTGCTTGTGTGTGTGTGTGTGTGTGTGTTGTGTGTGTGTGTGTGAGAGAGAGAGAGAGAGAGTGTGTGTGTGTGTGTGTGTGTGTGTGAGAGAGAGAGAGAGAGAGAGAGAGGGAGAGAGAGTCTGTGATGAAATGAGCATATCTTTATGTCTTTGTAAGCACCTGGGCTCTTAGGAGATGGTGCACCATAGATATTCTGTTATTATTATTATTATTATTATTATTATTATTTATAGTCAGTTGATTGAATGTTTGTGGACTGGAAGCAGAGCTGTGTCAGTTCTGTAGCCTGAAGGTGACGACCATGCATAAAGGAGTTCAGCATCATGACGGTCACTGGGTGTGGGTTGCAGGGAGCTGCAAGGACGTGAGCGAGTGGGGCTTTGAGAGCCTGGAGAAGCTGCAGGAGTCCAGCTCTGACGATGAGTACTTTGATGCCCAGCCATCTCATGGAGGTAAGAATGCACAGTTTTTGTTTCAAGTCATTTCCGGTCTCGAAACCCACCATACTCTCTGTCTGTGGCAGCAAGATTTTGCTTTCTTCTTCTGCCAGAAATCTTGGACTTCGCATCACCGGTATGTGGCATGAGGGTAGAACTGCATATAAAAAAATGTCTGTTGATGAGCCTGCTTTGAACTTTGCCACTTCAGTTCACTTCGCCATCTTTTTCTGTTGATGTCACTCACACAAAAAAAAATTGTATGAGCTGTCCAGCTGGTGCAAGTTAGATCCTGCATATTTCAGTTATTTGGCTGGCACAAGTTAGCTGCAGTGTGTACCAGTCATCTGAGTAGTTAGTAGCTTCCACCAGGCCCACTCCCATGTCAGCTGAGTCCAGGTGGGGATGCTTTTGGTGCGTGGGATCTTGTATGGGTCAGGGTCATGACTGGAGTGAAACAGGGTGATAGTGGCCAGCGGAGTAAGACGGCAGGGTTAGTTAATTAATTTGTTGTAGATAATTCTTATCGTTGCTTTTATTAGGACGCTAATTTTTAAGTGGAGGTCCTCGGGAAATGGCAGTTTTATGTGATATGCACAGCTTGATGCCAGTGTGATTTTTCTGTATTTATCTATGAATTACTTCTTACCTGGAACTTTATTTGCTGTTGTAATTTAATGATGTTTTATGATTGGAGTGAATGTGTGGTGAGTGTACTTGTGCAACAGACGATCTTCGGAAATCCAGGGGACTGCACTCGGTACGTGCCTGCGGGTGTAGACACGCTTTGTTGGGGGTACAATAAAACCGCGGGAAAGATGGCCATATACTGGTAAAAGAAGCAGAAAAGGCATCAGAAATGCCGGCCAAGCACTGTCTGTGGGGTACATGCAGCTCTGATAGTAGGTTCCTCCAGTTTTGTGAAGGCGTCCGTTTTGTGCCGTTTGCCAAACCAACGAAGACGCTTGGAACATTCCTTCGTTGGAGCAAAGCCTGCGGGCGTCCCCACGGCCAGTCCAATGTCAGCAAAATTATATCTTTTTTTAATTACTCGAAGCGGTCGGAATTTCGCACACGAAATGAGCGTCTGAGCCAGTGAAATGACCATTAGCAAGAGATGTGACGTGCCCAGTTGCTTTTTGTTTGTAGTTGTTGCTGGTCATGTGTGGTGCGTGCGTGCGTGTGTGTGTGGGTGTGTGTGTGTGGTGTGTGTGTGTGGTGTGTTAGGGAGCCTGTTGTATGTTTTTGCTTTGAGGATGGAATAACAAATGTATACGTAAGCACTGTGTAAAATATGAAAGTCTTCGGTAATATCCAAGGAGGCGGTTGGAAATTCCTGGGACATTTTAAATGCCATTTAAGAGTCACGTACTTATATCATTTAAATCAATAAAACGGCTTCATGTCTAATGAATGAATAATAAAAAATAAAAAATAAAATAAAAAATGCAACAAAAATGAGTTTTATTACAGTCTGTAAAGGTGAGATTTCAGTACACGATCAATTGTTTTGCCGACATCAGCACTGAGGAAGCCTGCACGGTGTTACTCGGAAACTAGATCTAGATCAAATGTCAATGGCGCATATTCATACTGAAAGACAAATGTGATAAAACTCACTTTTCAGTCAGGCCTCATGACTTTTTACACCCACCTCCAATAAATTCTGCATTATATCTTGTTATTATGTTTGTTTTGGCCTGCGTACGCAGATTTCTCTGGCAGATTATTCTGGTTACTTACATGAGTTACGAGTTAGTTGCACCCTTTGATCTATCCTCAGATCTATTTCTGGGTGATTTCTGAATTTCAAGTCATTATTCTCTAACAGTGTACCACCTCTAAATCTGAACAAATTCAGTGAATATATATTGTATTAATTAACAGTACCCACACGCTGCTGAAGTGCATGTAAACAGGGTGTAGTGTTTTTGTTGTTTACACTACCCTCCTGATGTCAAAATGTCCTGATGGACATATCGCTTGACGCTGACACACAACACAGAGCTGTAGATCTATCGAGCTCTCAGTTTATACGAGAAATTACCGACACCTCAGAACTTACCATATTTGAAGCAGTCTTTAGATGAGATACCTGGAGAAGACTATCGACTGCTTTCCACAATCCGATGCGAGTGATGGAATAGAGCAACCGGCTTCACCATTTCTGGTTCTGTATTCGATCCTATGCTCGCAGTGATCTGCTTCGGGTAAGCCATGAAGCGCTACTGACGATGCAGCAGAGGCTACCGGCGATGATTTTTTGTACACTTCTTAAATTCTTCTTAATCAAGAACACGGTGTAAATAATGAACGCTCGCAGTCGATTCAGTCAGTCCGCCATTCCAAACGGACACACCGCATGTGGCCCCGCCAAAAAGACCGTAGTACGCGGGAAAAAAAGAAGTGTTTCTAGCGCCTAGCGCTATCAGGCAGTCCAGTATAGTATACTATAGGTCCATGCCTGAAGGTCTGATACTGTCACAGACCAGCGCTTTTCGACTGCCGCCTCCACTCTGAAATCATGAACTTATATATGCCAGTAGTCCGTGTCTGAAATGATGTCCTACCGCAGGGGCTTCACTCTTCCGGATTATCTCCCCTGTTATTTCCGGAGATCGTCTAAAGAATTGACACTTGGCAGTAAAGTTGTATTGTAGCACATGCTAGATCGAGCCTGTATCAGTTGTCAAGTTATGTCCAGTGTGTGTCACTGTCAGTTATCTGGCTACCTCAAGTTAGATACAGTGTACAACAGCTCTCCTGCTAGGGCAAGTAGATCCAGTATGTATCAGGGGTCCGCGGTGGTCCGGTAGGAGTCAGTTAGATCTGGCATGTATCAGCTGTTCAGCTAGTGCAACTTAGATCTGGCAGGTATCAGCAATTTGGTGAGTACAAGTTAAATGGTGCATGTATCAGCTGTCTGGAGAAGCAGGTTAAATCTGATGTGTATGAGCTTTTCAGCTGAAACAAGTTAAATCCGGTGTGTATCAGTTGTCCAGCTGGAGCATGTTGGATCCAGCGTGTATCAGTTGTCCGGCAAGGACAAGTTAAATTCAGCATGTATCACCTGGCCAGGGTGATGCAAGTTAGACCCGGAGTGTATCAGCTGTTTGCCAGACAGAAATTAGATCTGGTGAGTGTCAGCTGTCTGGCAAGTGCAAGTCAAATCAGGCATGCATGAGCTGGCCAGCTGGTGTAGTTTCAGCTGTCTGTTGGGTACAATTTAGACCTGGCAGGCATCAGCTGTCCTGCTGCAGCAAGTTGGATCTTGACATGCATGACAGCTTTTGAGCTGATGTAAGTTACCTGCATGCAAGTTAAATCCAGTGAATGTTAGCTGTCCAGTGAGTGCTAGTTAAATTGGGTGTGTACTGGCTTTCCAGTTGTTCAACTTAAATCTGGCATTTATGAGCTTTCCAGCTGGAGCAGGTTAGTCTGGCTGGCACAGGTTGCATCTGGCGTTTATCATCCGGCTAGTTATTTGGCTGTTGAAGTTAGATCCAATGTGCATCAGTTGACCGACTGGCTGTCCAACTGGTGCAAGTAAGATCCAGCATGTGTCAGCTGTCCCACGGGTACAGGATAGATCCGGCGTGTGTCAGCCATCTGGTGGGTACAGGTTGGATCAGGCGTGTCAGCTGTCTGGTGGATATAGGTTAGATCCGGTGTGTGTCAGCTGTCCGGTGGGTACAGGTTAGATCTAACATGTGTCAGCTGTCCAGTGGGTACAGGTTCGATCTGGCATACGTCAGCTGTCCAGTGGGTACAGGTTAGATCCAGTGTGTCAGCCGTCCAGTAGGTACAAGTTAGATCTGGCATACGTCAGCTGTCCGGTGGGTACAGGTTACGTTCAGCATGTCTCAGCTCTCCAGTGGGTACAGGTTCGATCTGGCGTACGTCAGCTGTCCAGTGGGTACAGGTTAGATTCGACATGTGTCAGCTGTCCGGTGGGTACAGGTTCGATCTGGTGTGTGTCAGCTGTCCAGTGAATACAGGTTAGATCTGGCGTGTCAGCTGCCCAGTGGGTACAGGTTAGATCTGGCATGTCAGCTGTCCAATGGGTACAGGTTAGATCTGGCATATGTCAGCTGTCCAGTGGGTACAGGTTAGATCTGGCGTGTTGGCTGTTCAGTGGGTACAGGGTAGATCTGGCATACGTGGGCTGTCCAGTGGGTACAGGTTAGGTTCAGCATGTGTCAGCTGTCCAGTGGGTACAGGTTAGATCTGGCATACGTCAGCTGTCCAGTAGGTACAGGTTAGATCCAGCATGTGTCAGCTGTCCAATGGGTACAGGTTAGATCTGGCATACGTCAGCTGTCCAGTGGGTACAGGTTAGGTTCAGCATGTGTCAGCTGTCCGGTGGGTACAGGTTAGATCTGGCATACGTCAGCCATGGGTGGGTACAAATTAGACCTGGCATGTACAAGTTAGATCTGGCAGGTGTCAGCAGTCAGGTGAGTGCAAGTTAAATCTGAATTGTGATAGCTGCCTGGTATATATATGCAAGTTGTGTTTTCAAAACATGCCTAAAAATTAAGGGTTTGTTTTGAATTTGTAGTGCTTTGTATTGTTTTTGGTGGTTGTTTTCAGTTGATTGGGTATTGGAGTTAGAGAAATCAGTGCTGTGTTTGGTGTGGCAGTTAGCTTGCCTGTCACACACACACTGAGGGACCTTCCTTGTTTGCCACAAGAGGTGCATAGCTAGCACATAGTGACATAATGCAAGGTGTTCATTTTGAGCTCTTCTGAATTTTGGACAAACCATACTTTGAGAGGACTAGTTTGTGTGTATTATATGAAAATGAAATGAAAGAAATAGGTTGCTAATTCAATCCACATTTTGCATGTCCAAGGATATGTTGGAGTTTGTGCTCTGGTGCTTTCAAAAGGAAATGAACTGGTGGAACTGGTGGCTAATTCAAAGCACGCGCGCACACACACACACACACACACACACTGCTGCACACCTGGCTTTAAGTTCACCCAGCAACCCCACTGCAGTACCTCAGGCTCTCTGGTCTAATGAGCTAAGATCATTAGCACTGAGTTTAAGGATGTGTATAGAGCTCTGTTGATAATTAGTCTTGATTACAGTGCAACAAGAGGTCTGTGTACTAAGCCTGTGTTCTTCGGCTGTTAGGCTGTATTATTTCCCCACTTGAAATAGCTCACACTGTTTATCCTTATAGAAGAAATGACACTACAAATAACAGGGGGGGGGGGGGGGGAATGAAAGGACAGATCTGCCAGTGTTGTTCTCATCAGGAGTGGCTGAAACCATTGCATTTCCCTGAATGCAATCTGGCTGGCAAATTTGTTAGAAAATCACCTGGAGGCGGACAAACTGTGTGTGTGCAATAGTTAAGGTTCTCCGTGCCCGAACTCCGGAGATATATCAAAGGTTCACTTTCAAGCCTGGAGTAGGCCAGACTGTGTGTATAATAATAGCCAGCCTTACTTGGTTTGCCTACTGTTAGGAATTCTACTTTTCTAGCATCTCCTTTCCTGATTCATTTGATTACCCCCCAGTCTTCTCCAGCATAAAGTGGCATGTCCTGCACAGTGAATCAGAGTGCTTGTGATTTGATGAAATGTGTTCGGCCCTGATTATGTCCCCCGTGGGTGCTAAATACAGCTAGAAGCAAATGGATCAGCATAGGAATTCATTTTTGGTCGCTGTGAAATACCATGTTTCTTCCCTGAAGGATCAGCCTGGCTGGTAAGACCACAGTGTTTATGATGACAAAGTATGGCTCTGTGCTCACAGCTAACTACATCCAGCTATTCAGATGCTTTCTAGATGATTGGGTCTTTATTCATGGGCAGTGGAAACGCTGTGTTGCCTGTCTGAGGGTGAGAAAATCTCTGTACTGGATTGCACTGTCTGGAAGGGGTCTAGCTCTAAGCACAGGAAGTGCGGAAAATGGCAGGGGGCAGAGTAATCACGGCCAGTTGCCTTCAGACTGCTACTCCTTCCGCTGCCGGCACTTCCGGGGATGAATGGTCTGAGTCTCGCGGATAAATGTCAAGTACGTCACAGACAAGAGAGTCAAATTACCCCCAAAAAATGCACGAAGAACAACTCAAAAAGACACGAATTTAAGAGTAAAACGCCTGTGAAGAGTTTGAAAGGAGTTTGGAAATTATTATACATTTATAGCTCTGTGTGTGTGTGTGTGCGTGTGTGCGTGCATGCATGTGTGCGTGCATGCATGTGTGTGTGTGTGTGTGAGAGAGAGAGAGAGAGAGAGAGAGAGAGAGAGAGAGAGGAACTCAAACTCAAACTTGAAAAATTTAGTTTACAAGAATTGTAGTTTAGGTTCAGTCAAAAACCTGTCTGACAACACTAGTCCTTGCTAATCTGCTGATGAGGAAACATAAAATTACAGGCATCATTTATATAAATATAGGCATGAATGAGTGATGAGAATTTCCCACACAAAACACAGAAGAGAGAGAGAGAGAGAGAGAGAGAGAGAGAGAGAGAGAGAGAGAGATTATACTCTATGTAAACCATAAGCAGATCACGTTGCTGGTTTCTTCTCCTTCTTCTTCTTCTTCTAACAAACCTCAGTCTCTACTTTGTCACCTCTCATTAAGCCTGCAGTGTCACTTCAAACACCCGCTGTACCAATCACAGCATCCCACCCCACCCCACCCCCACCCCTCTCTCAATCTCTAGCTGGTTCCTGTACAATTAGCGTCCTGGATGCTTGGTGCACAAATATCATCTGCTCCAGCAAGCCAAATTGCCAACCTCATTTTCTGCTCTGCCTGACTGTCCATGCAGCCACTTCCCTGGAGTGGAGGAAGTCGGTGCTTGTGGGCAAAGTGTGGCTTATGGGCAAAGTGTGGCTTGTGGGCAAAGTGTGGCAGCTCCGTTTCTGAACGTCCTTTGCCAGGGCGACTGTGGGCATAGTGTGCTTGTGTGCAAAGTGTGGTGGCTCCATTTCTGAACCCTCTTTGCCATGGTGACTGTGGCAAAGTGTGGCTTGTGGGCAAAGTGTGGCAGCTCCGTTTCTGAATGTCCTTTGCCAGGGCGACTGTGGGCATAGTGTGGCTTGTGTGCAAAGTGTGGCGGCTCCATTTCTGAACCCTCTTTGCCAGGGTGACTGTGGGCAAAGTGTGGCTTGTGGGCAAAGTGTGGCAGCTCCGTTTCTGAATGTCCTTTGCCAGGGCGACTGTGGGCATAGCTGGCTTGTGTGCAAAGTGTGGCGGCTCCATTTCTGAACCCTCTTTGCCAGGGTGACTGTGGGCAAAGTGTGGCTTGTGGGCAAAGTGTGGTGGCTCCGTTTCTGAACCCCCTTTGCCAGGGTGGCTGACTTCCCTGCTGGCCTCTCTTCCTCAAACAAATCTTCTGTTTGTGTGTTTTTCTGGATCACTATTATCACTTCAGGACTTCACAGTAATCATGATGGTTACTTAGAGCACTTACCCGCACCTGAGTGCTTACACCTTCTTTAAATGTACATATTTTGACACCACACACACACACACACCACACACACACACACACACACACACACACACACACACACACACACACATTCATATCTCATTTTCAAAAAGAAGTCATGTTGCCAAGTACTAGACCACTTGCACAACCATGTCTTTCTGTCTCTAGCTGCTCTAGCATCTGGTCACATCCAGCTTACACTCATCCTGTGATATTCCCTTCCATCTTGTTTTGTCCACCGACCCTGTATCCACCCTGCAGCAGTCCTGTCGGCTGACCCTAGACACACTGATCCTATTGACACTGACTTTAAAAACAGACACATTGATCCTGTTGACACTGACCTTAAAAACAGACACATTGATCCTGGTGACACTGACCTTAAAAACAGATACATTAATCCTATTGACGCTGACCTTAAAAACAGATGCATTGATCCTATTGTCGCTGACTTTAAAAAGAGACACATTGTTCCTGTTGACACTGACCTTAAAAAAAGAGACACATTGATCCTGTTGATGCTGACCTTAAAAACAAACACATTGATCGTATTGACACTGACCTTAAAAACAGACACACCGATCCTATTGACACTGACCTTAAAAACAGACACATTGATCATATTGACACTGACCTTAAAAACAGACACACCGATCCTATTGGACACTGACCTTAAAAACAGACACATTGATCATATTGACACTGACCTTAAAAACAGACACATGCCCCACGGCTATGTACCTGCACCTTAAAAACAGACACACCGATTTCTGTCACTTTCACTGACTCCTCCCCAACCATAGCCATCCCAGCTCCACCCCCTTGTTTCAACAAGCCAGGCCCACCTCCAACCCCCAACCTGTTTGGGTGCCTGTCAGTGTCCTACTTGTTGACCCTGATGTACTCATCCATCAGGCGCCAACCCCTTTTCAGAAAGAGCTGTGTCAAACTCCCTTGCTTTAGGAACGCTACACCCGCCTCCTAAAATCAATCTCGGGTCAGAACCCTGAACCCCTCCTCCATTCCTTCATAAATGTAAACCCCCCCCCCCCCCCCCCCCCCCCCCCCCTTGAAAAGTAGCCATGCCCCACTCCTTTGGCTCTTTGGGGATTATCGACCAGGACAGTGAACATGAACGGGCTGGCAGACTGCTACCTAATTCTGCTTCAGTCGTCTTGATTCACGGTCATTGTCATGCTTGCACGAACCTTGGTCTGTGTCCATATTTGGCTGGAAGCTGATTTTCGTACTGAGAAGTGCTCCTGCTTGTTTCCGGTTTTGTAGTTGCCTGAGTGTGCATGCTTCTGGGTGTTCCCCATAACCATTCCTGCAACCCACCTCATACCCCCTCCCCCCCCCCCCCCACACACACACACACACACTCATACACCTATATCCACTCCACTTGTGTTTGTGGAAATTGTGGTGATTTTTTCTAAGCAAGGCACCATCAGACTGTACATTTGTGTACACTGTGAATTGCTTTCAGTTTGTTCTCTCACTCTCCACCACCAGGGTGTGTGTGGAGCAGGGTTGATTAACAGTGGATTTGCTTCATGATGATGGATGGCGAGAGAGCATGGTTTAGGTCTCATCCATCACTACTTACCCTGCATAACCATGACAAGCAAATCCCAGTGCTGGAAGTCTGTGCCAGGGTGGGGTGAAGAATATGATGATGTCTTCTGGTGACAGTGTTTGTGATGGGTCAGTAACATGAACAGGAGGTTGCCATAGGTGTTACTAAAATTAGAAAATGTCTGTGCAGTTTCTGTTTTGGAAAAAAAAAGAGGAAAAAAAGGCAAAAGATATAGATCCGCGAGGAGTAGTGGGGCAGTTAGCCATGCAGTCCAGGGCTGTATAGGGTTTGAGTGACAGAAAAGTGTTTTTGCAATTTGAATGATGGTCTGATCCTTTTGATCTCTTCTGCTGGAATTGACCTCTAACGGTCATGATGCAGGCGTGATTGACAGTATGGGATGTAGACACTGAGACATTGAGGTCCCCCTGCTGACAACCCAGACCAATTAAGGTCCCCTCTGTGAACCAGGATTATTTCAGAATATTATTATTTTATGTGCTTTGATCACCATATGCCAGAAAGTATGCATTTTTTTCTTCATTTCTGCCATGTTGGTTCATTCACCTTCATTTCTCCCAGTCCTCTTCAGACCTGGAAAGTGGTTGCTGGTGGTTTTGGTGATTTGTTTTTCAACCCATTTTGATGCACCTTCTTGGCTGACTGAGAGTGCCTGCAGTGTACAGAGTACCATTCTCTGACTCTCCCTTAAGTGCCGGCTGAAGTGAATAAAGAGGCTCATTTGGGCCTCCTTATCTGCATTGAAACACACCATGCAGTCTAACCAAGTGTTGCAGGCTCACTGCAGACTAAGGAGCCTCCTGGCTGGGGGGCCCTTTACTTGTGGCTGAGCTAACAGCATTGCCTTTGCCACCATGCAACCATAACCTCCTCCCCCCCCCCCCCCCCCCCCCCCCCTGCCCCCACACCTCCCCTCCCAAAGAAGTGGATGGCAGTATCATCCTGAGCCCAGTTGTCCAGGTTCTGTGGGAGGGTAGTGCCTATCATTATACTAACCTCTCTTCCTCCCTCCCCCTCCTCCCCCCCCCTCCACCCTCCTGCAGCCCCCACCATTCCATTTGCTAGGGGGAGAGGCTATATTGGAATCTTGTCATTCGGGTGTCCATGTGCCTGAGGTCTTTCGTCTGGACAATGTCATATGAGCTGCTTAATCATTTGCAACCAAACACTCGTTCTCATCAGGATGTGCTGGAGGGTCATCAGTGAAAACAGTGGATTGTTGCATTCAGGGTCAAGGCTGTGGATGAAGTTGCAACTTCTATCTCTCTCTCTCTCTCTCTCTAAAAAAAAGAGGAAAAAAAAGGGGAGAGCTCTGTTCACTTCATGTCTTACAAAGACTAAACATTTTGCAACCAGATAATTATTGTGTATTGTGTGATGAGACATAAGGCATGCTGATGTGGCTTTGACAGTGTTTAGGTTAATACGACTTCCACTAGATTATTGTCTTTCTGATAATGTGTGGTACTTAAATAATTCACGTTTTAGGGATATGGCACTAGATTATTGTCTTCCTGATTATGTACGTGCAATACTTAAATAATTGATATTTTAGGGATATGGCACTAGATTATTGTCTTCCTGATTATGTATGTGCAATACTTAAATAATTGATATTTTAGGGATATGGCACTAGATTATTGTCTTCCCGATTATGTACGTGTGATACTTAGATAATTCATATTTTAGGGATATGACCAAAACATTACAGTCTCAGAGTCCTGTCTGAGATCTGTCCTCTAACTTTAGGGATGCAGCAGAAGAGACCATTGTGGAAGCCTAAGTGTCTCCTGGTGGCCAGAAAAGGGTTGGATAGTGACGTACGCCTTTCCCAGACAGAATTATGGCTGCCGAGCCCCCTGCCGATCACTCGCTCGCCTTTGCCTGACTGGGTATTGATTTTCCCAAGATTCCTTCAAAACTTCGGGCCTTGTTTTCGCTTGCCGGCACTAGTTATCTGTGCTTGCTTCTTTTCGGCTCTGGCGTTGCACTCTCTGTGGGCCAGTGCTGTATTGGATTGCTCCGCAAGCATTTAACTCTCTGCCTGCTTTTGTGGCTTTTTTTTCTTCTTCTTCTTTTTTTCTTCTTTTTTTCTTCTTTCTCTTCTTACAGGATTTATGAAGATGGGTAAAAAGTGTGATGGTATTAATAAGACATCAGCATCGATCGTCAGCTGCTGCTGTGTCTGCGATTGGCTGGCTTGGGGAAGCTGAAGAGTTTGTGCTTGTAGAGGGTGAAAGTACTCTAGGTGTCTTCGTCGGTTAATCACGTTGATGGAGACTTCCAGCTGGACTGGCCAGTGGACTAACTGTCCTTTGGGATTTTACCTGCTTGTTATTCTGGAATGGCTAACTGTCTCCCTGTTTGAGTAGTTAATCTGTGTTGGGATAAGTGGATCAGCTTATATATTTATTTATTTTTAATAAGCTTGGGCTGAAGGTACAATGCTATTGTGTGTATTAGCTACTACATACAGTGGAACCCACATTTCAAGACTAAATGGCTGTAGAACAGTCAGGTTAACCAGTGGCAATATTCATAAACAAAGGATTGTTTCTGCCTACTAGATGAAAAGAACCCAAACACAAAGGACGGGTATCATGCATAGGTCGGATGATGGCAGTCTGAGTCACTAAGTGAACAACCTTTCATGTTCTGGATTGAGATGTGAACTTTCTATGCTGCTGTGCCATTTGCAGTTGGCTGCCTCAGTGCTTGATTACTGCAAATCCACCGCACTGAAAAACATTCCATATTTAAAAAAATCCTGCCCCTCCCTCCCTCCCCCCCCCCCCCCCCCACCCCTTCCCACCTTTGCACTCTTGCATAGCACTGGTTTATAGTTAGTACTCCAAACCTACAACAGGTTCCAGGTGAACAAAGCTTGCAGTTAACTGGCTAATTCTGATCAGTCAGGTGCATATATGGACAGGTTCCTTAGGAAAACCAGGTTCCTGGCGCATGCTGCTTGCAGTGGATTTCAGCAGTGCTGGCTGACTGGGTGCAGTACGTTTTGTACAGTGACTTTTGAGATGGCCATTAGGACTATAGAGACCTAGAGGAAGAATGGTTTCATGAAAAGATAAAGAAGTACCAACAAAGAAGAAGAAGAGGAAGAAGAAGAAACAAAAAGAAAAGAAGAAAAAAGAAAAGAAAAAACAAAGAAGAAGAAGAAAAAGAAGCAAGAAAAAAAGACCAAAAAGAAAGAAAAACTGAAGGATCAATTCTTGGCAGGCAATTCACTGTTAAGCTAATTAAAATTTGCATCAGAATCTGGAGCATCGAAATCTAGAAGAATAAAACCAAGCAGGTTGTTGATTGTTGAGGCATTATATTCAGGTGTGGAGGACAGCAGAACAGTACAAAGAAAATGGTGGAGAGACTTAGAAGGAAAAGGGAAAAAAAAATCCTTCCAGCACAGTATGGGGCATGTACTGTCAAAAAAGTTCTGGAACTCTGTCTGACCAGTGCAAAAGAAAAAGAATATAATAAGTGTGACATTGACAGTGAACTACAGTTGTACAAAAATAAAAAGATTAAAATAAAATAAAAGTTATGAAACTCAGTCTGACCAGTGCAAAAGAAAAAGCAGCATTTAAAATTTAATAAGTGTGACATTGACAGTGAACTACAGTAAAAAAAAAATAATAATCTGGAACTCAGTCTGACCAATGGAAAAGAAAGCATGTAATAAGTGTGACACAGACAGTGAACTACTTGCACCACAGCATTTGAGCTCCAACTGTCACTGACCATGGTTTGGATATCTCCTGTCATGGGAAACCAACCCTCCATGTGTGAAATAGCATCACACTCACCATAATCTAATTCTCACCTCAGTGTGATGCAGCACTGCACAATAACTGGACATGCCTGATTTATAGCCTCTTTCACACAACAGCGGATTCCCATCGCAGAAACTGCACAGATTCCCATCGCAGAAACTGCACAGATTCCCATCGAAGAAAATGCGCGCTTCTTTCCCAGTGCCACTTCATTTGCTCCCATAATCCCCTGGGCAGCCACAAGCGAGCAGGATGGATTTTTACGAGGCAGGGGAGAATTGGCGGCTGATCCAGTTACCGGTTCTTGACACCATTTCAGAGGATGTAGACGGTGATGGTGACCAGGGTGAGAGGGCAGCAGCCGCGGCCCAGGGCCAGCTGGGAAGGACCTCGTCCATGGAGATGATCTCCAGCGGGGATGAGTACTGTGATGCCATGATGCCCGCCACACCTGGGTCTGACCAAGTGGAAGGTGCGTGTACATGTGTGTGCGTGTGTGTGTGCATGCGTGCATGTGTGCACGCATGTGCGCTCATGCATGCGCGTGTGTGTGTGCGTGCATGTGTGCATGAGCGCGCATGAGAGTGTGTGTGTGTGTGTGTGTGAATGAGTGCGCATGTGTGAACACTGATGCTGTGGTGTATACCTCACCTGGATCTGACCATGTCAAAGGTGTGTGTGCGCGTGTGTGTATGTGTGCATGCGTGCGTGCGTGTGTATCTGTGTGTTTTATCAATACTTTCCACAATGTATTTCACACCTCCAGCTGTGTCCAACCAGCATATATGCTTATCTTTCATAAGAGTGTTCCACAATTTCAGATTCAGAGTCTCCGTTTGATCGGCGTGTGGAGATGTTTCGACAGATGTACAGCGTTGACCATTCTCTGCCCAGTGGGACCGAGTCACAGTCATCAGCAGACGTCTGCCCTGTCAAGATCCTCTTCATCGTGCTGCATGGAGGTCAGAGTTCTCAGCTGACTACCTGTCACTTCAGATCTGTTCAACGTTTTCTCTTTGAAAGTCTTCTATGAGACAGACAGACAGACAGGCTGAAACAGCGAGAGACAGAGAGAGTCAGTCAGTTGAGAAGGATTGGAATCTTTTGGTACATATTTATCCTCCTTCAAAGAGGGATACAAATTCTTTTTCTTTTCTTTTTTACTATTCAGAGTTTTCCAGAGTTAGTGATAATCACTTATCACCATGAAATTATTATCCTGTGATTTTTTTTCACAAGGCAACATCCTGGAGTCCACACAAGGCCCCACGTCCAAGCGGAATGACTTCATGACCCTGCAGTCGACGTTTGAGACGGTCATCCGGTCCCACTACCATGCTGCGGCCAATCACATCGCCTTTCGCCTCGTCCACTGCCCACAAATGTGTTCCGACACCCTCAGTATTCTCTCCAGGTGTGTATTGAGTGGTTAGTGACTCTAGGTGGTTCCCAGCTGTTAGCCATCTGAGGAACTTAATTTTTAGCCAATTCAAGCTGTTAGCCATCCAGGGAACTTAATTTTCAGACAGCCAATTCAAGCTGTTAGACATCCAAGGAACTTAATTTTCAGCCAGCCAATTCAAGCTGTTAGCCATCTGAGGAACTTAATGTTTAGCTGATCAGAACATCACAGTTGATGTTCTGCATGAAAAATTCAAAGAGTGAGTGCAATGCTTGCCTCATAAGCTATGTACCAACAAAGTACTGGTGGATTCTATGTCAAACAAACTCTTGGAAATGCGTAATGGCTCACCTTCATTAAGGATGATATATGTATATATATCAAGCTGCAATCAAATGAAGTAAATTACATTCAGGGAAGAATCAGATTTAAATCAATGGGCATTCCACCATTCAGCACATGGTGATCAGGTCAAAAGCTTGTGAGGAGAGAGGTGGGGCTTAGAGCTCAGCACCCTTGATCCAGCAAGGTCAGAATGGACTGACTGTGGGGCTTAGAGCTCAACAAGGTCAGAATGGGCTGACTGTGGGGCTTAGAGCTCAGCACCCTTGATCCAGCAAGGTCAGAATGGGCTGACTGTGGGGCTTAGAGCTCAACAAGGTCAGAACGGGCTGACCGTGGTGCTTAGAGCTCAGCGCCCTTGATCCAGCAAGGTCAGAAGGGGCTGACCGTGGGGCTTAGAGCTCAGCGCCCTTGATCCAGCAAGGTCAGAACGGGCTGACCGTGGGGCTTAGAGCTCAGCGCCCTTGATCCAGCAAGGTCAGAATGCCAGAATGGGCTGACTGTGCTGTCCTGGCACAGTGTGGCTACCGTGAGGGAAATGAGCTCTCACACAACTCATCAGGGAATGCTCACCCTTAGTCAACTCAGTTCACTGAGCCACTGTTGGTTGACCCCTGGCCTATTAGGCTTTCAGGCCGGGTTGTTAACTCCCTTGACTTTTGCCTGCAATCACTTAAGTCCCTTGGCTGCTTTTACTTCCAGTGCATACATACTTTGTTCACAATGGAAGGCGGTGACAGTGAATTTGCGAGTTTTACACTGCCAACTTTAAAGGCATTTTTGAGGTCCGTAGTCAGAATGTGTCTGGCAACAAACAATAACTTGTCGCTCATGTTATAGGATGCCCCAAAACACTGTTTTTCCACAATCTTGCGATCTTCTGGCCAGCCAAAAAAATGATGCAAAGACACTTTTTCCCCACCCTCCATCCCCTTTCCCTGGTAAATTTTGCAACTGCAACAGTGGTGGCATTTGTACTGCTTTGCAATCCTAGGTTCAACTTCCATTGTTATACACAGCATGAAGCAACGCCTACTCAGAAATTGGCCCGGAAGTGACGCTGGACCTCTCGCGACTTTTTGCGTGAAAGATTACAAAGGGCACTCATTCATGCAAACCTTCACTGAACCACCCAGGAGAGTAGACTTGGTGTTCACGAGCTGATCTCCACTAAACAGAAAAAGGAAAGTGAGAACCCGTCCGGGAATCTAGGTCACACACAACTCACCAGGGAATGCTCACCCGCAGTCATCTCAGCTCACTGAACCACTGTGGGTTGACCCCTGGCCTAAAGAGTGGACCTGGTGGTCACGAGCTGATCTCCATTAAAGTGAAGAAAGAAAAAAGGAAAGTGCAAGCAGGAAGCGTTTTTTCAACTTACCCCCCCACCCCCCCCTCCCCCCCCGTTCCCCTTCACCCTCCATCTATGCTCTCACTTGTGAGGAAAAGCCCTCCGTTACCAGAGGGAAGGCCTTGAGAACAGCATGCAGTCATTCTGTGTTGTGCTTTGCATGTGCAGCCTGTCCCCCTACAGCTACGACAGCCAGGCAAGTGCAGACGGCAACATTGCAGCCACACAGGATTTTGTGCCTCTCGGTGCCATTACCCTCTTTGCTTCATCCGCTGCTGACTACCAGGAGCACATCAACGCCACAGTCTGCCGTGCCAACGCCACCTACCACGAGTTTCTCAACTCTGCAGAGGGCAAGGGCTTCACTGGACAGGTCTCTTGGCTGTGTGTGTGTGTGCGTGTGTGTGTGTGCATGTGTGTGTGTGTGCGTGTCTGTGTGTGGGTGTGTGAGTGAGTGTGTGTGTGTGTGTGTGTGTGTGTGGTGTGTGTGTGTGTGTGTGTGTGGCTGCATGAGTGAGTGTGAGTGTGTGTGTGTGTGTGTGTGCGTGAGTAAGTGTGTGTGTGTGTGTGTATGTATGAGTGTGTGTGTGTGTGTGTGTGCATGGTGTCTGTGAGTGTGTGTGTGTGTGTGCGTGAGTAAGTGTGTGTGTGTGTGTGTGTGTGTGTGTATGTGTGTGTGTGTGTGTATGTATGGGTGTGTGTGTGTGTGTGTGTGTGTGCGTGTGTGGGTGTGGGTGTGTATGTGTACATGAGTGTGTGTGTGTGTGTGTGTGTGTGGTGTGTGTGTGTGCTGTCTGTGTTATTGTAAAGTGCCCTGTGCTCCTACCTTGTGCAGTAGATGGGCTCTATAGAAATCTCTTTTATTATTATTAAGGATGCTGGTTTTGGAGGCCATCTGACCATTGTAGAAGTGATAAGCTGCATCTATGTGACAGATGCATGACATACTCATAAGAAAACAGTAAAAGCAACTGGGGTTACAGGGTGCAGGTGAAAGTCTGGCAAGCAGTATTGAGCTGTGACACAGCTTGACCAAATTTGTGTCTGGTGTTTGCATTGCATATTATATAGTTTATCATATGCTATCTGTTGGGTAGTTTCTGTTTCATAATATATAATGTTCTTAATGATGCCGTTTTACACATGAGATCAGTTTTGTGCTTTCTGTGTTTTGTACTTGGCATTATGGTTTTTTGTTGTCGTTTGTTTTGTTTTTCTCTCTTTTTCCCCCCAGCAGTGTTCCATTTACGAAAGAAAAACATTTATGTGAATTTAGTGTTTTCAAGTACAGCAAACACTGTATTGAAGTATTTTATAAAAGTAAAGAGCAGAATAAATAGTATTAAGTAAACAAGTGAATAAGTGTATGCGTGTTTCTGACTCTGTACCATCTTAATCACACAGATTTGCCTCCTGGCTGATTCCACGGGTTCCCTGCTCTCTTATGATGCCCTCACACGCATGCACTCGCCATTCCTACGAGGCGGCAGTCATTATGGAAGCCGTGACAGTGTTGACGAAATCCATGAAGAAGCACCCAAACCCACCGGTGCCGGAACTCTCAACTCTAACACACGCAACCTCAGCCACAGTGACCCTGACCTTGAGAACAGTGACCACGCCCCTCGCGTAGAGCACCGTCCCCGAACAGAGCGCAGCAGGAGCGAAGTGTCCCCACCCAAGTCTTCTGACTTTGGGTGCAGCGATTCCGGGAGGCAGACGTCTTATCGAAACTGTGCGCGCCTGAGTGCCAGCTTCAGTGACCGGGGACCGTCCCGGAGGACGAGCTCGGGGAGTAACTTTGACGGAGGCTTTGCCCAGTTTGACTTTGAGGTGTCAGAGTTGTTCACGTTTGGGTCCCCGCTGGCGCTCGTCCTGGCATACAGGAAAGTGTTCTCTGGTGAGGACAAGAACTGCCCCCCTGTGCGCCCGGCCTGTCACCAGGTCTACAACCTGTTCCACTCCAGTGACCCCATGGCCGTTCGCCTGGAGCCTCTGGTCAACGAGAGCTTCAAGTACGTGTCCCCAATCAAGATTGCCCGCTACTCCAAGTTTCCCCTGGGGGACGGCGAACCTGTACATGTCGGTCAGTCTTTGTTGCTGTCTCTTTGCCCTCTATGTCATCTCTGTCTCTGTCTGTCTCTGTTGGTGAATGAGTTAGATACATACATGTTGTGGACTGTTTAACCCGTTCAGTCCTGTGACCATTGCATGCTGTGCAGGACTCCTAGTATGAGAGCTGGTTGACTGGGCGTAAAACACCAGTTTACTTACTTACTGACAGTATGAGTTTTTAGCTTGGTGCCAAGCACTTTTTGCACACATTGACAACAGGAGGTGTTTGAGCAATCTTCACACTGTATGCAATAGCGTAGGTAACATCCTTTTACTCATAATCATGCATACTTTTGGAGTAACAAACCTGTTTTTTGCAAGCAGGACCTGTGTGCATGTGCTGTGCAAACAGTTTTGTATTATATATATATATATATATATGTAGAGAGGCACCTGTAGAACCTACAGGCACAGGGCTGAGCAAGTTAATCCTTTAATTAATGCAAACCAGTCTTGTTCTGTAGAACTTCAGAGTTTCACATGTGTGCATGAGATTTTGTGGATGCAGCTTTTTCTCCCTTTGCATGCCGCATGCCACTTTCCCTACCACTGATACAACTCTGCTCTCTCCTCAGGAGTGCTCATTTGCAGCAGAATAAACTACGGTGATGGAGACCAGACTGGGTTGCATGGTTGTGATTTGTAACCCTTCTTCTGTTAGGCCCAGTCTGTTGCTCCCACCTGAATTGTTCAGTTTTGCATTCTACTCTGTTGCTTTGATGGAGGCGGTACAAACTGAGCTGAAACCATAGTGGAGACGGGTCGGACCAGCCTGAACCTGTTCTTAGTGTTGCTGGCCATGTGTTGTTTCAGTGAGATAGTATTTATTAACAAGTGTTCACCAACCTGTTTCAGTGAGACAGTATTTATTAGCAAGTGTTCACCAACCTGTTTCAGTGAGACAGTATTTATTAGCAAGTGTTCACCAACCTGTTTCAGTGAGACAGTATTTATTAGCAAGTGTTCACCAACCTGTTTCAGTGAGACAGTATTTATTAGCAAGGTTTCACCAACCCGTTTCAGTGAGACAGTATTTATTAGCAAGGTTTCACCAACCCGTTTCAGTGAGACAGTATTTATTAGCAAGGTTTCACCAACCTGTTCAGTTTACTTAAAAGACCAACACAATGTTCATAGAGTACTGCTGACCATGTCATTTCAGTGGAGAGAGGAGTTTTTCAGGTTGAAAGTGTCCATAGCATTTGATCATTTGTCATTTCAGTGAGACGGTAATGAGTAACTAACAGACAGGCCAACTGCTTCATAGACCAACACAATGTTCACCGAGTGTTGTTGATCATGTGTCGGTTCAGTGGAAACAGGAGAGACCAGCTTGAGGCTGTTTGTCATTTCAGTGAAGACAGAATAGACCAGCCTGTGGAATGTTCATAGAGTGTTGCTGATCTTCCATCATTTCAGTGGAGACAGAATAGACCAGCCTGTGGAATGTTCATAGAGTGTTGCTGATCTTCCGTCATTTCAGCGGAGACAGAATAGACCAGCCTGTGGAATGTTCATAGAGTGTTGCTGATCTTCCGTCATTTCGGCGGAGACAGAATAGACCAGCCTGTGGAATGTTCATAGAGTGTTGCTGATTTTCCGTCATTTCAGCGGAGACAGAATAGACCAGCCTGTGGAATGTTCGTAGAGTGTTGCTGATCTTCCGTCATTTCAGCGGAGACAATACAGATGGGCATGAAGCTGTTCACAAAGTATTGCTGATCAATTTGTCGTTTCAGTGCAGACGCTGCAAGCAAATCGGAAGCTGTTCTGTTCGTAGAGTGCATGTTGCCAATCAGTTGTTACTTCAGTGGAGATAATATAGATGAACCTGAAGCTGTTCATAGCATTGCCAATCAGTTGTCATTTGAGTGAAGACAGTGCTGTCAGATCTGGAGCTGTTCATAGAGTGCATGGTTCCAACCATTTGCCATTTCAGTGGAGATGATACAGGCAAACCAGGAGCTGTTCATAGTATTGCCAATCAATTGTTGTTTTAATGGAGACAATACTGACAGATCTGGAGCTGTTCATAGAGTGCATGTTTCCAACCAACTGCCATTTCAGTGTCCAGAGATGATACAGGCGAACCTGAAGCTGTTCATAGTATTGCTGATAATTATCATTTTAATGGAGACATACAGATGTGGAGCTGTTCATAGAGTGCATGTTTCCGACCAACTGCCATTTCAGTGGAGACGATACAGGCGAACCTGAAGCTGTTCATAGTATTGCTGATAATTATCATTTTAATGGAGACAGACAGATGTGGAGCTGTTCATAGAGTGCATGTTTCCGACCAACTGCCATTTCAGTGGAGACGATACAGGCGAACCTGAAGCTGTTCACGGAAAGCCATCGGTCAACCAGCTCCCCCAGTCCCCATGTGCTCCAGAGACAGCACTCCAACTCCAGCATGAGCTCCGTGTCCTCTGGGGTCGGGGAGAACACCGTGTCCGCCATCACTAATGGTCAGTGCCTCACTGTGTCTTGTCCATCGGTCCACATGTCTGTCTGTCCGTCCTCATGTTTCTCAAGCCAGGGTATGGTCAGTGCATCACTGTGTCTTGTCCATCAGTCCACACATCTGTATGTCCATCCTCCTGTTTCTCCAGCCAGGGTATGGTCAGTGCATCACTGCATCTTTTCCATTCGTCCACATGTCTGTCTGTCCATCTACATGTTTCTCTGTCCTGGGTATGGTCATTGCCTCACTGTGTCTTGTCCATCGGTCCACACGTCTGTCTGTCCATCCTCCTGTTTCTCCAGCCAGGGTATGGTCATTGCTTCACTATGTTTTGTCCATCAGTCCGCATGTCTGTCTGTCCATCCTGATGTTTTTCTGTCCAGGGTTACTGTCTTAAAGCTGCTGCTCAGTTCTGATCTTTTTCTTCTTCATGATTTCAGCGACGAGTCAAGAGGTGGAGGAACAAAGGCACAGACTGCATGTTTCATTGTTCAGACTCACTGCAATGTCCTGACCCAGTACTGTCTCAGTATACTGTACTTTGTTCCGCTGTGGCCAGACCAGAGGCAGAGAGCAAATGCACAGATTGTGTGCCGTCCTGCCCTGTCATGCTGGACTTTAATCCGCGGTAAACACAGTGTCCAGTCACAGGTGGGGGAACAACCGCATGAACTGTGTACCATCCTGACACACTGTACTGTCCTGACAAACTGCTGCTCTCATGCATTGTACTTTTTTCAGTAGTGACTGTTTGATGCTGGGGGATTTTCTGACTGTGTTCTATGCTGTCCTGGTGCACAGTACTATCTTGACACAGTGTACTTATCCCAGCCAATCGGTGATGTGGAAATTAACAGATGCATGGATTATGCACTGCACTGTCCATGTGCACCGTGTTGTCAGTGACGCACTATGAAGTTTTGTTGCACTGGCTGTTTTGTGATCAGTGGTGGGAACAAACAAGCCTATGGACTATGTGCTGTACTGTTGTTGTTGTTGATCGCTTTTATACAGCGCTATTCTCTGCTCTTGAGCAGACTCACTGCACTCGCATGT
>JABMCL010001500.1:117500-137500 GCA_018857735.1 Alviniconcha marisindica | reverse complement strand
AATCAGATTACACTGATATTTCTGAAGTTGTTGGGGTCTTTCTCTTGAAGGCATGCAGCATTCTGGAAAGATTGTTTTGTGTCAGTCCAACATGGAATCCTAAGAAAATAACTGGAAATTAAGACTGCTGCATCGCTCCTGTCATTTGTCACCAGTGGTCATTGCACTCCTACATTTTGGTCCAACATGGAATTATAAAAATAAAAAAACTGGAAATTAAGACTGCATCGTTCCTGACATTTCTCACCAGTGGTCATTGCACTCCTACATTTTGATTTGTTTTCTGCTGCTGCAGGGGCGACCACACATCGGTGGACTTCTTCCTGACAGTCCTGCCACCGAAGACGGAAACAGTGGTCTTCAGCATTGATGGTTCCTTCACGGCGAGTGTCAGCATCATGGGCAAAGACCCCAAAGTCCGCGCTGGGGCTGTCGACGTCGTCAGGTTAGTTATAGTTAGCTAGGTTCTTGGATTTTGTGGTCCCTTCAACCATGCAGCCGGGATATCCCAAGATGAACACATGCAGCTTATAATCACACATTAAAAAAACTATATCAAGGCAAGCAAAAGGTCATCAAATGTTGTCAGGTATGCAGGTGCACAATGGACAAGTCAGATAACCTGGTAAGTGTACATTTCTGTCTTTTCACCTGTCCGTCTGTGTCCGTTTGAATGGTTGATGACGGCTGTTTAGGTTCAGTGTGCTCCAGATTCTTTTCCTTGACCTTCTCCAGTAACGTGATTTTAAGCATATTTTGATGGGTGTTGGGTGAGACTAACTGGACATTTTTAACTGGATGAACTGGTTCAGAGTTGAGTTTACCTCTTAAAAGCAAACCTATTGTTCTAGTGTTTTGTTGGGCATGAAGAGATGCTGGCACACATTTCTCATTACTCCATGCTGACACACTCAGCATGTCAACGAGTCAATGATGTTGTTTTGGAGGTGACCCAGTGCTGTTGACAAGACGTTGGAATACCTGCCAAGCATAAGCACAAAGCATGTTTTTTTAAGGGATGTTATTGGTGCAGAGAAGCAAACATTCATCCATACAGCGGTTGCTTCCCCTACGTTGCAAACTGACTGCCCAAAACCGGTCTGTTTGATGGTTTTAAGGTACAGAAAACCGACAACCCTATCAGCAGAACCCTCTGAATTTAAAAATCCACATAACTGGACATTAGCGATGAAGGGCTGATGGGAGGCTTATGTCCAGCAGGGTGGATGGCAGAAGGAAGAAGGTTGAAAAAAGGCAGAGAAGTAGGGTGAATGTGTTTGTGCAGACACTGGCAACACCTGGATGGATGGTAGAACAGAGAAGGTGGAGAGAAAGGGATGAGGTAGAATGACTGATTGCTCTCTGCCACTCTGCGCAGACACTGGCAGGACCTGGGCTACCTGATCCTCTACGTGTCGGCGCGACCAGACATGCAGCACAGGAAGGTGGTGGCGTGGCTGGCGCAGCACAACTTCCCCCACGGCATGGTGGCCTTCATGGACGGGCTGTCCAAGGACCCACTGAGGCAGAAGTACAACTACCTGAAGCAGCTGCAGACTGAGGTGGGTCTGAAAACAAAAACAACTGAGTTTACTGGTGACTGTCACGTCTTGGGTGCTTCTACCTTAAACACACGCACACACGGGGTGTCACCGTTTGCGACAATCACATCTGAGATGCGTGCATGTCTTACGTACCTGAAACTTCTGCAGAGTAGGGAGGGCCACACTTTCTGTCTCTGGGGTATGGTCTTCTCTGTTTCAAATGCTTGCAGATATGAGGTGTCATCTTTATCTGAATTGTTTTGGTAGGACTGTGCTCTACATGTGTATAGAATATCATATAGGTTCCGCGCCTTCTCTTGCTTTGGACCCCACATTTGGAATTCACTTCCACAAGACCTTAGACACTGCTCAACCCTGTCATCTTTTAAAGCCAAACTGAAAACCTTCCTCTTCTCACAGTATTTCCATCCTAACTAATATCAGTACCCAGTTTCTGCTACAGTCCGTGTGTGTGTGTGTGTTTGTAGTACGTTTTTATTATTATTTTTTAAATATTTTTTTATAATACTTTATGTAAATTGTTTTGGTAGAACTATGCTCTACATGTGTATAGAATATCATATTTAGGTTAATATGTATCATGTGAGCGCTCAGGGCGTTGATGAACGCATGATAAATGTACATTATTATTAATATGTATCATGTGAGCGCTCAGGGTGTTGACGAGCACATGATAAATGTACATTATTATTATCTTGGCGATGGTCACCCGTGACGAGTCTTTTTTGTGGCAGCCACTTGTGAGGAGCATGAGCTTTTCTGTCTGAAACACCTGCTGACCAGGTTGAGTCACCCTTTGTCGCAAGCTGCAGCACAGCGGGTGTGAAGTCCTTGTTTCTGCTGCATACATCTGCAGGCTGAGACCTGCCAGCTTTTGTGGTGACCAGCTGTGGGATCTAGAATCTTTTTTGCATCAGGCACCTGCAGGTAGTCTGAAAATAGTTAGTGGCAATCACCCCTAATTGTGTGGAATTTTAACAGACACCTGACATACCTCCACACTGAGATGGGTCAGGGTTTCTCACCACTGTATCTTTTTTCTGATAGCCACCCCAGACACCAACTGATTGCCTTTGAAAATCACTTTGCAGATGAAGTGGTTAAGTTTTATGTGTTTACTTTATGTGTCATTAGGTGGGTGATTAATCATGTTAGTTAACTCCAGACAAATGCAGGTGGAGGTGGTCTCTTTGTGGTCGGTAAAAGACAAAAGTTTGTGGCGACAAATGCTTGTTTGTCATGACAAAACCCGTTATTTATCTCGACAAAAGTATGCTTGCTGTGACAAAACATTTTTGTCATGACAAAACTTTTGTTTTGCAAGGCCCTACGAGCATGCTTTTGTCCTGACGAAAGATGTTTTGTCATGACAAACATAGTTTTGTCATGACAAACATAATTTTGTCATGACAAAAGACATATTTTGTCATGAGAAACACGTGTTTGTCACAACAAAACTTTTGCTGGGACAAAAATGATACTTATGGCAGCTTCCGCCAATGATAGAAGAGGAAGGAGGTAAATCATTTTCATTGGGGGTAGTGTGAACTGCAGTTTGCAGATGCTGCTGTCCTGTTTCAGGTGGACATCAAGTACGTGGCAGTGTACGGGTCTGGCAAGGACGTCAGCATCTACCGTGACCTGGGGCTGCAAGCGCAGCAGATCTTCATCGTGGGCAAGGCCAGCAAGAAGCTCTGCTCACAGGCACAGGTGGGGCTTGGCAGCTCATGTGAAAAGACCCCTGTGTGTGTGTGTGTGTCTGCATGTGTGCATGTGTGTGTGTGTTTGTGTGTGTGTGTGTGTGTGCGCGCTGCTCACAGGAACAGGTGGGGCCGGGGCAGCTCATGTGAAAAGACCCCTGTGTGTGTGTGTGTGTGTCTGCATGTGTGCATGTGTGTGTGTGTTTGTGTGTGTGTGTGTGTGTGCGCGCTGCTCACAGGAACAGGTGGGCCCGGGGCAGCTCATGTGAAAAGACCCCTGTGTGTGTGTGTGTGTGTGTGTGTGTGTGTGTGTGTGTGTGTGTGTGTGTGTGTGTGTGTGTGTGTGTGTGAGTGTGTGTGTGTGTGTGTGTGTGTGTTGTGTGTGTGTGTGTGTGTGTGTGTGCTGTGTGTGTGTGTGTGTGTGTGTGTGTGTGTGTGTGTGTGTGTCTGCATGTGTGTGTGTGTTGTGTGTGTGTGTGTGTGTGTGTGTGTGTGTGTGTCTGCATGTGTGTGTGTGTGTGTGTGTGTCTGCATGTGTGTGTGTGTTTGTGTGTGTGTGTGTGTGTGGTTTGTGTGTGTGTGTGTGTGTGTGTGCGCGCTGCTCACAGGCACAGGTGGGGCTGGGCAGCTCGTGTGGAAAGACCCCTGTGTGTGTGTGTGTGTGTGTGTGTGTGTGTGTGTGTGTGTGTGTGTGTGTGTGCGCGTGTGTGTGCATGCGTGTGTGTGTATGTGTGAGTGTGGGTGTGTGTGTGTGTGTGTGTATGTGTGTGTGTGCCAGTGTGTTTGAGAGAGAGAGAGACTTTTGACAGTTTGTTTCTTTCTTGCTTTAGACAAAGTCCATAACAGTGCGGTGAAATCAAAGTCCAACTGAAGCACTGAACAAATATATCTACCACATTCACATACACATACACGCTGACACACATGTGCACACGCATGTGTGTACATACACACACACACAACACACACACACATGCACACACACATGCACGCACATACATACACACAGACCCACCCACATACAGACAAAAATGATGATCTGAGGACACACAGAATGATGATCTGAACAAAGACAACATCAACGTAAAATGTCATCAAAATCATGCGTATCAACTCTCAGATCTTCATTGCCATGTACCCTCAAATCATACATGTCCATCTCAAATCCTCATTCTTGTCTGTCTTCAGATCATCGCAGATGGCTACGCTGCCCACCTCAACAGTCTGATGGAGCCTGGAGCTCTGCGCCCCGCCTCCGGCAATGCCCGCATGTTTCTGCGCAAGTCCTGCTTCCGGCTGCCAGCCAACCCAGAGAGCAAGAAGGCCGCCAAGCGCACCACGTCCTACCCTGGCACCGGCAGCACCAAGGGCGGTGAGTTCCTGCGGCTCCCCGACATGGCGCCGGGACCCACCAAGATCATCGTGCCGGAGATGCCAGTTGGGGAGGAGGACAGTTACGGCGGCGGTGCGGCCAGGGCCCGAGGCAAGTCGCCCTCGGTGCAGAAGAACGCTGGCTCCAAAACCACCACTGTGTGAGAGAGCCAGTGGAGGCTGCAGATTGCCTAGATCTGCTGGGTCAGCTGGGCAGACTCTGTGCACGATCATTCTCCAAACCACCCCTGTGGCTGGGCCTGGCTCTGGGTCAGGTGATCCCATGAAGGAGTTTGTGGCTTTTCTGGAGTATGCTCAAAATGTACAGACAGACCCTTGCTGCCGTTTCACAGCTATTTTGCAAATGTTGTCCACAAATGCAGCCGTTTCCAGACATCCTAGACAGATGGCTGTGGTTTTGATGATCACACATAGACAGATAGCTGTAGTCTTGATGATCTCACAGAAAGATGGCTGTAGTTTGGTTGACCACACAGAGACAGATGGCTGTAGTTTGGTTTACTCCCTTGACAGATGGCTGTAGTTTGGTTTTACTCCCTTGACAGATGGCTGTAGTTTGGTTTACTCCCTTGACAGATGGCTGTAGTTTGGTTGGCTCTAGACAGATGGTTGTAGTTCGGTTGGCTCTAGACAGATGTCTGTAGTTCGGTTGGCTCTAGACAGATGGTTGTAGTTGGGTTGGCTCTCTAGACAGATGTCTGTAGGCTGGCTTACACCTCAGAGGTGGATGGCCATGGCTGTTGCTTTCCAGATCACCACTCTGGGCGCCGTTCAGATCTGTGCAAGTCTGTTATGACACATTTCTTCAGTCTCAGTTTCTGGTGGATTTATTACATGTATTTCTTACTTTTTAATGGTGTCAGTGTTAAAATCACAATGAAAATGTATTCTGATCTGACAGTACTTTCTGAAATTTCATTTCTGAGATGGAAAATGTTGGTTCCAACACATTGATAGCTCTATCAATTCAAAAAGCAGCTGAACAGAGGGTAAATAGTGCTTGATTGATGCGAGAAAAACCCTGAATAGCCCATGACAGCTGGTGTCTAATATGCCCGGTTTCATTTGAAAGTCTCATTTAGCTTGTGTCGTATCTACTTTGTGGCCATTACAGTCTTTGTGTCGACTGTAAAACTCTTCAGCAGAAAGGGGTTTGACTCTGATCAGTTCTTGTGAATTACAGACTAGAATGTGTCAGTCCGTGAAACAGCTGCCGCTTGATTCTGAAATTCCTACTCAGGATTTGTGAGGCGGGAAGTGTGACAAGCGTCCACACTCACAGGCAGGACGTGAAAGTAAAAGGTTTGTGCCACAAGCCATTCCTGCTTGACTGTGGACTGCACCTGTCTTGAGGGAGAGAGATAGAGAGAGTGCAGGATTGTGGAGAGTGCAGGATTATATGGAGAGTGCAGGATTGTGGAGAGTGCATGATCATGTGGAGAGTGCAGGATTGTGGAGAGTGCATGATCATGTGGAGAATGCGGGATCATGTGGAGAGTGCAGGATCATGTAGAGAGTGCAGGATTGTGGTGTAAGCGTTTTGCTGTACAAGGAAAGCGGTGAGGTTCACAATACTATCAGAAGAAAGGCAGTGAGCTTTATAAAGCTGTCTAAGAAAGCGGTGAGGTTTATGAAACACAGTCCACAAAAGTGTGTGGTTTACAAAGCTCTCTGAAGAAAGTGGTTGCCTGGAGTGAAGGAGAAGCGAAAAGAGAGGGAGAATTATCAGCTCTGAGAGTTGAAGGTTGCACATACAGGCAACTGCTGGTCATGATTGAATCGTAACGACCCTCGGAATATTTTTTGCTGGCTCAAAATTTGTGGTGATTTGGGTTAGAGATACGGGGGGAGAAAGGAATAATGTGGAGATTATTGTTATGATGTGAGATTGTGTGTGTGTGTGTGTTTGTGTGTGTGTGTGTGTTTGTGTGTGTGTGTGTGTGACTCATTGTGGATTTTTTTCAAAATGTGATGGCAGATTTGCAATGTGATGAATCTTGTATTTACTGAAGGTTGCAAATGAATTGAAAATTGTTTTGGCTCAAAGACTTCTTTTTTTTTCTTTTCTTTTTTTCAGGATTATGAAAGTGTACATACACAGAGGGAGTACTTAACATATTGGTAAATATGTGATACAGAGGCATATTTTTTAGTTTGTGTTTGTGTAGATGCAGGCATGTGGATTACATACATGCACTGTGTGATTTAGCCTGCCTTCTTTTTATTTTGGCACAATAAATGATGACACTTTTCATATAATCTGCAGGCCCGACATTTAACTTAATCAAAAATGTACAGGGTGCGTTGGTGTACCTGTCTTCCCCCCCCCCCACCATCCCTCCCACCCGTTTCCTCCCCATCCCCACCCCCATCCCCATCCCCACCTGTGCTGTTTAAAATTTCAGATCTCTTTGTACATTTGCAATCTCACTGTGTCATGCCAGTTGCTAGCCATGTCAGCTTTAAACATTTTACCCATGTACTTATGTATGTGTACCAACTGTTTAAACCATTCTTTTTTTCTGTATATGGTGAAATCAGTCATGCACTCTGTTATAACTGCATGAAGTAACCTTTCTATCACAAGCTGTAAGTTCTGTCAGGTTTTTAGTGACAGAATGTTCCATTAACACTATGTTCCCGTGTTCTTGTTTGGTGACACTATGTCCCTGTTTTTGTTGTTGTTTTCTTATTTGTTTCTCTTTTATTCTGTTTGGGTTGATGGACCTTGTTTGTCAGACCTTGTTTGTCAGACCTTGTTTGTCAAACTTTGTCAGACAGTTTTTATCAGACAACCAATGGTTCTACTGTATGCTGCACTTTGATCCTTGCACAAATACGCTGTTGGTGACACAGTCTTTAGTCTTCGCATAGTACTTCTTGTGAAAGCCCGCTAATGCAAGAGAGCTGTTATCCAAAATTGAGATCTTTGCTTCATAGCTGTCAGATATATGAAAGAGTTAGGTCAGTCCTTTTAATAGTCTTATGTTTGCATCCTAATATACGGTAATTCTAAGTTTAGATTGTATACAGTAATTCTATGTGTATATGTTTGTAGACCGTAATTCAAAGTGTAAATTGATACATGTATGCTTTGATACTGACATTTACATGCTTGTACACACTAGTACAAAGTTTTTAATACAATACAATAATACTTATATAGCAATTATTAATTTACATGCTTGTATACAGCAATTCTTAGAAAAAAATACTTGTGTACAATAATTCAGTGTTGACATGCTTGGATACTTTAATTTGAAGTTTACATGTATGTATTTTATATAGTCATTCTAAGTTTACATGCTTGGTTACTGCAATTCTAAGTGGGTCACCATGCTCAAATTCTGACCTTTCATGCATGCTTCGGGAAAGCAGACTCTAGTTGGATAAAAAGCAATGTTTCTGGTTGGCTGATTCTACCAGCGTGCTTTTTGAAGGAGTTGCGTGACCAGCACAATGTCTTTTGCGTGGAACGCGTTCATGGATAACTTTTGAAGAAGTGTTCCAAATGCCAAAAAGTACCACAGATGTTTATTTTGTGATGGTGACTGTGCACCGAGTGTTGCAATTCCTTCTGCTTTGGATCTCATGATTCAGGAGCTCACAAGCATGGAGGGGGACAGTCCGTGCCTGGTGATACCAGTTTTTTGTTTCTCTGATTTTGTTTGCGTCACCGGTGCCAGTAGCATTTCGGTCATCTCCTCTTGTTTTTCCATTCTTGTTTGAAATGTGTACTCTTGTTGCATGCTTCTAAGGAATCATTTTTTCTGCTCATTCACTTTCAGTGCTTGTGTCATATTGGTTTTCCCTAAAGATAATCAAATTGATTTTGCTTCTGATTACTGTTGTTGCTTTATCTTATTTATTTATTTGTTTGCTTTTATTTTTAGATCTGATCATTGTACTTGCTGTTAGTAATCTCTTTTAATCTTCTCTTGCCATCTTGGTGCTTTTTGTTTGTATACTCTTAATTTCTTTGCTGTAACAATTCAAACCTGTTTTTATTATACTTACTGTTTTAGTGTTATACGCTAATTATGTGATAATGTGTGTGTAACCAGTGTATTTTACCTAGCAGGAGATAATGCACTATAGAAATACCTGCTCTCTTGTGGAATGCCTGGTTCATTTGGTGCAGGGGTTATAACTCCTATGGCCTGCATGGAAAATGAGAGAAGAATCTGGGGTGCATTAGGAATGGTTTCTTTTCAAGTGTGATACTGATAGCTCCATGTAATATTTGTGTTAATACCTTTACAGTAACACTTCCTGACAACATGTGATATTTCGCAGTTATGGTTACTGTACATCTTTTCTGACAGCAAATGCCTGCAGCATGAAATTCTGATTCAAACGAAACGATTCAAAGATCCCCATTGTGTTGCCTGCCCTTTAAGTCTTGTATTGTTTTTGTTCTTCCTTTCAACCACTGCTTCAGAGATTCCCATTGTGTTGCCCACCCTTTAAGTCTTACTTGTATTCTTTTTTGTTCTTCCTTTCAATCACTCACTCAAATGAAGACTACTGCTTCTCTACACTGAGGCTGCCGTGTACTGCAGGTCAACCAAACAGTGCTGTGAGTACACCACTTGGGTGGATATTCACAACGTGCTTTAGAAAAAGATACAGTCACTCTTTCAGAACCACATGCAACAAGAGTGCACCGAGCTGCTCAAGAGCGGAGAATAGCACTATACAAAAGCGATCAACAAAAACCAAAAGCTTCCTTGCCACTGGAATTTCCACTGGAATAGCCAGAAATGATGCCTAAGACTGATGTGTAGGAGGCTTGCCAGCAGCAGGTGTTTTTGTGTTGTTGTTTTTTCTCAGGGGCTGGTCTGACTGGGGCAGAGTTCTGACCGAAAATTCTAAACTTGGTAAAGAGAAAATCTAAACAAGAATGACTGCTAGTGTTCTAAAACACAATCCACACACACAGAAGGTTCAGAATAATGCTGCTTATTAGGACAAAACAAAACATGCAAATTTCCAGGGCAATCCCCTTTATCAAGCTACAAAACGATACTTGAACAACAGTTAAATGGTGAAAAACACTTCACTCTTTCAAGCACTAGACAAATAAACTCGGATTATGAAGTGAATAATGTGATGTAAAACTTGTCTGATGCTCAACTTTGGGCTCGTTTGAATTGAAGATAAAAATTGTATGTACATAATCTCAGAACTGTTTTCCTGGCCAAAGCACAACACTGGGTTGGGAGAAATTAAAGAATTATTGTCATCTTATCGCTCTATCTCTCTCTCTCTCTCTCTCTCTCTCTCTATCTCTCTCTCTGAATCCTAACATGACCTGCAAGTTTCACTGGGCATCATTTTCTTTGCCTCTGGTTTTTCACTGTTATTCTGTTTGGTTTCATAATGATGGTGCATTTGTGGCCAGGGGCTCCAAGCATCAACTAACTGGCACATGTTCATAATAAATTGTGCTGCACTTGCTTTTCTGTCATAATTGTTAAATCTTTCTTCATTTTTTGTTTTGTTTTTGTTAGCAAAGAACGTGCTATTTTATGTGTGTACATGGCGCTAAACTTGTGAATGGGTAATACCCCCAAAAATATTGCATTTATTTTGTATGAATGCATGCCTTTTGGTGTAATCATGGTATGTGTGTGTATATATATATATATATTTAATTACTGCTCGGTTTTATGCGTGTGTATTGGTGTGTGCATGAGTGCACTGTATTTGAGAGGTACGAATAATGAAAACTGTGGTAAATAAATGTTTGGGTGGCTGGTACACCTCCGTGATTCCCTGACATGCTCCATCCCCAGCATTTGTCTTGTTTCTTGCTGCTGTCCGTAAGGTGCAGATGAGGTCCAAGTGTGAAGTTTGTCATGCGATGAAGACATATATGTCATTATTTCTTGAGTAGGTTTGGAAGTCGGTGTTCACCTTCATGAGGAAGTCAGTATTCATCATCATTCAGAAATCCATGTTCATCGTCATTAGGAAGTCAGTGTTCATCATCATTTCATCATCATTAGGAAATCAGTGTTTGTCATCATTAGGAAATCCATGTTCATCATCATTAAGAAGTCAGTGTTCATCATCATTAGAAAACCAGTGTTTACCATCATTAGAAAATCAGCATTCACCGTCAGTACTGTTTTGTTAACGAATCAAGTCGATCAGTGTTTTGATTCGAGTACTATTTGTTGTTATCTCTGATTGAAAAAATAATATTGTTTCAGGATTTGTGTGTTCATGATATGTTTGATTATTTGTTTGTTTATTTATAGGTCAAATGTGTCATGAAAACGTATATATTATTATGATTATTTTCCCCCTCAGGTTCACAGCATTACTATAGTTTTATTAGTAGTGCTGCTTAGATTATGATGGCACCAAATTAGCATGCACAGAGACAAAATTTCACAATTGAAATAACGTAAATCATACATAGTTCAAATGAAAAGAGCATGAACTTTGGATATTCTTCACACACAGGAAAACAGTTGCGCACGCATAATCTCACCAAAGTCTGCATGAGCCTCAAAGACATAGCAGGGGACCAGAAAGATGTTGGCACCACTTTGTATGAAACGGGTGCTAGTCAGACCAAGGAGACCACCGTTGTGTATCTAAACCTATGTGTTGTCAGCATGACCATGATGTACAGTGCAGAGTGTGTTGAAGCTAAGCTCAGCTTGTACCGTTGCCACTGGTGTAAATAGTGAATTACTTTAGTCCTCGTCTTGTGATGTGATCCAGCGTGGTTGACTGTGTTTTAACTATCAACAATCAAAAATCATGATAGACAGACCATGGCCTTGTGTAACAGACAGACCATGGCCTTTTCTGATAGACAGACCATGGCCTTGTGTGATAGGCAGACCATGGCCTTGTGTAATAGACAGACCATAGCCTTGTGTAATGGACAGACCATGGCCTTATCTGATAGACAGACCATGGCCTTGTGTAATAGACAGACCATGGCCTTATCTGATAGACAGACCTGGCCCTTGTAACACTAATAGACCTTGGCCTTATCTAACAGACAGACCATGGCCTTGTGTAACACTAATAGACCATGGCCTTATCTAATAGACCATGGCCCTGTGTAATAGACCATGGCCTTGTGTAACAGACAGACCATGGCCTTGTATAATACTAATTGCTAAAAGGGACCCAAAGCAAAAGAGGACCCACCATGGGTTGTATCATTAGAAATGGAATAGGAAATACACTCACAGACATTTTCCAGTCGATTTATGGTATAGTGTATCTGTAGAGTCAGTTCTTTGGTGATTTGTGTATATATATACCTGCAATTTCACTGAGAAAGAAAACATTTTATGTTGTGTAAAGGATTTTTATGTTTAAAGAAGAAAAAAGAGATGTTTGAAAGACGTGAAAACGTGGCCATGGGTGCTGTCATTAGCCTGGCTGAGTCTGTGACATCCTGAACAAGCCTGGCATGTGTGGCACTTGTATCGTTTACGTCATGGGCCAGCCCGTTTTTTGTTCTTCATTAAGAGCCAACCAGCATGGCTGTGTTCTGAGAAGCTCGAATTTGAAGCAGAAAAAGACAAAGTACTTTTGTATTAATTTTGATAACAGCTAATACAACTATGTAAAGTCTACAAATTGACATGTGTGAATACATAGTACAATATATATTGCATTTATATGATGGCAATATATATTTCTGGGAGACATATTTGTGAATATGTAATACAAAACAGATACTAAATTTATATGAATGCAATACGTATGTCGGAATATGTAATACAAACAAAATATTGCACAAATTTATTAAAAATAAATAAATATTGCATTTATATGAATGCATGCCTGTGGGTGTAATCAGTGACTTCACTTAGAGTAGTACACATGCTAGTCATTATGCACACTGTCACTCATGTACTGTGTAGGATCTGCTCCTGCTTGTGCTTGCTAATAATATATTGATTTGTAAAACATAAACTTCAATCTGTACATCTGTTTATAATGGAGCTTGATTGTCTTGAGGAAGTCAAAATCTGGTTTCTAACCTACTTGTTTTAATTAAACCACAATTGTTATAATGATTTGTGTTTACTAATTTTATTTTCTGATGAGTTGGGTCGTTCAGAACTATGCCCTTGCACTGTTCCCACTGAGATCTCTTGGACACCCAGTCCTGTAGTACCTTTGTACCTCCCACATACCTCCATGTACCTTACTAATCAACACCCACCATCTGCACTGTCTTCAAGACCAACAAAATCGTTTTGAGTCTGTTGATAATTTTCAGTGTTCATCTGATTGGCTGTGGCAAAAAAACTGTCACGTTAGCAGAGATATTATGTTAGATGTGTCTTCACTCTTTGTCACCCTGATATTTTAAGTTATTTTCCTGAATGCTGTTTAACTTCGAAATGTTTGAAAGCTACACAAGGCAAATTTCCCTGTATGAATTTTGGCATGGACAGTAAACAATCTTATCTCGTTGAAGCTGCACGAGAAAATTTCTGTGTATGACTTTAGCGTGGACAATAAACAATCTTGTCTTGTATAACCAAATTTCTGTGTGTGGTTTTAGCGTGGACGATAAACAGTCTTATCTTGTCTTGTATAACCGTACTGGTTGACTGGGTGTAAAACACCAAGTTACTTACTTGCTTCACTCTTTGCGTAATGGTAAGGTCCTGCCATCCAATGTTATGGTTATTGTGGTAACGTGTCTCCACTGAGCTTGACCCAGCGTTGAGGTAGCAGTAACGTCAAAATGGCGAAACTGCAAGTTGCATTTTCTGGGCCTGTTTTCATCCAGTCCGGTCCAGAATGTGTGTCGGTGACGCACACATGTAGACATGATCATGATCACGTGTGAACTGCCACTCAGGACTTCCTGTGGCTTGAGCATGTAAGTGAAATAATTGTGTTGATTTTATAAAAGAAATACTTATTTTGAGAGAGAAAAAAATCTTCATTAGCTTCTTCTTGAAAATTGTCTCAGTAAGCTCTTTCTGTCTCAGCGTGGCGATAAGCTTTACTGTGTTTTTAAACTGTTCGTACCCCAGTTTCAGTGATCTTGATACATTTCAGAAGTTGGTGTTAGAAAGCCAACAGCAAACAATTGTATTTGTGTTTTCCTGTACATGTAGTGATACAATCGTGAGCAGTATTCCTTTTCGTAACTTTAACCCCTTCACTGCCATGATGTCGCTTGAGAACGACCAATAAAAGTGCCAAATTTGAAACTCTTAAGCCTTTTTTTGTCTTCTTTTTCACACCTGCATGTGAAAGTTTTCATCAAAACGCATAGCATTAAAAGTAGATATGCCTGGGACCGGAAATCTGCCCGTCCCTAATAGGCCATCTCGCCTCCGTGGACGTAAAGCACCAAGAAAGAAGAAAAAAGACCGGAAAATATACTGTTTTCAGGTGCGTGCGTGCATCTTTCAGACCAGAAATTTTACATGCTGGGGCAGTGAAGAGGTTAAGGTTTGTTCATGGGAGATAATTAATGTTATTCATGCGTCATTAAAAACTTTGATGTTATTTTCTGGGATGCCATTTAACTTAGAAAAGCTTCACTTCACGATTATACCCTCTGTCCAGCTTCATGCGGACCTTGATCTTTGCTGTCAGGATCATTTAAATGTTGGAAACCTGTGTATATTTTGGCCTGTTTCGAAATGTGGGTTTGCTCTTGTTGCTTTCTGTGTGCATTTGTGGAAGTGAGAACATTTGATAGCATTGGATTTCGTTATCTGATATGGTGCTGAAAAACTCTCTCGTGTCACTGTCAGTGTTAGCATTGTGGTAGGAGTAGCTGTTGAGTAAGGTGTTGCTCTGTGGTGTTGCTGTAAGCTCATGCATCGTGCACGTCGTGTGTCAGTGAGATCAGTCAGATGTCACTTGTCTGGTCAACATGCATACTCAGAGATAGTGAGGAGAGGAACACAGGGTTTTTAGGTAGGATCCAGCCCGACTGCTGTCAGTAAAATCGTCATACAACACAGGGTCTTCAGTTTCAGGCATTGTTTTTAATTTAAGATTTTTTAATTATTTATATATATTTTTTTTTAATTTTTTTTTTAGGGTGGGTTCTAGGGGCCATTTCATGGAAGTCTTTTTTCCTTCCAGGTCAACGAGACGGTAAGGTTGGAGATCCTCAGGGGTCGAATTGCCTCTAACACGTAATACGTTCGCAAGAAAACGTGGTGTACTGGTGCAGCATTGTGAGTTTACTGTTGAGTCCTACAGTTAACAGTATGTTTCAAGGCCAAGTTACAGCGAGACATGAACACTCCATGATTGGTTGAGCATTTCATTGTGAATGGTCAAGTCCTACAGTATGTGGAGGCTGCGTTTTAAGGCCAAGTTACAATGAGAGATGAACACTCCACAAATGTCTGAGCACCTCATTCTGAACGGTCGAGTCCTGCAAAGTATGTGGAGGGTGTGTTTCAAGGCCAGGGTTACAGTGAGAGATGAACACTCCATGATTGTCTGCACGAGCACCTCGTACCTTCTGATTGGTTGGATTAGTTGCGATTTGCAATCAGACTTGTGATTTGCAATCAGACTTGTGATTTGCAATCAGACTTGTACGCCTGTGTGTCATTACCGGGAATGGGGACGGATGTCACGCGAACGGTTTGGGTCGCTGTCACCAGCGCCCAGGTCAATCTTCAGGTCCGTACATATAGGTGCTCAATTTTGTCTTCTGTCTTCTGGACTACACCTGATTACTCCAGACCTGTGCTGGTTGCCGATGTAGATGGACTTGCCATGCAGAACGTGACAAATGAGAGCCAGCCTGGTTACTGTCACGCAGATGTTCATGGGATTCAAATCCTTTATTTATTTATTTTCATTTTTATTTTTATTTTAATATTATTCTTTTCGTTAAGATCTTCGATCCTGTATACTTAAAAATGTCTAAAAAAAAAAAAAATGATTTTTTATCAGAACAACTGGTTTGCTCATATGCTCGCTTTCTTTGTTTAATTGTTGTTTTTGCTGTTGTTGTTTCCAAAACCTGTGACAATTTGATATGCTCTTGAATGGATAACGTTCTTTAGCAAAAGATTTAACCTTGGGGAATTGGTGTTGTCTCTATGACTGTGTCCCAAGTATTCAGTTATAACTGTTAGGAATTCCATGTGATCGCTGTTGGTGTAGGCCGTTTGGGGCTGTCGTAACGGTTTTGTGGTTGTTCTCTCTCTCTCTCTCTCTCTCTCTCTCTCTCTCTCTCTCTCTCTCTCTCTCTCTCTCTCTCTCTCTCTTAAGAAAACAAAACAGTCTAAAAATGTATGATGCCCCTTCGTGAAAAAAACTTTGACCAGGAGGAGTCAAGTGCTTATCCTGTCCGGCGGAACCATTTGAACATGTTTCACAGCACAAGTGATATCAGCAATTTAACAGCAGACCTGAGAGAGGGAGATTTAAAAAAAAAAAAAAAAAAAAAAAAAAAAAATTTACGTTAACAACAGACTCGAGAGAGAGGAGAAAAAGAACACTGAAATGTATCCTCAAACTCGCCTCGGTCCATTTTAAGTTACAGCATTTGTTGGAAGTCTTACGTAGAAATACAGTTGTTTGATCATTGTATCTGTAGCTGTTTATTATATCTACTTAAAACTACACTAGTTCACTTGTTAGTCATTGGACAGCCATGTGAAATGCGTTGAACAGCGTTCTACGACAGTAATTACGTAAACCCTGCTTCCCTTAGTTACGGCCACACAAGCTTTTAGTATGACCGCCATGTTGTGCTGTGTAGATTCGCTGGTGCAATGCAGGCAAACTTTGTGTTTTTGTCTTAAAGATCATGATCAGATCTGTAAAGCATTATTACTTATTTGCATTATTTTATATTTTTTTACAGCTTTTTTGTTTGTTTTGTTTGTTTGCTCTGTGTGTGTGTGTGTGTGTGTGTGTGTGTGTGTGTGTGTGTGGTGTTTGTTGTTGATTTTCTAGATTTTTTTTGCCAGTTTTTTTTATTTTATTGTCTTCTTGTAGGCCCTTTTTTTTTTTTTCTTTTTTTTTTTTTGCTAAACATAGCAGTCAGTGTTTTTGATTTTTACGTCAAATATTGTTTGGTAACGTTCTGGTTTTGGGTGATTGGCAGCCTGGAATTTTGCGTTGGTAAATAGCCCATAGAAGGGGCGCTGTGTATATATTATGTTGCCGGTAGTCAATACCACAGTGAGCATATTTTACTGTGTGAAGTGTTGCTTCATGCCCTCGGATGTCAGTTGACATATTAGGGACAAGTTGTGACCAATGCCGAAGCATGGTTCAGTAATTCTTTACGTCCACGGAATCCAGAAGGCTCGTTAGGACGGACAGCCCAGGACGGCCACCTCGACTCTCACACAGCTCCTGAACATATTTTACTGGTGCCAATAGTCAATACCACTGTCCACAGTAAGCATATTTTACTGGTGCCAATAGTCAATACCACAGTCAGCAGATTTTACTGGTGCCAGTAGTGAGTAGCACAGCATGCACATTTTACTTGTGCTGATATGTATGTTAAGCTTGCGTCCACAGTGTGACAAAGCAAATCATGTTGATAGAAAATTGTAAGCCATGTTTTGGTCAAACCTTTTTTTTTCTTCTCTGTTTTTGTTTTGTTTTGTTTTTCTCTCGAAAATAATGTCTAAAAACGATTTGTTTTTCTTTCCGTTCACAAAATCGTAGTCCAAGTCGACAGCCTCAAAACGGCCTATATACATAAAAGCTGATTGCATGAAAAATGCTCAAGATACCCTGTTGTTACACTAATGTTGTGTACCGTGACAATGGTAGCGTTCAGTGATAATACTGCATGATTCAGTTTACACTGTGATTCAGTTTACACTGTTGGTGTTCAGTAACAATTACATGTGATTCAGTTTAGACACGTGCTCACGGGGTGACGATAATGTCGGACTCCTCCGTGTTTAGCCTTCAGAGATGATACAGTGTTTCACTCAGTTCAGCTCACTGTTAGTGTTCAGCGACAGTAATGCACGAGTCTGTGCAGACTGGTTTTGGTGGTTTAGCTGTCACGCTCTCCAGTGATGTTGGTCGTGTAGGGCTTTGATTGGTTGTTCCACGTCATGTCTACTGCAGTGCAGACTCTGTTCACCCGTCATTGCTATTGTTACAGCAATTAAAGATTACGTATTGTTCTGGGTCCACTTGTGTGTGTCTGTGGGTGTGAGTGTAAGTATATGTGTGTATATATATATGAGTGAATGCACATGTTGAGCATGTGTGTGTGTTTGAGTGAATGCACGTGTGTGTGTGTGTGTGTATGTGTGTGTGTGTGTGTGCATACTCGTAACCTGATCTATGCAAGGTCATAGAAAACCAGAAACGGAACCTAAGGAAGATTTCTTGATGTTCTAATTCTCCTTGTTTGACTATGTGTAAATATATCTGCCGAACAAAAACGAACACAAATTATTCCTACACGCAAGGAGTTGTATTTATTACCAAAGATGGGGGTGGTGTTGACATAAAGAGAAACCTACAAGCATGCACAGAATGCTTTCCATCATGTGGGAATATAAAGATGCATAGAAAGAGCCCTGTGTATCTTAGTTCGTACCAGCTGCTGAGTGGATCAGGGGAAAAGATAGGAGCAGTCATAATGCACAGTACACTATATATCATGGGAACATAAAGTCACAAAGTTAGTCAAACGAATACTACATCGTTCTGGGCGGGGAGGTGTGTGTGTGTGTGGGGGGGGGGGGGGGGAGACAGAGAAGAGGATCTTGGTGTAGAATATTTTTGGCTCTCCACAAGTCTGACCCGTCAGTGACGCTGACCAGTAAGGAACTGCCTTGAATAATGGGTTGAAGAGTCTTGTGGTTTTATGAACGATGAAAAGAAAAATTGTCTGTCGAAACAACTCGGTGCGAAACCACTAAACTCAGTCAAACATGGCAGCGCCCATGCATCGATACACGGCAGGCGAAAAAGTTGTGAACAACGACACGTGTGTGTTGAAGGGGATTAACTACATGCCTAAAGACCCTGTGCCTGTGACGAGTTGCCTCCCTTGCTTCAAACGGCACCGAGCGTTCAGCTTGACGCTGTCTGCATAATATTACACTCCATGCCGCTGCTTTGAACACAACGAGTTAGTTAGTTCTTGAATTGTAACGTTCTGTCAACCGCACAGGGTTACCTCAGGACGAATCACATTAAAATTCTGAAACCATAGATTTGAACAGTGAAGTTTAAATGTTCACAAATTAAGTTAGTAATAAAAACGAACCCAAAACCTTTTTGTTATTAGTCTTTGTTGAATTATGTTATGTAATATATATGAAGAAGAAGAAGAAGGAGGCCCTACTACCTTCATAAAGAGCCTACTGGGTGCATCAGTCCCCCGGAACTGAATCCGATTTTTGGCCCACAATGCCAAGCAAAGAGCAGAGGAGTTATCCAAAATCTGATCCTGGTGGGGACCATTACTATGTTGGTTGTCTAGGTCAGACACGTGTTTCGCTAAATGAGTAGCTCATCAGTGACCACCGGCACATAACGGTGAGCGGAAGTCAATCAAACAGCAACGAATACATAAATATATAAAGAAGATTAAATAATAATAATAATGTACTCTTTTGGGGGGTAATTTCTCGAAATTGGAGCACATAGTCCATTACAAAGCAAAGAACCCAAGCAGTCAAAACAAACTCTCAGGGGCGTGAACGCATACACACACACACACACACACACACACACACATGCACACACACACACACACACACACACACACACACACACACACACACACAACACACACACACACACACACACGCCCGCAGGCATGCACGCACGCACGCACGCGCACGCACGCACGCGCGCGCGCGCACGCACACACACCACACACACACGCACGCACGCACGCACGCACGCACGCACGCACACACACACACACCATCCCCAAAGTCTTTGTTGCACACATCTGAGTCATGCTTGAAGAAGCTCTCATTTACAAATAAATGCAAATCAAGGCCAGAATGTTATCTCTCCGAAGACGTAATTTGATCTCATTTTTCTTTCATATACGCTAAGCAAAACGACAATATATGGTGGGACCAAGACCTCTTTGTTCTCGTTGTTCGCTGGTAGGTTTAGTGACTCAACGATAATGTGTGGACTCCGTGGAAGCCACGAGCGAGGGTGCCGCCAACGCCAGCACAATGAATAAACAGTACCACGTAGAAAGGATCAAATTTCGTTTCATCAAACATCATTTGCATGTAAGCGTGGAAATCTCGCTTACGATTGGTTATCTTTCGCCAGTGATGCACTTCGTAGCAGAGACTCGCGAAAGACGGGCGTGAGAAAGAGGCAATCTCCCCAGCGACAAGTGCGG
>JABMCL010001500.1:67500-95000 GCA_018857735.1 Alviniconcha marisindica | reverse complement strand
CACACACAACACACACAACACACACACACACACACACACACACACACCACAACACACACACACACACACACACACACACAACACACACACACACACACACACACACACACACACACACACACACACACACACACACACACACACAACACACACACACCACACAAAACACACACACACAACCCCCCCCCCCCCACACACACACACCCAACAATAACAGCTGCAACCCACCATTGCCCTATTCCATCGTCCAAGCACGCAGCAACTTGCCTCTGAAATGCCTACCAAAGAGCGAGAAGATGGCTGGCAGAACTGAACCGTGGGTCGTATCCCCCGAGTAGAAGAGCTCAGGAGCTGTGTGAAAGTCGAGGTGGCCGTCCTGGGTGAGCCGGTTTGGCCTAAAGGTGAGGCGTTATGCCCGTTCTTAACTGGGCGAATGTTTGTTCGCCGAACATACTTCGGAAAGTTTGACGAATTATGATTCGTTTCTTAATTGAACTTTTAGTTCGCCGGACATGGTTCGGAAAGTTCGACAAACTTTACTGCGTTCTCAACTGGCTTGTAAAGAGATGCAAGCTTCGGCCCGAACTTGCGGCAGACGCGCAGCATCAGCATAATCGAAAATGTAGGCTAAGATCAAATCAAGTCAAATCAATATACTTTAATCACCCCTCACAGGGTAATTCAGCTAAATACTATCTCATTCTTAGTCCCCAAAACTAGGCTGCGCCTCCCACAAGTCAACAAATAAAAACATTCCCTCCGAAGCGATTGAAGAACCTAGCGACACCGTCATCCATTTTTATTGATATTTCTTCCTCATCCACAGGAGAGCTCTGCTCTCAGCCAATCAGAGGCAATGTTCGTCGAATAGGGCGAATGTTCCCAGAACATGTTGAGCGAAGCTTTTTGGACCCGAATATAGCTTCGTCGCAGTTCAGCGATACTCCCAGCTAGGTTCTCGAAGCAAAAGTTCGCCCAATTAAGAAGCAACTAGGTTCGCCGAATACTCCCAACTAGGTTCGCGAACAAACATTCGCCCAGTTAAGAACGGGCTTTAGGCTGGTAAGCGGAAAGACCTCCAGTCAATACCGCTTCGGCTCTCCTTTTTCTTCGAAAAGGTTGTAGTTTGTGGACACTGTCTTGTGACTTTGTCCATCACTTCCTACTGAAACATTAAAATGGCTCTAATCGCTGCCCATCTTAATGCAGGAGTCACTCTGGTGGTGACAGTGTAGCGATAGGTATATAAACTCCCTCTTCCCCTACATCCATAACGCCTCCCCCCCCCCCTTTCTCCCAGTCCCTAATAAGCCTTATGGTTTCTGTGGACGTTAAGCACCATGTTTACTTACTTACTGGGCTCCCGTCCCTAATAAGCCTGCGGTTTCTGTGGACGTAAAGCAACCCCAGCCCGAGTAGCCTGAAGATGACTGATGTCGTGGTACGTGACTCTCCCTGTCATGTCTCGTCTTCGTCCTCGTGACAGCTGACATCTCACCGGGACTTAGCGCAATTCAACCGAGACAGGAACACTAAGTCTCGGCCAGCCCTTACACAGAGGGGTTGTCGCGAATGTAGTAGCTAGGCCTGCTTAGAGTTTGAGGACGGTTATGTTCGTTTTCGTACGCATTCGCATTAGGATTCATCTTCGAGGGACAGTTATGCTTTGTCTTGTGCTTTGGATGTCATCTGCAAGGGGTGGATATCGTAGACTGTTATACTTAGGGTATGGAACCCCTGTGAACACAACAATTTCGTAATATATCCTGAATCTGATAACCCATCCCCTTTGTGCGTGTGTGTGCGTGCGTGCGTGCGTGTGTGTGCGCGCGTGCGTGCGTGTGCGTGCGTGCGTGCGTGCGTGTGTGTGTGTGTGTATGTGAATGAGTGACTGTGTGCGTATGTGCGTGCGTGCGCGCGCGCGCGCGCGCGCGCGCGCGCTGTGTGTGTGTGTGTGTGTGTGTGTGTGTGTGTGTGTGTGACTGTGTGTATGTGTGTGCACACGCAGAAATTACAATACACACACATTGACATACACACTGATACCCCCCCGTACCACCACCACACACACGCGCGAGCACTCACACACACACACACACACACACACACACACACACACACACACACACACACACACACACACACACACACACACACACACACACGAAAATAAAATAAAATAAAAAGTAACAGGCACGAATCCAGGCACTTTGCCAGTACATGCATTTTTCGTTTTGTTGTTGTTTGTTTTTGTTTGTTTTAGTGTGTGTGTGTGTGTGTGTGTGTGTGTGTGTGTGTGTGTGTGTGTGTGTGTGTGTGTGTGTGTGTGTGTGTTTTATTGTTGTTTTTTTAGTCTCAGACACTGCCGAGAAAAGGCAACCCGATACTACTCGGAAAAGCACACGCACGGATGTCCCACATCAGTCAAAGTCAGGTGAACAGGATTCGTGGAAATCAATCCTGTGACAAATACGTTCGGAGCGTGACAAAAATTTATTATCTATTTGTCTGGCATTCTTCAGCATACCCCAGGCACTCCAGCACCAAGAACTGTAACCAGATGTGTGTGTGTGTGTGTGTGTGTGTGTGTGTGTGTGTGTGTGTGTGTGTGTGTGTGTGTGTGTGTGTGTGTGTGTGTGTGTGTGTGTGTGTGTGTGTGTGTGTGTGTGTGTGTGTGCATTTTGCACATAGTTTGGCTTGAACCATTGTTGATGTGTACATTGTGTGTTAGCTTTTGTTAAATTGCGGATAACATCCTCCATCTCGATGTACATTTTGCGTGTAATGCTTATTCAGCGCTTTGAACCGCGGGGTAGGCGCTTTACAAATTCCCATTATTATTATTAGCAGTATACAATTTTCATTCATCAGCGTTTATTTGTCTGTTGCTTCGAGAAAGGAAAGATGTTTACGCGAAAATTTGCGTATGTTTTGTATTGTCCTGCTAAACTCTGCGCTGTTCTTAACGTTGATGATGAAGTGATGCTTTATGTCCTCAGATGTCAGTTGACATATTAGGGACAAGTTGTGACCAATGCCGAAGCACGGTGCAATAAATCTTTACGTCCACGGAAACCAGAAGGCTCGTTAGGACGGACAGTCCAGGACGTCCACCTCGACTCTCACACAGCTCCTGAACCATGTGTTCTTAACGTTTTGCGTGTTTAGACTTAAGAGCCTCTTGGTCTGGCCTCTCCAGCTTCCCTGCCGAGACTGGATTCTGCCTGCAGCTTCCCATGCACCCTGCAGGACTGACGCAAACAACAACGCCTCCCTTTCTTCTACAAGGTGGTTGAGGGGCTGATACCAGCCGTGCAGATCGTCCAGTTCTTAAAAACCCTACCAGCCGTGCAGATCGACCAGTTCTTAAAAACCCTACCTGCCATGCAGATCGACCAGTTCTTAAAAACCCTACCAGCCGTGCAGATCGACCAGTTCTTAAAAACCCTACCAGCCGTGCAGATCGTCCAGTTCTTAAAAACCCTACCAGCCGTGCAGATCGACCAGTTCTTAAAAACCCTACCAGCCATGCAGATCGACCAGTTCTTAAAAACCCTACCAGCCATGCAGATCGACCAGTTCTTAAAAACCCTACCAGCTGTGCAGATCGTCCAGTTCTTAAAAACCCTACCAGCCGTGCAGATCGACCAGTTCTTAAAAACCCTACCAGCCATGCAGATCGACCAGTTCTTAAAAACCCTACCAGCCGTGCAGATCGACCAGTTCTTAAAAACCCTACCAGCCATGCAGATCGACCAGTTCTTAAAAACCCTACCAGCAAACGAAAGACAAATTAGGCCAAGAAAATGTCGAGCCTTTACAGTAGGTAGGTAGGTAGTGTTGCTTAATGTCCTCAGATGTCAGTTGACATATTAGGGACAAGCTGAGACCAATGCCGGCGAAGCATGGTTCAATATAGCTTCACGTCCACGGAAACCAGAAGGCTCGTTAGGACGGACAGCCCAGGACGGCCACCTCGACTCTCACACAACTCCTGAACTATGCTTTTACAGTAAAGAACATCGTAGACAGCTAGACAAGCAACCCTGAGCTCAGACCTTTCCTGGTGCCTCGATCGACACTCAGATACCGAGCAGTACAAGTCATTCTTTTTTAGAGCTCAGGCAGGAGCTGTGTGAAAGTCGAGTTGGCCATCCCGGGTTCCTCGTCAGCAAAAGTCCTTAATATGGCCTATGTGGACGTAAAGCAACATTGAACTAAATTGTGATGTTTTTTAAAAATGTTTTTTGGTCCGAACTGTCACTGACTGACTGGAACCACCTGAGTTGCGATCAGGTGATTTAGACCCCCACACTCGAGGACTTCAAACGACTGATCGTCACCCCAAGCACCATCTATGTGAACTCACACGCGACTCGACCCCCCCCCCCCCCCCCCCCGCCTCCTTCCCCACGTGGCATCCGTGCCAAAAGGTAGGAGTGGTGGGCCGTATGAAATCTACTGTGTTCAGCGCATGGACCTATATATATATATACATATAGCGACTAGACTGTCTGCACACCGGGCTTAATAAACCGTGTCCCTCGACACACAGGATGTGGTCTCTCTTTCTGAAGCTCATAAATAGCAGTTTCTCAGAACTACCCACAGGGAAGCATTTACCGGAAAATCACTGTTCCGAGGGAAGTTGGCGAGGGGCCTTAGATATAGGTAGGTATTGTTGCTTAATGTCCTCAGATGTCAGTTGACATATTAGGGACAAGCTGAGACCAATGCCGAAGCATGGTTCAGTATAGCTTTATGTCCACGGAAACCAGAAGCTCGTTAGGACGGACAGCCCAGGACGGTCACCTCGATCTCACACAGCTCCTGAACTATGGGGGGGGGGGGGGGGGGGGGGGGGGGGGGGGGGGGGGGGGGGGGGGGGGGGGGGGGGGGGGGGGGGGGGGGGAGAAAGAGCTTCGTGCTTTAATATAGCCATGTATGTATGCCGTGAAGCTTCGTAAACCGATCAGGGTGTCGTAATATTTAGATTTAAACTGTCAGTAAATATTGTACAGCTGAGTGTTAGCACTACAGTTTTTGATGTCACTCACAGTCTGAAGCTTTCATTGTTAACAAAAATATAAACTATGAAGCTTTGAAGCTGCGTAAACCGATCAGGATGTCGTAATATTTTGATTTTAACTGTCAACAAAGATTGTGGCCCTACAATTACAAAAAATTAAAAAAGAACTCTATTATTGATAATGAATGCATAAATTGAAAATTTGCCTTTTGGGTCACTGGAATTCATACAAAAACGGACAATTCGACAATTCAACATAACAAGTAAAATAATCTGAGGTAAATCGTAGTAAACATGACAAATAAAACAAAAAGGAGTAAAACGTAGTAGTTTCTGATGTCATTGTCTGAGACTTTCTTCGATAAAAATGAATGTATACAGTTTTATCATTTTCTCGAAGTCAGTTTGCCTTTTGTATTGGCTTATTGATCAGTTTGATGTCATTTATTGATGTGTATGTGTGTGTGCGTGCGTGCGTGCGTGCGTGTGTGAGTGCGTGCGTGCGTGCGTGAGTGCGTGTGTGAGTGCGCGCATGCGTGCGGGCGTGTGTGTGTGCGCGCGTGTGTGCGCGCGCACGCATATATGTGTGTGTCTATATTGAGAGGGGCCGACGTTTGATAGCAAAAAAATAGTAAAGAAAGCTCTCGACACTTCAGCTGATTTTTTTATATTATATTTTTTTTATAATTTGTTGGCTTGATGTCAATGCACTGTATACATTTTCAAAGCGAGTATACTGAAGTGGATGTCAATAAAAGCGGAACACCTTGGGTAGAAGACCTTGGAGAAAAACGCTCCGGTTTTGGGACAGACGGGCCTCTAGCTCCACCACTTTCTCCATCCACAACATCCCACAGCAGGGGGCCTTTTCTGTGTACAGTCAAAGCCACGTGAATATTGCACAATATTCTGTGACGGTGAGAGAGAGAAATTTATTCTTAATGTCCTCGGATGTCTTGGAGACATATTAGGGACAAACTGTACCTGTGACGGTGATTTCACTTTGGTCTATTTCTAGCCCCCCCCCCACCCGCCACCCCCAAAATAACAAAAAAAAACAACCAAAAAAACCGTCAGATCCTTTCGTCCTACAGCCATGCCGCAATCCGCGTTCGTGACATTTTTTTATTCTCTTTTCATGACCTCCCTCCCCTGCCGTGCCCTCACCCTTCCCTCCCTTCCCCTTCCCGTCCCCCCCCCCTCCCCACCCCCCCCCCCCCTCCCCGCCCCCCTCCTCTCCCCCTGTCCCCTTGTCACAGTGCTTTAGCTGCCGCATAGTTTCTCAATCGGTGGAACGCCTCACTGCGCCTTAGCTGTACTGAGTAAACAGACGCATTTTCCGAACGCTTGCCCCGCCTTCATAGATTGCAGGAACACAGGCGTCAGCCGTCGCTACTTCGCTCAGTGGCAGAGTGCTGTACCTATGTGTACGTGTCGTGTTCTCTAGGGTTAACCCTTTCCATGCCAAGGAATTTATGCTTCTTTTTCTTCTTCAAGTGTTGCTTTACGTCCACAGAGACGGATATATATATATAGTATAAAGGACTGTTAGGGACGGGAACCCAATCATGGTTCAGGAGCTGTGTGAGAGTCGAGGTGGACGTCCTGGACTGTCCGTCCTAACGAGCCTTCTGGTTTCCGTGGACGTAAAGATTTATTGTACCGTGCTTCGGCATTGGTCACAACTTGTCCCTAATATGTCAACTGACATCTGAGGACATAAAGCATCACTTCATCATCATCATCATCATCATCATCATCATCGGGAACCCAAATTCAGAGTTCAGGAGCTGTGTGAAAGTCGAGGTGGCCGTCCTGGGCCCCCGTCCTAATGAGACTTGTGGTTTCTGTGGACGTAAAGCAACACTGAACCATGCACACGCATTGGTCACAGTGTGTTCCTAATATGTCAACCGACATCCTAGGACATTAAGCTCCACATCCTCATCATCGGGAGCCCAGGAAGTCCACCTCGACATTGACACAGCTCCTGAGCTCATCGGTTCAGTTCAGTGTTGCTTTACGTCCACAGAAACCATCAGGCTTATTAGGGACGGGGAGCCCAGGACGGCCACCTCGACTTTCACACAGCCCCTGAGCTCTTCTGCTAATGCAATTCCTTTAAAGAGAAGGTTCAGTCGCTGGGATAATCAGCCAATCAGAAACGTTCGTTTGTTTCAACTTTGCTTCTCCAGAGAATGCGTGAAAAGTCAGAATTGGAGCGGTCTCACGTCCCATGATGTCCTGCACACAGACAGAAACACCGACTGCGTCAAGGACGTCACACACACACACACACACACACACACACACACACACACACACACAACACACACATGCACCCCCACCCCCACCCACACCCACACGCACGTACGTACACACACACCCACACACACCCACGCACCCATACACACACGTACGCACACACACACACACACACACACACACACACACACACACACACGCACACGCACGCACGCTCACACAACACACACACACACACACACACACACACACACACACACACACACACACACACATAGCACACAGAGGGAGAGAGATGGGGATAATAAAGAAAAAGGGAGCGAGAGAAAGAGAACTAGGTAGACAACGAGAGAGAGAGAGGGCGGGGAGGGGGGAGACAAAGGGGGGAGGGGAGGAGACAAAAAGGGGAGAGAGGGAGGAGAGAAAACACAGAGGAGGGGGAGATAGGTAGTAGATATAGGGAGATAGGTAGTAGGAGACAGGGAGATAGGTAGTAGATATAGGGCAGAAAGAGGGAGAAGAAGATAGAGGATGTCGGGGGGGGGGGGGGGGGGGGGGGGAGAGAAATGGGACGGTGGGGGGGGGGGGGGGGGAGAGGGGGGAAGGGGGAAGGGGGGGGGGGGAATATTTAAAATACTCCAGAACGTTCATTCAGTAGTTCAGAGCCCAGAAGCGGAGCGAACAAGAAGGTGGAGATGGGCTGTCATGGTGAGTTGGACAGTCCTTTGCACAGTCGGCTTCTACAGCTGGTTCTCCGGACTCTGGACTTTGTGACTTTGTTCTGCACAGCTGTTGACAGAGCAAGCTGCGGAGAACACAAGTTGCTTCGCACTGGCGAGGTCCTCACCACCTAAGTATCTATTGTTCTGATGGTGGCTGACCGTCTCCTCGGTCTTTCGGAGCGCTTGGGACTGACGACCTATTCATAGGTACCCGTTCACCCCCCCCCCCCCCCGCCCCACTTCCTCCACGTGAAAAGACCAAAGAAAACGAAGACCTATTTTCGAGCTGTAATAGTCAAGCTGTCGCAACGAAATAGACGTTTGCAGCTACAAACGCTGAACTGCAGGTACGAACGTGTATGCTGTAGCAGCAAAATTAATACTTGTAGCTACAAAAATCCTTAAAAAAAGAATGACTGCTAGCGTTCTAAAACAAGCTGCTACAATTGTAGAATTGTGGCACGACCGCCACGGAAAACAAAACAACAAACAAAAACAAAACAAAACAAACAAACAACAACAAAAACACTACTACTACTACTACTACTACTACTACTACTACTACTACTACTACTACTACTACTACTAATACTACTATTACTAAATTAAAATAAAACCAAACGAACAAAACGAAACAAAAAATATCGCCAAGCGCCTGTTACCAAGAAGTACAGTAGCGTGTTACGGTTTGGGTTTCCGTGAACCGTACGCCTTACCGTAACGCTTTTTGGCCACAGCCCGCCTCGCCACGTTTCATTCACTCAGTAGTGCCCATGCAGTCTCAGCCAGCGCTAGCGCCGCTCCGGAAAGTCCAGAAAAAGCCCGCTCTCCCCGCCTCACCAGAGTTGACAGAGCGGAGCAGCGTACATAGTACAACGCTGTCAGAAAGTAGTTACTAGTTGTCACAATTCGTCTCGCTGAGCGGATGTCAAGGGACGACGGCCTCAGTGCTGCAATAGGCTCTAGCTGTAGGCGGTATATATATGCGGTGTGTGGAGAAAAGTGTGAGCGCTGAGGGTTGGAGTTTATAGTGTCGTGAGTTTTTGCTGCTTAATTTCACGTCCACGGAGGCGAGCTGTCGGTGTCTGCGACTGGGACGTTTTTACCTTGACTGTTCGTCGTGCGGACGGTGATAAAACTGAGGCGGACGCTGCCGTCTTTATTGACGTATTCAGTTGCAGCGTGTTGTTGTTGTTGTTGTTGTGACTGTGACTGACTTCTGGGGTTTGTTTGCGGCGTTGGAAGTTGGTGCGGAGTGGTTCGCAGAGGTGGAGTTTGGAGGAATTATTTTTGGCTTCATCGATCTGTGCAACGAGTTGTGTTTTTTTCTTTCTGGACGAGGAGTTGAGAAGGGTAAGTGTGTGTGTGTGTGCGCGCGGCGCTTGCGTGCGTGTGTGCATGCTCGTGTGTGTGTGTGTGTGTGTGTGTGTGTGTGTGTGTGTGTGTGTGTGTGTGTGTGTGTGTGTGTGATGACAAAAAAAAAAATTGAAACGAGTTTTTAAGTCGGAACTGGTTGGAAGCTTTGTTTAAAGCACAACTATCGAAAGACCGGCGCTGTCACCTGTATTTATTTTTATTTTTCTCTCCAAACATATAAACCAACTTAACAGACATAAAAAAAACGTGAAGAAAAAATTTGTCCTGTCAAAAGCTGAAATAGTGTTGTTTGTTTACAAGGAAACTAACAACGAAAATGAGAAATAACTGTTTTGTTGAACAGTTTTCAAACTACCAAACGCCGCAGTATCGCTGACACTACGATTAGTAACTCGAAACTCGAGTCTGTGACAAGGTTAATTGGTAGATTGTCCTTGTAAACGAGCATTATTAGTAGCATTATGATATGGCGAGGAGCTGTGTGTGCGCGACAGCTGGTGGTATTTGTTTTGTTAATTTGTGGTTAATTAGACTTTGGGATCATCATTTTAATACCAAAACACGCGGAACCTCCACACGCAAAACCGGACCTCTGCCGATTAGATTTGTGTGTATTTTATTTTTGAACCGTTTTAGTTTTAACGACTCAAACTGATGAACACTACTCACGAATGGAAACGGCCTAATTCTCTGACATTGTGGTTCATTTGGGAGTCATTTTACCGATAGGCTTAGTCCCAAATATTCATGTAAACTTATGAAAAAGGCTCAGTCTGCAAGCATCAACAGTTCTCATTTTCTCTGCGGGTTCGTGTGTGTTTTATTGAGTTCTCAACTACAGAGTTTGTGCAGCACGAATTTTTGTTGTTGCCCATATTGTTTTACAGCACTCCACACGCACGCAGACACACACACACACACACACACACACACACACACACACACACACACACACACACACACACACACACACACACACACACACGCACGCTCTGGCGCGCACTCACGCAGTCACGCAAGCTGAAAATAAATACCGCCTGTAATTTTTTTCTTTTATTCATTTTCATCATACCTTTTTAATATAAAACACTAAGGTGAAATGACACCCAACAACAACACCTCAAAACAAAAAAATCACAACAATACTCCTTTGGCAAACATCCGTATGATCCTATGAAATTTCGTATGGAAAATATTTGTTAAGCGACCGGACTTGCGAATTGTTAAAAGACAGCAATCGGATGATTGTAATTTCATCAGACACGCGATCGGGCGTTACTCTTTGCTACGTCCATGGCTTTTAAGTGTACAGAGTTTGATGCCGTGTGTGTAATGACAACCAACACTATTAGTATTACCATACACAGAAGCTGTACAAGGTTCGTGTCTATGTGGTGTAACGGCAGGGAGGGAAGGGCAGGTGGACTGACAGGCGCCGTCACTCTTCACCTCCCATCACGGCGATGACATTGCCCCACGACCTTTAAAATACACCAGCGTTTAAAGGCTGTAAACATGGTGCTTAACGTCCACAGAAACCGTACGGCTTATTAGGGACGGGGAGAAGGGGGGAAGGACTTCTGCATTAAGATGGGCAGCGATGAGAGCCATTTTAATGTTTCCGTAGGAAGTGATGGACAAAGTCACAAGACAGTGTCCACAAACCACAACCTTTTGAAGAGAAAGGAGAGCCGAAGCGGTATCGAACCGAGGTCCTTCCGCTTACCAGCCTAACGCCTTACCGCTAGGCCAAACCGGCTCACTTTTAAAGGCTAATGGTCGTACTGGTTTTGTAGGCTACTAGGTTTCGACAGTGCTGCAATTACCTTTTGTTTTCCGTGTTGTTGTTGTAGTCACTCTGGCTTAGCTTGACTGCGGTTGGTGTTGCTGTGTGCTGGTTCATCTCTGGCTCGCCGTGTTGGTTTCCTTGTGGTTCGGCCGTGTTCGCACTGCTTTTACTGTGGCTCATGATGATATGACTGGCTCAGGGTGTGCCACTTTTACTGTTGTTCGTTGTGCTGGTTTTACTGTGGCTCGACTGTGTTTCTGTTGCTTTTACCGTGGCTCATACTGGTATGACTGGCTCAGTTTGTGCCACTTTTACTGTTTCTCGTTGTGTTGGTGTAACTTTGGTATAATTATGTGGATTTTACTGTGGATCATGCTAGTTTTACTGTTGCTCGTTTTGCTGGTATTACTGTGGCTTTTGTTGGTCACTTTTACTGTAGTTCATATGTTTTGAGATGGGGTGGAGGAATGGGAGAGTGAAAAGGGGGAAGGTGTGTGTGAGTGAGTGAGTGGTTCCATATTATGACGAATTCAGTGTAACTTCATGCTGTTCTAAACCCACAATTCTCCGATTTCAACAAACCAAAACACATACACGCGCGCGCGCGCACACACACACATTAGAAGAAAAAAAGCCCCACCTTTGCTTCAGGATACTTATACAACGACAAATTCTCACGTTCCAGCAAAAAAAAACAAAAAAACCCAACGCTGGTGAGAGTTCACCACCGCCTATCCAAACACCCATCACCACCATCACCATCACCATGTCGTTCTTCTCGGGCGGCAAGGCCAAGGACAAGGATGCCGGGGGCAAGAAGTCTCAGTTCTACGTGGAGTTCCTGGGCTGGATGGAGTGCAGAGGGGTGCGGGGCCGGAGGTACACCGACCCCGTCATCGCCGAACTCCGGCGCCGGCAGAAGAAGCTGGACAAGCCGCCCAAGCTGACGATCCAGCTGACGCCCCGGGAGCTGAGGATCACGCAGGACTTCGAGGAGAAACGCAAGCGCAGCAGCATCAAGAAGATCAAGTTCCCGGCAATCCCCGCGCGTGACGTCACCTACGCCGTGCAGGCCATGCGGCCCTCGGACGGCAAGCTGGACGATGTGGTGGCCTGCATCTACCTCGGGTACATGCCTCGCACCCAGCGCTACGTCCACGTGCACGTCTACCGCTTCGACGAGCCCTCCACCGCCGCCACCTTCGCCAGGCTCATGAACGGCATCGTCGACGCCAACCTCAACCGCATCAACGAGATCGAGCGAGACTTGGCGGAGAAGGGCGAGATCGAGGACCCTCGGCTGGCCTCGTCGGATGGCATGTCGGAGCGCACGCACACCGGCACGGACTCTGCAGCCGGCTCGGCCTCGGAGAGCGTGTACAGCGAGGACGAGTCGCCCACCTTCGGCAGCGACGACATGGAGGCGGACCTGCAGAGCCTCAACGACGTGCAGCTCTTTGACAACGTGGCCTCTGAGCTCAAGCACCGCCTGAAGATGGTGGACGGCCCGCTACTGCTGCCGCCCAGGGACTACGACACCATCAGGTAAGACTGAGGTTCAGTTATCTCTTGCATGGCTTAAGTAAGTAAACATGGTGCTTAACGTCCACAGAAACCATAAGGTTTATTAGGGACGGGGAGATTGGGGGGAAGGGGGTGTGGAGGTGGGTGAAGAGGGAGATTATGTATTATATACCTATCGCTACGCTATCACCACCAGAATGACCTGCATTAAGATTGGCAGCGATGAGAGGCATTTTAATGTTTCATTAATTGTGAGGGACAAAGTCACAGGACAGTGTCCACAAACCACAACTTTTGAAGAGAAAGGAGAGCCAAAGCGGTATCGAACCGAGGTCCTTCCGCTTACCAGCCTACCGCCTTACCGTTAGGCCAAACTGGCTCTCCACTGCATGGCTTAATTGTTGCCTTCGAAATTTATAGGTGACTTATATGGTTTACGATGCTCGTCAGAAAGCTTTTGCTTATAGAAAGCTTTTGCTTGGACTTGCTTATTTTTTAGAAAGCATGACAGGAAGAAGCGGTGAAACATTTTTATATTGCGCACTAAACTAAACCAGTCACCAGACTAGTTTCTGATGAGGTATCGGGCATGGACATGCAGACATTCTTGCATCTCTGGGAGTGTCGTTAATGATGGCCATGCAAAGAAAGGACACACACACACACACACACACACACACACACACACACACACACACACACACACACACACACACACACACACACACATATATATATATATTATATATATATATATATATATATATATATATATATATATATATATATATATATATATATCTTTGTATATATTATGGCTTTGATCTTGGTTGGCCACGGATCTTTGACTGTTTATAAATTATAATAGTATGGCTATGATCTGGGTTGGCCATATATCTTTGACTGCATATATTATGGCTATGGTCTGGGTTGGCCACAGATCTTTGACTGCATATATTGTGGCTATGATCTGGGTTGGCCACGGATCTTTGACTGTATATATTATGGCTATGATCTGGGTTGGCCACATATCTTTGACTGCATTATTATGACAATCTGAAACAAGACTGACTGCTAGCGTTCTAAAACGAGATCCAAACACATAAAAGGTTCAATAGAACGCTGTATATTTTGCCGTTCAACTGTTAAGTGTCGTTTTGTAGCTTGCGGGGTAGTAATAAATGGCGTTCTTTTAAACCTTTTTATGTGTTTGGATCTTGTATACATATGAATTATTATGGCAGTGATATGAGTTGGTCACGGTTCTTTGGCTGTATGTAGTTTGGCTGTGATGTGGGTTGGCCATGCACTGTTGTAATATATATATATATATATATATATATAATATATATATATATATATATATATAAAAAAAGTATGTATAATATATATATTTTATATATATATATATATTATATATAATAATATTATATTTTGATATCTTTTGGTGGGTGGTGGGCTGGCTGCACAGGCGTCTACATTGACGCCGATCGTTTGTCTCCGTCTTTTCATGGAGGTAAATGACACTCTTGTGTGCTGAATAACTCATTCGTTGGCGTTCTCTCTCTCTCCCCCCCCTCTCTTTCTCTCTCTTGTTGGTCTGTCTCTCCGTCTGTTTATCTGTCTCCTTCTCTGTGTCTTTCGCTCCCCCCCTCCCCTTCTCTTAAGCTTAATCTCTAATTTTAGCAAGGACTGGTTGTTACACAGGTCTAAATGAAACTAATCTACAATCCCGGGAAAATAAAGTTCTCTCTCTCTCTCTCTCTCTCTCTCTCTCTCTCTCTCTCTCTCTCTCTCTCTCTCTCCTCTCTCTCTCTCTCCTCTTCTTCTCTCTCCCAAGCCATGTTTATATTCCCGTTTTCTCTCAGTCTCTCCCTCCCTCCCTCTCTCATCCGCACTCCCCCCCACGCACACTCTCTTTCCCGGCCCTCCCATCTCTCCTTGCATCTTGGCTTTATGCTTTAATGTGTCAAATGCGATGTTTCTCACGGAATATTCATATCCCTCCCCCACAGGGAAAGAAAAAAAGAGAAGAAAACGAGCCGAGTCAGACTGTCGCTACCACGTTAATACAAGTCTGAAAGTCAGGTGTTTCTATAACGTTAAAACCTAAGTCTGTTAGCGTTTTAAAGAGCCCGTGTTTGGCTGAGGTCGGCAGAGAGGGACTTTGTGAAGTGCCTACAGGTGGACATGGTCAAGCGGATTATAGCGTTAGCAGTTTTAAGCTAGCTGTTTGGTGGCTGTTTATTCCCTTTGCCCCACCTTGCAAGGCACGCATACAGCACACCCAGACCAAGATGCCTCTGACTGCTTTCTTGCTTATGTGTGTGTGTGGGTGTGTGTGTTGTAGTGCGTGTGTGTGTGTGTGTGTGTGTGTTGTAGTGTGTGTGTTGTGTGTGTGTGTGTGTGTGTGTGTGTGTGTGTGTGTGTGTGTGTGTGTGTTGTAGTGAGTGTTGTAGTGTGTGTGTGTGTGTGGTGTCATTCTTGAGTGTGTCTGTGTGTGTGACTGTGTGTGTCCTCTTAGATGACATGACTCATAGCTTAGATGACCTGACTCATAGCTGTTTCAGTATACAGAAGTATTAAGCCTGTTAAGCATTCCGTTGTTGTTTTTGTTGTGCTGTCTGTCAGGTGTTGAGATGTCGACATTGTTGTAGCCGGTGACGTCGTCCCTACCAAAAGATCGGTCATCGGTTCATTCTTAGCATGTTTGTAAACTACTCTGTCCCACCAGAGATAATTAGGTCAGACCATGGACACACACACACACACACACACACACACACACACACACACACACACACAAACAAACAAACAACATACACGCACCCCCCCACCCCAAGATATATATATATATATATATATATATATATATATATATAAAATATATATATATATATATATATATATGAAGCTACTGGTTATTGGTAGTACTGACCAACGGAATTAATGTATGTATGCAAGATAACACTTGTTCGGAGAGGGAAACGGTCGCGTTGTCCACATACCTCTGGCGTCTCTGAGGCGGATATATATATAAAATATATATATATATATATATATATATATATATATATATATATATATATTAGTCACTTAGACAGCTCGCTAAGCACACACATCAGTTTATACATGTATGTGCATTTACCAAGCTGTTAGTAGTTGGAGTCCGTACGTGTTTCATACGTCAGGGGGGGGAAGGAGGGGGGCACGGATCGTTGGTCAAGTGGACACTATAACTAACCTAGGGCTAGCTGTGTACAGTCGTAGTAGTATGAGACTGTGCTACATACGGCGGTCGGCGGAGGGGGGGGGGGGGGGGGGGGGGGGGACGGGGAGGCGGGAACGCACAGATCGACAGTCAAGCGGACACTACAGTGATGTAGACCGCTGGTACAACACGGGTATAGAATTCAATAAGCGTGCCCCGTGGTCACACCGATAAGGCCCCAGCGACTCCCAAATCTCTGCCTGTGATCTGTCGTGTTCGCATCGATAGCACCTGGCTAACGACCCTTCTCTCCTCTCTTTCCCACAGTCGTGCCCGCGGCAACCTCAAGGACATCAACCACCGCCGCTGCCTCAACCTCAGCATCGTGGGCGAGGGGGGAACAGTGGAGGGGTTACCGGAGCACCGAGGCCGTAACGGGTCGGAGGAGAGCGGCATCGACCTGGCATCCCCAGCCAGCGACAACAGCGACGTGCTCGGCCGCTTCCCTCCTTACCACCCCCAACAGCTCGGCTCCGGCAACAGCTCTCCCGCCGTGGCGCCCCAGCCCCAAGTGGTGGAGAACGGGTTCGTGTACCCGCCCCGACAGGAGAGAGGGGTGGTCGCCCCGCCCCGCCCCGCTGCCGGGTCCATATCCCCGGCTCAACTGCGCCACGTGCGCCAGTCGTCGCAGTCCTCTTCCACGTTCAGCACCCACAGCTCCAGGGCCAGCGACGGCAACAACAGCGGCGACGGGCTTCCCGTGTACCGCCGCAGCAACAGCGGCGGCAACAACAGCAGCAACCTGCCCCTGGACATGCTCCCGCCGCAGATGCCCTCCAGTGCTGGCTACGCCGGGATGCCCGACGGCGAGTTCATCCCGCCCACGGACTACGAGGAAGACTCCTTCCGCCAAGAGCCAGTCGCCATGCGACCCAAACCCTTCCCGGCGGCCGTGGCTCGCCGACCCGCTTCCGGTTCCGGCGCGGGCGGCCCCATGCTCATGCGCAGCCTGCCGACTTCCGTTCTGCAGAGCGAGATGTCGCTGCACAGTCCCCGAAGCCCGCGGAGAGCCGTGGATGGGGATGAGTACTTTTTCAACACCGATCGGAGGTCCCAGCCCGTGTACGCCAGTCACAACGAGGTCGACTTCCGGCCCCACTCCGCGGATTACGGGGTTGGGGGAGTGAGGAGGGTGAATTCCATGTACAGGTAACTCCGCCAGACTCTCGTCAGTCCTCGTGGCAGTCTGCTGCGCATAGAGACTGCGTATAGATAGACATCCATGATCTGCTAACTAGATATGAACCGTGTAAGAAAACTGAGTACAGATCCATATACATGGAGGGGGGGGGGGGGGGAAAATGGCGAACTGCTGATATATGTTACAGTGATAAAAGACGGCGGGTGTTACTGTATGTCGCGTTCAACTTCTTCTTCGGCTTTTGTCAACAGTAACAGGTTGGTGAGAAGTACTGGGAGTGAATTTGTGTGATGTATAAAGACATGCAGCTGGAAGACGTGTGTATACGTGTACATAACCTGAAGCGTTGTGTGTTGTGATGAGAAAAGTGCCAGAAATGTACAGTTTACAGAGCGGAACTTTCGTCATGCTGACGTGTAATGGCATGACGTCATAATGACGTGTAAGGCATGATGTGTCGCCGTGAGGACACAGATAGTATTTATAGACAGCAGGTGTGTGTGAGACTCGCGGTCGATATTTAAACGGACATCAGAGGTCTGCCATGCGCGTATCGGTTCCACGCAAGTGAAACTGACGTAAATCCGGGTGGGCAAGACAAGACTTATGTGCGTGCCTACGTTTGTGTGGAAGTACCTTGGGATCTACCTTTTAAACCTCCGGCAAACGGAACCTAAGCAGGAGAGGAGCGAAGAGCAAGGCAAAGTTCCTGTGGATCTGATTATGAACGTGTAAAATGTCAAATACAAAACTAGGGCAAAGATCTCTGAGCCTCAGAGCTCGGTAGCTTTAATCAAATCCTGCATTCCTAGCAAAGCATTAGCTCTGACCTCTAAAATAAATCAACATGCAAAGTCGCCATTATTTTAAGCATACTCTTATCACAGTTCTCGGTGAACATTTCAGTTCTACCAAGAACCAACAACAACGACAACAAAATTGTTTTGTTTTTATTGACCTCAACGAAACCATTACAAAAATTTACATATATTATATAAGTCGGGTATTGTCTTACTTTTCTAAGGAGGCATCTAAAAACTGCACAATTTTTGTTTCTGTGTATATATATATATATATATATTCTTGGCTTCGGCCAGGCGTCAAATCAGATCGTAAACGTCCGTTATGCAGGAATGTTGATCCAACAGAGTGTGCGATTTTATAGACCCACCGGACAAGCGTCCATCGGGAGCTTTGGCGTCTGCAGGAGACCGAGCAGAAGGACTTCATAAAACTGTCAGATATTTCGCTGCTCCATCCAACCTGACTCACTGCTGTGACCTAGCTGACACGTACGAATCAAGGAATCGTGGAAAAAAAAAAGGGAACATCTGCACCTGAATCCCCGGCTGGTTCAAATGACAATACCTCGTTGCTGGAGAGCGCTGTGATGGGTACGGGTGCGATGTCGATGTCCGTTTCTGCATCCGAATTAACGCTTTATTCACGTTCCCCGAAGGTGCCTTTTTATGCTGTACAGGTGTATATATTTGTTTGTGGTTTTATGTTTTTTTTCCCCCCTTGTGGCTGTGAAGTGTGGAGAATGAACTGTTGGTGTGTTCAGATGGTAGTGTAACTTGCTTCCAGAGAGAAATGGCAAGGAATGGTCAGTTGAAGCAGGAGCATTGCATAATCGTGCTTGTAGATACAGGGAACCTACAATAATACATTCACAGTCAAGTACTCGTGTGCACATTGCTACAGTCGTACTTTCTCTGTGAATTTGTAGAGATGCATGTATCTCTTCTACGTGAATGGGGTACCGAAACGAAAGCGCAAGTTGGCCTTAAAACGTATACAATGTGCAAATATTTTATCTGTAAATTTCCTGTGCCGGTTCTACCAATGGCACCTATAAATATTATATATACAAATGAAATACCTTTTTGCTTCGAATTTGGGCCCCTCTTGGTGCAGCCATGTTCTTACGCTCTTTGCCAATAAAGAGCAGGGGAGAAGGAGAAAAAGGGTTGGCTAATGCCATATCTAATACTTTTAATACACATTCTGGCCGTGTTTATGACGTCACTGATACACATTCTGGCCGTGTTTATGACGTCACTGATACACATTCTGGCCGTGTTTATGACGTCACTGATACACATTGTGGCCGTGTTTATGACGTCAATGATACAGACTGCGGGGCATACAATGGCGGCACTCTCGGTTGTGTTTTCGCGACATCCCAACGTCGATTGTTAAGAAGAGGACGAGACATGCAGTGAGAAACTGCTGTGTGAATGAACCATTCCTAGTGAGAGGTTCCGTGGTGCTCATTCGTTCCGTTTCCCCTTTAAGGCTTTTTAAAATAAAGCCTTGTTAGATATAATTATGTTACATGCTTTACACAAATGTACGAGTAGAACGAGACACAAAAGTAGTCATGGCTGCTGTGATTTGATAGTTCGCGAGCAAATCAAAATCAAAACGTGTTTTAACTCTGTACTCCCCTCTTTCGGTATTTACCTATTTTGGCGTTCGTCGGGTCTTTTTGTGTGATTTTGTTCGTTTTTTGTTTCCTCGATGGAGAATGTCATCTTGGATGGATTTTTTTCCCTTTTTCTTTTTTCTACCTATTATTATATTCAGGTCAAATGGTTGTTACTGTAGGCGATTCCAGTCTCAGTTGTACTATTGTCATGCGCGGATGACTCACTTCTTTTGTTGTTTCATTGGTCATTGATATTACATGTGCTCACTACCTGTTTTCCCGATTGTTCTTGTTGTTGTTGTGTTTCTCGTTCCAGTTTAACCTGCGCCGTATAACCATGTTTACCTCAACAGACTAAGCAGATTTACTCTTCCACTTTCTTGTTAGCCTCACATCTTCCTTATAACAGAACTCCATACATTGAATCTCGTCGAACTTCACGTGTACAATATTGTTAGCCTATGCTTAATGACCTGTTTATTTCAGACCTAAATTTGATGATTGTTAACTTTATATCCCGGAATGGGGTACCGCAGTGTAGGAACGATGGTCCCCTTCGCTAAGAAATCCAGAGCTATGGAAGCTGGAGTTGGTCAGAACTCTAAAGCTATGGAAGCTGGAGTTGGTCGGAACTCTAGCTTACCTTGGCCAACTGACGGAAATTGTCTCTGTTGCCCTCCGTGATGATGTGAGGCTTAATGTCCTCGGATGTCGGGCTGACACTTTATGGACACTTGCTCTCCGTAAGTAAGCAGACATGCTGCTTAACGTCCACAGAAACCATGAGCCTTATTTGGGGGGGGGGGGGGGGGAGGGGGTATGGAGGTGGGGGAAGAGGGAGATTATATACCTATCGCTACACTGTCACCACCAGGATGACTTCTGCATTAAGGTGGGCAGCGATGAGAGCCATTTTAATGTTTCAGTAGGAAGTGATGGACAAAGTTACAAGACAGTGTCCACAAACCACAACCTTTTTGAAGAGAAAGGAGAGCCGAAGCGGTATCGAACCGAGGTCCTTCCGCTTACCAACCTGACGCCTTACCGCTAGGCCAGACCGGTTCACAACTCTCCGTATTCAAGCATCCTCTTTCATACCGGTCCTTTTCGAGTCTAGAATGCCGTGTGTTCTGGGCAGTGAATCAGACTGACACAGGTGAGATGTTGGATTGCCTTCGCCCTGATAGTGACCTTCGTCCTTGACTGACATGATGATGATGATGATGATGATGATGACTGTACTGTGGTGTTAGTTACTCAGCTCCTGCTACAAAAGCCCTGCATCAACAATATTCCACAATGTTGATTTTCATTGTAGGGTTTATTTTTAAGTGGCACGTTTCAGAAGGTGGGTGACAAATGACAGCCGAGGTGCATAAATCAAATCAAAACTATTCTAGCTTCGGGACGAGGCACTTCGTTGCACCTTTAACAAGGACGGGGATGACAAGTCTGGTTAAAGGCGACAGGAAACATGGCTAAGGTCATTTAAACCCCATAACCGTCAACAGAGGAACTGAGTCATCGGACTCTCAGCTGAGGGCGTTGGGAGTTGTGTGTCAGAACTCGCCATAACATGGCGCGTTTCCTGCGGCACTGTAGTCACTTGGCTGGTGACTTTGTTCACTCAGTTTGACATCGACGTCGCCTTCATGACAGATACTGGGACCAAAATATGAGGAAGTAGAACAGATGGCGGAGGGAGAGAGAGACAGACAAACAGACAGATACAGGCAGACAGGGGGATTTTTAAAATTTTTTTACAATGGTAATGGAATAAGTAAGTCAATATCTTTTTTTACATCCAGTAATTCGGCCAAACAGTTCAAAACAAAATATCAACTCAATATCAAAACACCATGCAAACTATGGAGAGAGAGAGAGAGAGAGAGAGAGAGAGAGAGAGAGAGAGAGAGAGAGAGAGAGAGAGAGAGAGAGAGACTGTTGCCCCAGCTCAGTACTTAGTTGGTGCTTTGAGCGCAGTCAGTCACATAGGGTTATGTCAGGGCTAGACCTAGCTCAGTACCCTCACACCCAAGAATAGTATCTTCATTAAAACTGGCAGCGATGTTGGGCAGTTAGCTGTTTCCTTGGTAGCTGTTGAGGGTCAAGTTACCATGCGAAACAGAGCCCACAACCCACAACACAGAAACAAGCCGAAGCGGACTCTCCCAGCCCGCCACAGCAACAGTTACAGTGCATCAGCTTACTCCCGCGTGTAGCTGGCTGGAATGTTTACTGAATTGATCTATCCAACTACTTTCAGTAACGTGTGTAAATCCACATCCTAACTGATGTGCAACGGTCGAGCAGTTGCCCCCTTTTTCAGAGCAGTAAAAAGATTCAAGACCCTGAACTCGAGACACAATTTCCGTAGATAAAAAAAATCCGTAGGAAAAAAAGAAATGAGGTCACGATTTACCTCACGACAAAAAGCCAGACCATTTCTTAAGTTAGACAGCCACGCCCATCTATTTATCGTTGTTTAAATTTTGGTCTGTTGATTTCTGGTAACAGTGCATCAGCAATTGTTAATTCTCTCTCCCCTCCCCTCAACATAGTGGCGTTTACAGTGGAACCCGTCTTTTAAATCCACCATGAACATGATGATGAAGTGTTGCTTAATGTCCTCAGATGTCAGTTGACATATTAGGGACAAGCTGAGACCAATGCCGAGGCATGGTTCAATATAGCTTTACGTCCACGGAAACCAGAAGGCTCGTTAGGAGGACAGCCCAGGACGGCCACCTCGACTCTCACACAGCTCCTGAACTATGAAACCACCATGAACACCCAGCAGAACTGGTCTTAAGGGAGGCGACGGGTGCGTCAGTGATCATAGGTACTTTTACATGAAAAAAAGAAAGAAGTGAAGTTTCAAAAAAGCTGTCGTAAAAACCGAGTGGTCTTAAAAGTGGGTGGTTGTAGGTCTTTAAACAGGGAGCTCTTACAAACTGGATGGTCGAAGGTCTGTCAACAGAGTGGTCTGAAAAGCTGGGTGTTGGTAGGTCTATAAATAGGATGGTCTTAAAAACTTGGCGATCGTATATTTGTAAATATGGCGGTCTTAAAAGCTGGTGTAGTCTTAAAAGCTGGGAGGTGGTAGGATTTAAACAAGCTAGTCTTAAAACCTGGATGGTCGTAGCTCTGTAAACAGGGTGGTTTTAAAACCTGGGTGGTCGTAGCTCTGTAAACAAGGTGATCTTAAAATCTGGGTAGTCGTAGCTCTGTAAACAGGGTGGTCTTAAAAGCTGGGTGGTGGCATGTGTGCAAACAGGGTGGTCTCTCGTCAGGTGTTCAACACCACTGTTTTTGCCTCGTTTGTAGTCTTCAGTGAAGAGATGATGGATGGATGGAGGTGAAACAACAAGTCAGTCACGAGCAGACACGCCCCTTGGGGCACCATGTTGTACAGCAGCCAGCAGTTGTAACAAAAAGCCTCCAGGGCTTAGCTCTCATCGATCACGTCGTCATGGGGGGACGACTCTGACAACTCTTCTTTGATGTTGGCAGCGACTTGTCGGACGTTGAATGTGATGTAAACGACCTCGCATACCTAATCATCAAGATGGCAGTCAGCGGCTCTGAGTTTCCCCAGGTAAAAACAAACCGAAGTCACAGATGTACATGATACTCACAGCTGCAGCTGGAAAGGTGGAATGTATATCACCCACACAATAATTGTATTTGCAGTTTAAATTTGACCATCAAACTCCTTACGCCTTTTCGAACACATAAAAGGTTCAAAACAACGCTATTTATTAGAACATAACACAAAATGTGAATTTTCGGGGTAATCGCAATTATTAAGCTACAGAAAGAAACTGAAACAACAGTTATCTGTGTCTGAACTCCATATAATTTTTCATCGATTTTCACCGTTGTACTGTAAGTGTCGTTTTGTAGCTTGATAAAGGGGATTACCCAGAAAATTGGCATGTTGTGTTTTGTCCTAATAAATAGCATACCTTTGAACCTTTTGTATGTTTGGATCTTGTTTTAGAACGCTAGCAGTCATTCTCGTTGCAGATCTTTTTATTTTCGTATAATTTCCTGAGTGTAAGATGGTATAATAGTTACATTAATATAGTCTTGCGCTGACACTCCCTTCAAACAGAGCTCAGGAGCTGTGTGAGAGTCGAGGTGGCCGTCCTGGCCTCCCATCCCTAATCAGCCTACGGTTTCTGTGGATGTAAAGCAACACGTCAACCAATCAACTCACTTCAGTATTCACTTCAGGGGACGCTTGGATACAAAAGCACCATAGAGCGTAGCTTAAATCTAACACAAAGACGTAAGCTAACATAAAGTTTTTCATCTTAACAAGCATTAATCTCGTGACACAAAGACTGAAAGAGACAGTTTAGCATACAGAGTATCAGCTAACCAGAAATACTGGCCCAACATTCTGAATACTCTGACGGTGTTTGCTTACTGAAAGCAGACGAACGTGTAATCGTCTCAGACTCGATTAGGATTCGAAAACTGCCAATAGATCTCTACCCAATTGCTACGGGGCAAAAAAACCCCCCCCCCCCCCCCCCCCAAAAAAAGAAAGAAGAAGGGGGGGGGGGGGGCTTTAAAAGTGATTTACGCTGTTTGATGTTTGCAATAAACGCAAAGTCGCGTCATTCGTTACCTTGCAGTAGTTGTGACTCGCTCTGATCATTTTCATGAAAAGGAGCTGATTAAGCGACGCAAGTTAAGTCGTCCGTTCGCCGAGATATAAATTGTCAACGCGGTAAAGTGTTTGCGGATAACAGACTTCAGCGGCGTGTCCGTTGTGAGCTGTTGCCCGCAATGCACGGCCCGATGACTCCAGAACGAGGGTTCAGCGAAGCGTGCAGGGCTTCTTAAAGGACTGTTCCGCTTCACTGCCTCAGTCTGGCGCTGGAGGTGTTCCGAAGCCAGAACGCCGACTGTCTGCACAGCACAGCTTGCAGCCACTCAGTCTGTCTCTCTGTCTTGTTTCCACACCACATGGTGCAAGTTCTCGAAGAAACTGGTCGAAGAATAGGGTCGTTGTCAAAGATTTTGACTCTAAGTAAGAGCATTTGGTGTGAATAGGTCAACGTGTACGAAATATATCAAATTTATCAAACAAGGGGGAGGGACAATTTAGATGGTCGAATTCATATCTGGTGGTGGCGAGAGAGAGACAGAGACAGAGACAGAGACACAGAGAGGGGGAGAGAGAAGAGACAGACAGACAGACAAACAGACAGACAAGAGACTGTTTAAACCAAAGTGAAAAGAGGGGGCGTGGGGGAGGTCGAGAGACAGAGAGTAACACGGAGTTCACAAAACGATCTTGACTATCTCGGATTTGTTATATAATTACACGTTACAAATGCTTTCTATAACATTCACTGTTGTTCGTGGTGGTAGGTCATTTGCCTCATTAGTCAGGGTTTTATACGCCGCGCGGCCGAATACGTCCAGTCCGTTTAACTCAGCCGCTGAGTCTGTTCAAACACCGTGATTTATTTAACTTAAGTCACGCTCTGTGTTGCGAGTGGTCGTATGGCACGGATAGCTGGCTTCATGGCGATTGTGACAAGGCCGTAAAAGCAGTCCTGCAGAACCGATGCCAAAAGTTGGTCACCTAATTTGCGCACATCAGTTCCGTGCCCAAAAGAACCGTGACATAAAAACCACATAAACCGGCACGGTCTGAGCTGGACGCTACACGTACACTTCGCGAATACACCGATGGTCTCAGCACGTTCATTTTTCGTTACTGACAGCGAAGATGTTCTGTTGTTGGTGTGCTTTCATGAGTAAAAACTACGTTCGAACCAAAGTTATGCTCTGCGTAAGCACTTAAAGCCAACACTGGAGAGGAATATTACGGCTTCAAGTGTAAGAAATAAAACGGCGTGCGCTGAAAAATAATGAGTCCACAAAGATGCAGTCCTGTTGAATTTTGAGCGGGTTTTAAAGGCCGAGTTCGACACAGATCTAGACATTTCTCTCTGTAAAGTTCATGGACATCGTGCCTCTTTTTTTTTTTTTAGCGAAGGGGCGCCCCAGCGGGATGCGGGCTTTATCTCCCCATGTCCCTGCAGTGTTTGAGACAGAGGACAGTTTCCCTTAAACGGAAACGGCAATGGATGTTAACTGTCGTAAAAAATGATGTATTGTATTTCCTTCACCTTCTCTTTCGGTTTCCTGTCCAGGTTTGGGGAGGGGGAGGGGACCTGTGTTCCCCTCTCTTTGTGTGTGTGTGTGTGTGTGTGTGTGTGTGTGTGTGTGTGTCTGTGTGTGTGTGCGTGCGTGCGTGCGTGCTTGTGAGTGTGTATGTGTGTGTCTCTTCTTTTTTGGGGGGTGGGTGGGGTGGATGGGTGCAGTTTGAGGGGAATTGTTTTGTTTGTGGGTCGCAGTTTTCTGCCGAAGACAACTGCATTCTAAAGCGGAATGGTTGCTTCCACTGGTTACTTGTTTAGAGGATCGTTGTTTATTTATTATCTCGGCTTCATAATGTTTTTGTGTGCATGATTATTTGTCTCTTCTTGAATCCTCAGTGCACCCTTGTGCGTTTAGTTAAAACGTTTGGTGTATGCTGTATGCATTTTCAGTTAATGTGTGTTTAGTTTGTGCGATTACTTAAAAAGTCTGTTGTACATCCTTTGTTAGTTTTATAATAATTATGATATTGTGTTCGCTTTCAGTACACCATTCCATGAAACTAAAAATAATAATATGGGAACAAAACTGTTCCAGCAACATTGGAAATAATTTGTGTTTTGCAACTGATGTCATTGTTTTGGGCTGCTGCTGCTGCTGTCATTATTATTTCTCCATAGACTGATTGCATCACATATTGCAAGCCACATTTTGCACTATGAAAATTTGCACACACAAAAACTGCACCGTGACAGTGTCAGAGCTCTTTGACCGATGAATATATTATGCAAAGCACTTACACTTGACATATGTCACCGATGATTTTTATCCATGAATCGACGTGGTAAGGCCGCTGGACCGGAACACAGATTGGCTTGATCCTATTAAGTTTAACGGTGTGCGTGCTTTCACAGCACAGCAAGTTTGTCGTCTATACGTTCTTTAGCATTTAACATTACGCGCGCGTGTGTACACACACGTACACAATCTCTCTCTCTCTCTCTCTCTCTCTCTCTCTCTCTCTCTCTCTCTCCTCTCTCTCTCTCTCTCTCTCTCTCTCTCTCTCTCTCTCACACACACACACACACACACACACGCACGCACGCTAGCACACACAAACAAACACACACACGCACGCACGCACACACAAACACACACACGCACGCACACACACACACCACATGTAATCTTTGACCCCCCCCCCCCCCTCCTCCCTCCCATCTTTCTCTTCTCACATACACGCGGGCATTCACAGACTGTATGCGTGATACCGGTATCACTGCTCTACCGCTTCCTGTAGGGGACTATCGTCTTTCGCAAAAGGACAGAGCTATATCTGCCGTGTCGCCATTCCAGTACTTCACTCATTCATAGTTGGTTGAGTGTTGCTTTACGTCCACAGAAACCGTAGGCTTATTAGCGACGGGAGCCCAGGACGGCCACCTCGACTTTCACACAGCTCCTGAGCTCTGTTGTTGTTGTTGTTGTTGTTGAAGTGTTGCTTTACGTCCACAGAAACCGTAGGCTTATTAGCGACGGGAGCCCAGGACGTCCACCTCGACTTTCACACAGCTCCTGATCTATGACTCATTTATATGGGGCTGGCCTGATTTTGTCTGTGTTTACCAAACGCGTAGGAAATGTAGATTTAATCACACTAACTGAAACCATACAGAATACAAAGTCTTTATTGTCTACGAATAACATATAAATTTGCCTTTCGATTGCATATAGAATTGCAATATAATACGTAAATATACACATACAGTAAAACAAAGTTTCACTGATGAATATGAGTGAAACCGATGAAAGAAGATTGAATAAT
>JABMCL010001500.1:60000-62500 GCA_018857735.1 Alviniconcha marisindica | reverse complement strand
CGACTGGTCTTGATCCGTCCCGGCAACGGTAGGTATATGTCAGATGACATATTAGGGACAAGCTGAGACCAATGCCGAAGCACGGTTCAATATAGCTTTACGTCCACGGAAGCCAGAAGGCTCGTTAGGACAGACAGCCCAGGATGGCCACCTCGACTCTAACACAGCTCCTGACACATATGTCCGGCAACGTAAACATGGTGCTTAACGTCCACAGAAACCGTACGGCTTATTAGGGACGGGGAGAATGGGGGGAAGGGAGTATGGAGGTGGGGGAAGAGGGAGATTATATACCTATCGCTACACTGTCACCACCAGAATGACTTCTGCATTAAGATGGGCAGCGATGAGAGCCATTTTAATGTTTCAGTAGGAAGTGATGGACAAAGTCACAAGAGAGTGTCCACAAACCACAACCTTTTTGAAGAGAAAGGAGAGCCGAAGCGGTATCGAACCGAGTCCTTCCGCTTACCAGCCTAACGCCTTACCGCTAGGCCAAACCGGCTCACGTCCGGCAACGCGAAAGAATCTGGCATTTATACTCAGTAGTCGTTGCCTGGAGTATGAGAAGTAGAGATAGTCGTCTCCTGTCCTTTCCGTGTGTCCTGCAAGGTGTGAGTGTTGGACTACAGGTGTGCCTATCTCAGTCTCTGATCAGCTTGCCCACCACTGTAGCAGGGAAAATGGTCATGGTCGGAGGGAGTGTGTGTGTGTGTGTGTGTGTGTGTGTGTGTGTGTGTGTGTGTGTGTTTGAGAGCGTGCGTGCGTGCGTGTGTGTGCGAGTCCTGCCAGGTGTGACTGTCTGTCTGATCAAGCCAACAGGACCACCAAGGAGGGCAGGAAGTTTGGTGGAAAAATGAAAAAGGGGGCGAGGTGGGGGGGTGGGGTGGGGGTGGGGGGGTTGGGGTTGGAGTAGGGGGTTACGAAGGGAGGAGGGGAGGGGGGCAGACTTGGTGGAGGCATGCTAGGTCCACGAGACGTGTGTAACGTGTACAAGCTGATGGATTTGCTCCGTTGACCACGACGAGTTAACTTCTGCCCCTGGCTTGCGACACATCGACACGCTTCTCCGCTGACGGACGATCAATGGCCGGACCTTCTAAGGACCTCACAAACCTGTCCGAACAGTAAAAGTACCTGGCACACTCACACACCTGCCCCCGTCCCGCACTTTCGCCACGCGCACTGTCTCAGTGCCCGGCCACAAACAGACAGACCCACCACGTAGTGCCCCACAAACAGACAGACCCACCACGTAGTGCCCCACGAACAGACAGCCCATCACGCAGTGCCCCACAAACAGACAGACCCACCACGTAGTACCCCACAAACAGACAGACACACCACGTAGTACCCCACGAACAGCAGACGCACCACGTAGTGCCCCACGAACAGACAGACCCATCACGTACCACACAGCACCACAGTACCCCACAAACAGACAGACCCACCACGTAGTACCCCACGAACAGCAGACGCACCACGTAGTGCCCCACGAACAGACAGACCCATCACGCGCACTGTCCCAGTGCCCCATTCATCTTCCCCTACATCATCCACACAGACACATTTAGGCAACTTCTTCTTCTTCTTCTTTAAGATTCCACCTCAATGTTTTTGACTTACATCTTCTCTCTCTCTCTCTCTCTCTCTCTCTCTCTCTCTCTCTCTCTCTCTCTCTCTCTCTCTCTCTCTCTTTGCCGGAGGGAGAGAGATGGCTGCTATCTAGGACGCGGTTTCTCGAGAGGCCATCGCTGAGTCCTAAAGGGTCATGAGGTGACGGGTCACCAGCCAACAAGGCCGATGAATGCCGTTGCTCTGTTGCCGAACAAATGTGGATAGATATAGACCTGTCGCTTGGCGGTGGGACCACACAAGTGCGTTACTCACACCAGTCGCGTTGTGCCCGTGCACACCACACATTAGCATTAGCTCTACAAGCCGCTCGGACGACAAGCAAAACAGAATTGGGTTTCTGCCTCCAGACTATCGCTTGCACCCAGAGAATTGGTTCACGCACCAGGCGCGTTTTTATTATGACCGATAGCCTGGGACACTGTCTACTAAACATAATCTTGGTCGTGATTATTATCAGACGACCCTGACTAAGAATGATATCCGTGCAAACGTTTATGGTGTGTTAACGAATCTTTCAGTCTAATAATTATGGTCGCGTTGACCAAAGCTGACACAAAACGAGAGATATGAAACAAGAGAGAGAGAGAGAGAGAGAGAGAGAGAGAGAGAGAGAGAGAGAGAGAGAGAGAGAGCAACACACACACACCACACACACACACACACACATCAAACACACAAACACAAAACACACAGCACAGACACACAACACACACACACACACACACAACAGCACACGCACACACACACACACAACACACAACCACACACACACACACAACACACACGACACAACCACACACAAGACAGACAGAGAGACACACACACACACAACAGCAGAGACAGACAGACAGACAGACAGACA
>JABMCL010001500.1:42500-45000 GCA_018857735.1 Alviniconcha marisindica | reverse complement strand
ACACACACACACACACACACACACACACACACCACACACAACACACACACACACACACATACATACATTACTTACACAACACACACACATGCACACACGCAAACACACACACACACACACAACACACACACACACACACACACAACACACACACACACACACACACACACACAACCCGCCACACCACACACACACACACACACACAAACACACAACACACACACACCAGCACACCAACACACACACACACACACACAACACACACACACACACACACACACACACACACAACACACACACACACACACACACACACACACACACACACACACCACACACACACAACACACCATCCCACCACGATCTTATATGTCTACCTCCTATTTCTTTTCCATACTTGTGTTGGTTGAGGTTTGTTCTAATTACAGTATCTTTAACGGTATACGTTTCGAGTTTGTTATAACAACTAAAGAATGACCACGTTTCATCACATTTTCCGCATCTAATTCCAGAGCATAGAAATTAGTTCTAACGTACAGGAGGATGTAACTGTGGTGGAGTTGATGTAATTCGTATTTACTCGCATGCCAGGTGAGTTACCGTAGGCGACTCGGGTCTTTGATTGTTGCTGTGTTTATGTGTGACGTCTTTCGAGGGCTAATTAACTCCCTTGCTTTTGTTTCCAGTTCTAAGGTACATGTTCCATTGTCACCATATCATGTACAACGCCAGCAGTCAGAACCCTGATGACCACATAGTTCAGGAGTTGTGTGAGAGTCGAGGAGGCCGTCCTGAGCTGTCCGTCATAACGAGCTTTCTGGTTTCCGTGGACGTAAAGTTATATTGAACCATGCTTCGGCATTGGTCACAGTTTGTCCCTAATATGTCAACTGACATCTGAGGACATTAAGCAACACTACCTACCTACCTGATGACCGACTACCCTGATGATATACTACCCTGATGAAAGACCACCCTAATGACAGATCACCTAGATGAAAAAAACTCTGTGAGACCCCTGATGACAGGCCACCCAGATGGACAGGAAAGCAGCACAGCTCAACCGAAAACAGATAAGTGGTTTAGCTTTTCACTTCATTTTTCATCGTTTTTGACCGTTTAACTGTTGTTTAAGTGTCGTTTTGTTGCTTGACAAAGGGGATCACCCCGAAAATTTGCTGGGTTTGTTTTGTGCTAATAAATAGCGTTTTATTTTTTTTATTTAAAAAAACACACCTTTTATGTGTTTGGATCACCCAGATGTGAAACCACTCCGATGAGAGCGCACCCTGATCGCAGACCACCCAGATTTCGGGTGAAACCCACTCAGACGAAAGACCACTCTGATGAAAGACCAGCCTAATGAAAGACCAGCGTTGAGAGACCACGAGAGACCACGCATCTCTCAGGACCACTTATTTTTAAACCTCCCTCTTCATAGTTCCATGTGTTGAACCCCTGACAAGGAAAACGTTTCTTTTCCGTTCGTCTTTGCTTTGCCTCGTTTTTAAGGTGGTGATAAAAAGAAAGGGAGGTGGGGGGAGGGGGGCGGTCATCGTGGCAGCAGCGATGAGTGCAAGTGAACCAGGAAGATGCGAACAGTGTAAACAGAAGTCGATGTGACATAAGCACAGTCTTCACAAGCTTGGTTAAAAAACTTTAAAAAAACAAAAACTAAAAAACACACGCTATTGCACACTAAAAAGCACCCCTTACCTCTCTCTCTGTCTGTCTGTCTGTCTGTCTGCCTCTGTCTGTCTGTCCGTCTGTCTGTCTGTCCGTCTGTCTGTCTGTCTGTCTGTCTGTCTGTCTGTCTGTCTGTCTGTCTCTCTCTCTCTCTCTCTCTCTCTCTCTCTCTCTCTCTCTCTCTCTTCTCTCTCTCTCTCTCTCTCTCTCTCTCTCTCTCTCTCTCTCTCTCTCCAGACTTTTCATCTCCCATTTAGAACGAAGAGATTCCGTTTCGGAGTTTATAAAGTCTTTAGCAAACATCCTGTTCATACATTCACACGTCCTTTAGAAAGCTTATCATGCGAGACTATTTTCACTGAAGCGACTCGTTGTGAAAAGAGATAGCAAGTGGGTGTTGGAGGACTGTCTCTCATGAAAAGTTGCAACATCATAGCTTAAAGCGTTTCGTTGTAGGGGAATTATCCGGGAAAGGACCTTTTGCTGACCCACCCTTTCGAAAAAAGAAAAAAGAAAAAAAGGGGGGGTGGCGTACTGAGAATAGGAACGTTCAACAACGACATCAACAAAAGGAGAAGAAGGGAGATGAGCCGTGGAAGGAGAAAGAAGAGGAGGTGTAAATGGATGGACATTTTCTGGCTAATTCTTCATCCTCCTCATCTTCTTCTTCTTCTTCTTCTTCTTCTTCTTCTTCTTCTTCTTCTTCTTCTTTCTGTTATGTTTTTCTCCATCTTCTTCTCTCTTCCCCCACCCCTTCTCTCTTCTTCCTCATCGTCGTAGGCTTCTTCGAATTCTTCTTCTCCCTTTTCTTCTT
>JABMCL010001500.1:35000-37500 GCA_018857735.1 Alviniconcha marisindica | reverse complement strand
CGCAGCTGTCCACCGACGCGGTCAGCGCCCTCCGAAAGGTTTGGGTACTAATATGACTGTGGAAGCAGCCTAGTGCCGTCATAGTTCAGGAGCTATGTGAGAGTCGAGGTGGCCGTCCTGAGCTGTCCGTCCTAACGAGCCTTCTGGTTTCCGTGGACGTAAAGCTATATTGAACCATGCTTCGGCATTGGTCTCAGCTTGTCCCTAATATGTCAACTGACATCTGAGGATATTAAGCATCACTTCATCATCATCATCAGCCTAGTGCCTCATAGTTCAGGAGCTGTGTGAGAGTCGAGGTGGCCGTCCTGAGCTGTCCGTCCTAACGAGCCTTCTGGTTTCCGTGGACGTAAAGCTATATTGATCGAACCATGCTTCGGCATTGATCTCAGCTTGTCCCTAATATGTCAATTGACATCTGAGGACATTAAGCAACACTACCTGCCTACCTACCTACCGCGCAGCTGTCCACCGACGCGGTCAGTGCCCTCCGAAAGGTTTGTGTACTAATATGACTGTGGAAGCAGCCTAGAGCCCAAGCACCCACGTAAACATGAGACGCATCCAACCCTGTTAAAAAAAAAAAAGGGAGTTCCGTCTCGATTCAAACGATTGTGGTTTTATTTGTGCTGGTGTAAACCTTTTTGGCGGCTATAAATGACACGCCTTGTTTTACTTGAGTTGTTTGTAACAAACGTGCTACTGTTTGAGCACCAACGAAAAGCTGCTCGTTAGCTGACAGTTTTCAGGAACTTATGACATAACTAAATACGGCAGTGGTTGAAGGAAGGATGTCGTAAACCAGTGCTTGGAGTTTGCTCTCTGGTGTGCAAAATGGCCCCTGTCCTATTCCCTACATTCTGGCACTTGAAACGCCTGTGTGCAAACATCTCGCCGAAGGGCGCCCGGGTGCCACGTAACAAAACTCTCTGGAACCGACTGAGAAGCATTATGGCAGCAAACATGGTCTTTGTGCTCTGCATAGATTAACCTCAGCCCTTTTGCATATCCACACAGACCCAGGGCTTAACCCTTTCGATGCCTTCAGCACTTAATTGCCCTACCGACCTTCTGCGTACTGATTCAAACACACAGAAGGTTAAAAAACAAAAACAAACAAAAAACAAAAAACACGAAAAAACTAAACAAAACCCCCGCTGATCCTACTAGGACGACACAAAAACATTCATAGATAAACAATTATAAAATAATGAAAATTGTCTACTTACTTAGTTTCATATACAAACACATACGCACTGACGTGTCTGTATGGTGTGTGTTGATGCTGACGTGTCTGCATAGCGTACGTGTGTTGAAGAATCAAACCGGATAAGTGGACACGCTTTCGTTTATTTGTCTGTCTGTTGCTTAAAAAAGGGGTTTACCCTGAAACTTTACGCGTGTTTTGTGTTGTGGTGGTAGTAGCAGTTGGCCTATGCGAATCAACGTTTTCTTGAACCCTTTGAGTGTTTGGGTCTTATTCAGAACGCTAGGAATCAGCTTTGTTTTATGTTTCTTCTTTCCTGCGTTGACCATCCACAGTCCAACTGTCAGCTGCGCTGTCGGGGTGAAGCTTTAGACACTTCCGAATCATTGCCTGTGGATGTTAGACACAGTGGGTCTGGGTTCGGAGATCCTGCGCCGTATAATGAGGCACAAAATGAAGGTATATATGTATAGCTAGCTACATACAGCCAGACTTAGCTAGCAAGCTGATAACGTATTCAACGCCTACAACTTCACACTCTTGATCATCTAAGCTACACCTCCGTTTTGCAGAACACGTTGATGACGGAAAACTCTCAATGCATGCTTACACGGGTGCTGCCATTGAGTTAGAGCGGGTACGCGGGTACATTAGTGTCAACAGAATTCCTACAGTAAATGTACAAGACTTTGGTCGATCTTCGATCACGTTAATTCCGGCCTTTTTCAGCGAAACACTCGCCCGCTCCTACATTGGTCGTACATTGGCCATTGGCATAAGTAGCGGTAGGTCCCAGTAGAGTGTGTATTGAGAACACAGACGTTGTAAGAGCTCACATCGATCTGAGCTCACATCGATCTGATCGCGTGTTTGCATTTCTCATGTGCCTTTCATTCATCGAAGCAGAACCGTTCATTCACACGCTGGGATCCTCTCACAGGCAAAGCAATCACGTCGTTCCCATTCTGCCACTGTGGAGCGTAGGCGAAGCTTTCCTACGAACTCCCCCCACCCCTTCCCTTTGCTACTAATCTCCCCCCCCCCCCCCCTTTTCGTCTAACCCCTCCCCCTCCACCTTTTCGACTAACCTCCCCCCTCCCCCCTTCCCCCCTACAAACTCACCCTCCTTTCCTACGACTACTCCCCCTTTTTCTACAACACCTCCCCCCCCCTCCCCCTTTCCTACGAACATCTCACCCTTTCCTACGCCACCCCCCCCTCCCTTATCTATGAACCCCAATTTTCCTACGACCCCCCCCCCTCCCCCCCTTCCTAGGAACCTTCCCCTTTCAT
>JABMCL010001500.1:25000-27500 GCA_018857735.1 Alviniconcha marisindica | reverse complement strand
TCATTAGTCACGTTGACAAGAAACGTTCAAACGTTCACCAATATCTGAACAGGTTGCTCACACTTACCACTCACGCCATCAACAGTAAGCCAGTGATAGGGATGAAGTTTTTGTTGAGCATGGTCATGTAGTCACGTTGACAAGAAAACGTTCAAACGTTCACCAACATCTGAACAGGTTGCTCACACTTACCACTCACGCGCATCAACAGTAAGCCAGTGATAGGGATGAGTTTTTGTTGAGCATGGTCATGTAGTCACGTTGACAAGAAAATGTTCAAACGTTCACCAATATCTGAACAGGTTGCTCACACTTACCACTCACGCGCATCAACAGTAAGCCAGTGATAGGGATGCAGTTTTTGTTGAGCATGGTCATGTAGTCACGTTGACAAGAAAACGTTCAAACGTTCCTCAACACCCGGTAGTACAATTAGCTTCGGCGCTTAGTTCGAAGTGAGACATCGCGAGACCCTAACTCGGCGAAGAGACAATACAGTGGTTGCCGTAAAGGCATTTAAAAAGGTTTTGTTTTGTCTGTCTGTTTGCTTGTTTGTTGTTGCTGTTGCTTAACCAACAGAAATCGCAAAAGCAAAGCAACATGAACACATATTAAGGAAACAAACTAAGCACGCATAGACTCTCTCTCTCTCTCTCTCTCTCTCTCTCTCTCTCTCTCTCTCTCTCTCTCTCTCTCTCTCTCTCTCTCTCTCTCTCTCCCCCCCCCCCCCCCCCCCCCCTCTCTCTCCCCCCGTTGTTTGGTTGTTTGCATGCGTGTTTTATTGAAAATTATAGCTTTTTGTAGGAAGTGTTGGATTTTATAGATTATTTCGCGCTCACCTGCGGTTTGAAGCTACATTCGCGTGAGATAATGAAAACGCACGAGGCAGTCATATAGCCTGAAGAGTTGATGACAAGAAACATGTGGAATGAAGTCAAGAATATGACTGAAAAATGAATGATTAATCGTTGTCATTACAAGGCTAAAACAAATGTTCACATCGAGGGGATGTGGCTTCAGATACAGACAGACAGACAGACAGACAGACAGACAGACAGACAAACATGCATGCACATATATACACATACATACATACATACATAATACATACATACATACATACATACACGCAGCACCACCACGCACGCGCACCACGCACGCACGCACACGCACGCACACATACGACATGCAGCATACATACATACATATACATACATACATACATACATACATACATACATACATACATACATACATACATACATACATACATACATACATACATACATACACATACTACATACACATACATGCATGCATACATACATGCATGCATACATACATCGGTTGCTCATTCCCAACTTTCGGCAGCAACCTTCCCCGGTGTGGTTGTTTCCAAAATAATGTACAATGTTTTCTATTTCTTTATTCGTTATTGGGATTATTTTGTTGTCATAAGCCCGACACAAGTAAGCCATCTGTAATGATGTACGTGTCTCTGTTCTGATATTCATTGTTGGGATGATTTTGTTGTCATAAGCTCGACACAAGTTAGTCCTATCTAATAATGTACGTGTCTCTGTTCTTTTATTCGTTGTTGGGATTATTTTGTTGTCATAAGCACGACACAAATTAGTCATATCTAATAATGTACGTTTCTCTGTTCCTTTATTTGTTATTGGATTGTTTTATTGTCATAAGTTACGACACAAGTTAGTCCTATCTAATAAGGTACGTGTCTCGGGGTTTTTTTATTCGTTGTTGGGATTGTTTTGTTGTCATAAGCGCGACACAATGAGCCCTTGTGAAAGACCCAGGCACCACGGCCCTGTTGGGGAACTAAAAACGAAGCATTAGCCTGAAGATCGACTGGCTTCAAGCCATGATATGACTGCACACTTAATGAATGCTGACGACGTACCCAAGACGTACACGTCATCGTCAACCACGAAGCTGCAATACATAAATTTTCTATAGATAGAGCAATAGAGCTGAATGAGCCAACGCGCTTATTCACATGTATGTACATGTACCATTTACAGTTACTGACATTATATACACGCGGTCACATAATACATATTATCTACTTAATAAATTTGCACTAATATAAAACAGGTATTTGTAGAACAGCGAGCAAAATGACTATTTCAAAACACAAAAACATGGTGTGATATAAAAGAGGTACAAAGAAAACAATGTGCAAAGTTACTACGCTGAAACAGACAGACAGACAGACAGACAGACAGACAGACACACACACACACAGACAAAACACACACACACACACACACACACACACACAACACACACACACACAACACACAACACACACACACCACACACACACACACACACAACACCACACAACACACACACACAACACACCACAAAAACACACACACACACACACACACACACACACACACACACACACACACACACACACACACACACACACACACACACACACACAACACACACACACACACACACACACACA
>JABMCL010001500.1:12500-20000 GCA_018857735.1 Alviniconcha marisindica | reverse complement strand
CACACACACACACACACACACACACACACACACACACACACACACACACACACACACACACACACACACACACACACACACACACACACACACACACACACACACACACACACAGAGGCACCACCGCACACGAGCATTCTGAATATACAAAACTAAACTTACACAGATTAACCCCTTTACTGCCACAGCCTGTAAAATGCCCGCCCTGCAAGATGGACGGACGCACCTGCAAACAGTATATTTCCGATCCTGTAACACATCTGCTTTCAATGCTATGCGTTTTGATGAAAATCCTTTCACATGCCAGCCGAAAAAGAAAACAAAAAGGCTGAATGGTTTAAATTTCTCACTTTTAATTGTCGTTTCCAAGTAACATCACGGCAATGAAGGGGTTAAAACGCGCACACATTTGGTAAATTACACATCCGAAACCCCGCTGGGGTCACTCGCCTTCTCTCATTACACTTTCAACGCATGTCATTTCCAACCCTGGAGCCAGTCATGACGCCCGAGAGATTCTGTTTTCAATACCTACACAAAAGAACCTGATTCCTCCCATTCCCCCCCACCCCACCCCACCCCACCCCACCCACCCCACCCCACACACGCCCCATACCCTCCCACCCCACTCTCTGCTGACTACACAGTTGAAGCCCAGCGGTTTCCTGGTGAAAATGGAGAGATGTAATTGGAGATAAGATGCGAAACTGGAAAGAGCCTTCTGGTGTCAAGATGTATCATAATGGACAAGGAGTGAAGTGGCACTTCCACAGCGTGGTACTTATTGTGCTGGGGCGACTGCGGCCGGGTTTCATTGGCCACTGTAGCGCTGTGTCTACAGGCCGTCAAGGCCAACGCTGCTGTTCGGTAAGTAAGCTGGAGTGACAGTATTTGTTGTAGGGAGAGGATGGGTGCACGCACGCACACGTGGCGTGGTAGTCTCTTTGTTGCCATGTTCGTGTCTGTACGAGACGCGTTTTGTAATATACAGGACGGAGAATAATGACGTTGAAATGATCGGTGTAGATACGTCGCGGTGTATGTGTGACTAGAGTTCGCTTGCTGGTTTAAGTAAAGTTACATGCCAGGAAGCAATAGCAGTAAATTCAATCAAAAGGGGCATATATTCACACACGCACGCACGCGCTTGCACACACATACATGCACGCACAGACACAGGCACACATATACACACACACTCACAGGCGTGCACACACACACACACACACACACACACACACACACACACACACACACACACACACACACACACACACACACACACACACACACACACACACACACACACACACACACACACACACACACGTGCGAGCGCATGCACGCATACAAAAAATATTCAAACACTATAGCGCGATCGCACCGCGCTAACACTCAGAGCACAGATGACACCATCGCCACCAACTCAGACCAAAAAACCCTGTAACGACAGCATACTACATGTATTATCACCACAACAGTCACTCCAGCACCACCACCGACAAGGGAGGCAACTCGATGTTTTACACCCAGTCAACCAGTACGGTTACATCAGGGCGAGCACAACCACCACGAACAGCTTCAACGACACACCACCGTAGTCAATAACAACAACCCAAAGAATACTGTTCAGGCGATCCATTTTAATGCCTGCAGTCTCCAGGGCGCCCTAAACACAAATACCAATAGACAATACAAGGGGAAATTAATTAGTGTATAAAGCTGATTGGCCTCTTTCCCTGTCTGAGCAGGTCAAGCGCTGCTTACAGCCTGCTTCATCCCAGCGTGCCCGCGGCTCTGATTGGTTGAAAGAGTCGTCCATTCTGTTTGGTTGAAAGAGTCATCCATTCTGATTGGTTGAAAGATCGTCCATTCAGGCGTCCGCTTCTTGACATGTTTTGCGCCACATTTAATTACGTTACTGTTGTATCGTATTCAAGGTCAATGGCTCAGGTGCTGCCTCAAATCTCTGGGTATGGATCACCAGACCCAGTCTGTTTGAATTCTAGAACTGCACGTGACAGGTTCGTCGCGACATCTTTTGATTTCCTATTCTTCCAATATTGACTCTGTGTGATTTAAACCCAAGGTATCATTTTTTTCTTTTTCTTTTCTTCTTCTTGTAATGCTAGCATTAACGATTGATTTGGGTTTTTTAATTCCTTAGTTCCATGAAGTGTAGGTGGCAGCACTATACCTCTTGGTTGAAAATGGCGACGATTCACAGCCTGGCCCTATTCACAGAGTTCAAAGATTATAGGGGCAGGTACAGGCTACAACCTGACCCTCCCTCCTTCTCTGGGTCTGTCTCTCTCTCTCTCTCTCTCTCTCTCTCTCTCTCTCTCTCTCTCTCTCTCTCTCTCTCTCTCTCTCTCTCTGTCTCCCTGTGTCTTCCCCTGTCTGTCTGTCTGTCTGTCTGTCTGTCTGTCTGTCTGTCTGTCTGTTCTGTCTGTCTCTCTCTCTCTCTCTCTCTCCTCTCTTCTCTCTCTCTCTCTCTCTCTCTCTCTCTCTCTCTCTCTCTCTCTCTCTCTCCTCTCTCTCTCTCTCTCTCCTCTCTCTCTCTCTCTCTCTTCCTGTCTTCTCCCTGTCTCTCGCTTCTGTCTGTCTGTCTGTCTGTCTGTCTGTCTGCTCTGTCTCTTCTCCTCTCTCTCTCCTCTCTCTCTCTCTCTCTCTCTCTCTCTCTCTCCTCTCTCTCTCTCTCTCTCTCTCTCTCTCTCTCTCTCTCCCTTCTTCCCCCTCTCTCTACACCCTCTCTCTCTCTTTCTTTCTCTCTCTCTTCTAAAGTTACCTGTCTTGATCCGACAGGTTAATTACGTAATTACCTAGGAATCCCTCGCTGAAAAAAGTTGCCGGTTTTAATCATCACAAAGTAATGCCTGCGCAAGCTCCCCAGCGTGTACGTCTGTCGACTGCTGAGCGCAGTCAATGTGGAGTTCTTTATCAAACAGCAGGCCTGTCCTGGCTATGGTCCTCTGCACAGGCCCCTGCCCTGTGTTCCTGTACGCGCCTGCTGGGTGCAGTCAAAGCCAAGTGTTGGATCAAAAGATGTCATTCCACCACTGTCGCCGGCTGCATAAAGCCCCAACATGTACATAGTATCTGTGTCATAGTTCAGGAGCTGTGTGAGAGTGGAGGTGGCCGTCCTGAGCTGTCCGTCCTAACGAGCCTTCTGGTTTCCGTGGACGTAAAGAATTATTGAACCATGCTTCGGCATTGGTCTCAGCTTGTCCCTAATATGTCAAATGACATCTGAGGACATTAAGCAACACTACCTACCTACCTAGTATCTGTGATGCGAGCCAGCTTGGCCTAGCGGTAAGGCGTTAGGCTGGTAAGCAAAAGGACCTAAGTTATACTATATGTGATGCGAGCCGGTTTGGCCTAGCGGTAAGGCGTTAGGCTGGTAAGCAAAAGGACCTCGGTTATACTCCAACTGCAAGCACTGGTTTTCGACATCCTTCATTCGACGGTGCCGGAAAGCGATGCTCGGAGTGTGGGTTATATTATCTGTGGTGTGAGCCGGTTTGGTCTGTCGGTAAGGCGTTAGGCTGGTAAGCAGAAGGACCTCGATTTGATTCCGCTTCGGTTCTCATGTCTCAAAAAATTATGATTTGCAGACACTGCTTTGTGATGTTACTCCTGACAATTAATGAAGCAAAATGGTTCTCATCGCTGCCCATCTCAATGCAGGAGTCATTCTGGTTGTGACAGTGTAGTTTTAGATACAGTCTCCCTCTTCCCCCACCTCCTGGGATCTCGGTGCCCGCCAGTACCTCTTCGTAGACAGGTCGGCGTTAAACCACTTTAACCAACCATTGATATCTGTTCTTGACTGTCTGTCTGCCTGTCTCTCTGTCTCTGTCTGTCTGTCTGTCTGTCTGTCTGTCTGTCTGTCTGTCTGTCTGTCTCTCTCTCTCTCTCTCTCTCTCTCTCTCTCTCTCTCTCTCTCTCTCTCTCTCTCTCTCTCTCTCTCTCTCCTCTCTCCCCCCCCCCTTCCCCCTTCTTTCCTCCCTCTCTCTCTCCCTCCCCCCACAACACAAACTTTCAGAAGAAAGTCCATTTGGTCAGAAGTTGTCATAACCGACTATCTCTGATGCCAAACTGCGTGCCATTCTTTAAACGGGTTGCGTGCATGAACAAATGTATTTGGATGCTGAGCGAAAACAAAGAACACTCTTTTGTGGAAACAAAAAAGCCAGTTCGGATGTTATTCTCTACATCGGTTGTTTGCATGGTGAATGCAGTCAGAGTATCAAATGATGCCAGTTTTAGCATCATTCTCCAGATGGTTCACTGTGTGCTTAGAGCAGTCAAAGGGAATTGCAAACACACACACACACACACACACACACACACACACACACACACACACACACACACACACACACACACACACACACACACACACACACACACACACACACACACACACACACACACATATAAATATAATAATATATATACTATATAACACACACACACACACACACACACACACACACACACACACAACACACACACACACACACACACACACACACACACACACACACACACACACACCACACACACACACACACACACACACACACACACACACACACACACACACACACACACACACACAACACACACACACACACACACACACACACACACACACACACACACACACACACACACACACACACACACACACACACACACACACACACACACACACACACACACACACACACACACACACACACACACACACACACACACACACACACACACACACACACACACACACACAACACCACACACACACACACACACACACACAACACACACACACACACACACACACACACACACACACACACACACACACACACACACACACACCACACACACACACACACACACACACACACACACACACACACACATACACCAAAAAGAAAAAAACAGGACCCCAAATAGCAGAACCAAACAGCTGAACTTAGTAAGTCCTACGTCTCATTTTTCACGGCTTAACTGTTGATTAAATGTTGTTTTGGAGCTTGAAGAAGGTGCCTACCCCGAAAATTGGCATATTGTGTTTTATCGTAATAAATAGTGTTCTTTTGAACTCCTTTTTATGTGTTCGAATCCTGTAAAAGAGAATTGAGTTTTCTATAAATAAAAATATATATAAAATAAAGCCAGTTACAGTATCACTTTCTGAAAGGGTTCCCTGTTCGCATAAATGTTCTAGATTGCTGGCGTGCGAGCAGCCAAAGGGGAAATGTTCCATCAAAAGATGCCATTCTCGACCGTCACTGAGTACATAAGCCCCCACCTGTATGCACTTCGTCTGCTCCTGATTGTTGAACACAATCAGAGAGAATTTCCAGATCAAAAGATGCCATTCTTTTGTGTCATTGCCTACCTAAGCCCCCAATATAGCGAGCCTGTGCCTGTTTGAGATTGATAAAAGCAGTCAAGGGTCGTTTTGCCCATGCAGCTACTCATACCAGTCTATCAGGTGCCACGCGTGGTTTGGTCTGTGAATGGAGCTGTAATATTAACGCAAATTGCTTGTGACCAATTTGGTTCATTTGAACATTCTTGTGAATAAAGGCATACCTGGGTGACTTTACGCATCAGTTGTTACCCTGAGGTGTCTGCCCTCGAAAACTCTTCCCTCTCGCATGCTCTTCGTGAAGTTAGCTTGAACACTCTATGAATGAAGGTGGAATGTGACAGTTCTTGCAACCCGGCGTGATGGGGTCAGCCATGGACATTTCGCCTGTCGGTCCTTTCGCCTTTATATGTAAACCTTCACGCCATTTCTATCTGTGCTCTTTGCATAGATGTCAAGGAGTATAATTGTGTACACTGGCATGCTAGCTATGACACCCGTTTCCCCTTCTCCCCGTCCCTAATAAGCCTTATGGTTTCTGTGGACGTTAAGCACCATGTTTACTTACTTACTTGCTTGCTATGTATTGCACAGCATCCTCTGAATTTGCGTTGTCCGGCACAATTCAGTAACCTATAATTATACTCTGGGAGAGTTTATGTCCCTTGTATTTATTAGCAAGCCAAATGAGAGTTACCGTAGGCGACTCAGGTGTTTGTTGCTTTGTTTGTGTGACGTCTTTTGAGCGCAAATTAACTCCCTTGTTTGTTGTTTCTGTACAGAAGCTCAGGGCGTCGTTCTGTTTCAGATTGTATTATTATCATGCTTAAATGTTGTTGTTGTTTTTGTTTGTCTTTTATTACTGTGGCTGGGTCACTGGGACAGCTGCTGTTTTTCGAGCTCTCTCCGACACTCTTGAACATTCTTCCAAACACTGGACACCAAAACAACATAGCAAAAAGAGTTCAACCAAAAGCAGATGAAAACACTGAAACAGCGGATAAGTATCCTACGTCTCATTTTACATCGTTTAGCTGTTGTTTAAATGTTGTTTTGCAACCTGAAAAAGAAGCTTACCCCGAAAATCCGCATGTTGTGTTTTGTCATAATAAATATCATTCTTTTGAAACTGTTATGTGTTTGGACCTGTACGACAATGTGTATGATCTTTCTGGGTCTGTTGGCGGGCGGGCGAAGGCTGTTTGTGAATTGTCTGTCTGTTGTGTGTATACTGTGTCTAGACTGGCCTCTCGAGTTAGGGCCTCAATTACATGCATCCCTGCACGATGAGGGTTAAGCACCTAAGTCTCTACGATCTCTCAGGACTGTCCACTGCATGCAGACTGCTTCACCGTGGTCAACGCAGGACGCTTCAGGTCAGGACACGAGTAGGCTCCAGTTCGGGGGCTCGCATATCCGACAATAACCGGGAGGATACTCTGCCCTTTCTGTCAGCACCTGCGGATTTTTCGTTCTGTCTGATGCTTTGTCCAGGAGCATTTTAAACATCCCAGTTCTGTCTCGCTTCCGCTTGTCCAAAGGCTAAGCAGTGTAGTTACAATTATAAGCTTAGCGGTGCAATTTTGGCCTGTCCAAATAACGTGTGTCCAAATTACCCGGTCTTTCGATCGAGAATAGCAGACGATGTTGGGCGTAGTTCTTTGTACGTAAAAATGTGAGGTCCGGTAATTTCTCTTGCTTTGCCAATAGCCAGCCAGGTGGACACATGCTTAAATGACATTAACGCCCAGCCAACCACGAAGGTCACAGGTGAAAGGCAATTCACGAGATCACAAGACAAAAATTGATTCACTTGAGAGGTACCTCAAGAAGACTGGGCGGGGGGGGCGGTGGAGGTATGTCCGATGCAAATATTAACTTATATGCATTGTGACCTGTTCCTGCGTATCGTTCAGTGCTACATTCTGACCTGTTCCTGCGTATCGTTCAGTGCTACATTCTGACCTGTTCCTGCGTATCGTTCAGTGCTACATGCTGACCTGTTCCTGTGTATCATTCAGTGCTACATTCTGACCTGTTCCTGTGTATTGTTCAGTGCTACATTCTGACCTGTTCCTGTGTATCATTCAGTGCTACATTCTGACCTGTTC
>JABMCL010000121.1:0-40000 GCA_018857735.1 Alviniconcha marisindica | reverse complement strand
TATGTCGCCCTGGCAGGATCAGATATGCAGTGCTGTTCAGAAGGCCTCTAACTTCAGTCTGGCGGATCCTTCTGGGCTCTTGTTGTGGTTACTACTATGACTATATTGGTACTATCAACGTAAATGCGGCTCAACTAATCAAATCACTTTCAAAGTAACTTCTTTTAATTAGTATTGAGCCTAATATCAACCCCAACAAATTCGAAGCGAAAAGACAGACACCCCCCTCCTCGCCCCCTCCCCTCCCCCCAAAAAGAAAAGAAAATCGAGGTAGTTCTACCAACATGACCCATATATCTGTTGCAAATAGCGCACCCCCTTAACACAATAAACACCGGCAGTATTTTAACAACAATGTGACAAAGCTGAAAATAGCAGCGCATTGAATTAACTGGTTCCTTTCAAACAGGCCGATTAGTGAGCACCGATATCATTCTCAAGTGTGAGCATTTTAATGTCATACCCGTAGTATTAACATCCAGTCAGTTTTAGTCTCGAAACAGCCTGTCTATCGAAGAAGCAACGTCGGGCGTAAATGGGGCTGCTGTGGGTCCATGCTATGCCATCTACATTTGCTTCTAAACAATTTGTCCACAACTGTGAACAAATCTGGCAAGGCAAAACATAACAACGTCTTTCTCTGCATGTTTGCGGAGCCAAATGAGATTACCAGAATTATGTACATAGCGGCTGTCAACAATGCTATGATTGTATTATACTCCAGAATCGACAACAGCCTGGATAAGAACAAAAATCAGATTTTAAAAACCGCTCAGACAAAATGCCCCAAACACTTGCATCGTTTACGATACTGATGCACCTCACATCCTCATACGCAGGCTTTATGAATCCTCATAAGATTCACATCCCCAGGGATCTACTTTGCACTACCTACATGCTATGTGAATATATATCGCAGGCAATACAGCTACATGGTGTTATTTTATCTGCGCGGTTCTTATCCAAGCGATGTTGGTGTGTCACACTCTGTTGTACAGCAAATAGTGTAGTTTAGCGGTTTCGTTTTTCAAGATGGCGACCTGTGCACGCAATTTCAGGTTCTCCTGCTCCAGGAAAGCGGCGCGCATGGCGATTTCCTCCTCCTTCTGACGTCGCGCGTCACGTGACCGTTTGGCTGCCTCGTTGTTTTTTCGTCGTCTCTCCCAGTAGGCCTCATCTTTCTTTTCGTCCGGGACGAGTTTTAGTTTCTTTTCCTCCGTTTCGTGACTGTCGTCGTGGCCAGGAGAGGAGGCGGATGTGGCTGTTGCCGGGGGGCTCCGGCTGGCGGACTGCTCCTTCTCCTTGTTCTCCTTTTCTCTGGCCTCGTGGCGCCGCCTCTTCTGCATGACGTAGGACACCATGGGGGTCACTCCCAGGCCGAAGGCACTGCTCCCCGGCGAAGTGGCAGTGGAGGGAGAGTCGTACAGAGAGGATAGTCCCATGGAAGCGAGACTGCCAGAGCCCATGGACCCTACTGCACCCCCTAGCATGGAACCGTACACAATGGGGTCCATGTGGGGGTACATTTTAAAGGGTCTAACAGGCCCCCCTATCCGGTCTGCTCCGTTTTTCGGAGAATCTAACGAATCGCTGAATTCTTTAGTCTGCTCCTCCAAGGAGCCAGTGTCACATGTTACTGTTGAGGGCGGACTTCGACTGGTGAAACTTTTTTCCATGGAATACGGACTGTTAATTTGTGTCTGTGGATGCCGGGTTTGATCTTGCGTTGAACGATCCGAGTCTGAAGAGTCGCCAGACAGTCTACCCGGATCTCTGACGTATCCCATTTCCTTGGCGCTCATGGTCCCAGGTTCTTTGATGGTCATCCTTAGGTCGAGGGCACCCTGGAGGGGCGCGTCTCTCATGGCGGGATTTTCCACGGCAGCGTCTCCCATCGCGCCCAGCATTCACCTGAAACACACAGTGCCATGCTGTCATCACAGTGGATGCCGACTGGACGTGCTAACACAAAAACGTATATGAATCGTACTGATTCTTAACTGGCGTTTTATTTGTATGTACTCAAGCCCGAATAAAGTAAAATGTGACTCAGGCGTAGCATATTACACTTTGACAATGCTTTGTGGTAAATCATTTACACCATTTCGCTTTTGCAACTTGAATGTAGTACAGGAAACAAGATTTTCCTTTCTTCTAAAGACGTTCTTTATTCACGTGCTGAAAACACATTTACTCGCCTTGCACGACAATCCACCCCGTCCAACTTCCCTGCCCTTCACCCCCCACCCCGCCACACACACCCTCCCCACCCCCAAACATTTTGATTGCACAGTTACACCGTCAGTACGCACCCACTTCATTTGAAAGTGTGACTCGCACAATCGTTGGGAGTTCATGATATACCGCTTCACGGGGCATCATAAATGAGTGATATTCTCTACTTGTACTTTCTATCCTAGTTATACTTACTGGCACACTGTTTCTGTTTATTCCTTTTTCTCTCAGTGAGCCCTCCCTAGGAAACGTTGTGGTGTAACATTGTTCGAACACTTGTAACACAAATGAATCGCATTTCACTGTCGACATAAATCCTGAGTTGACCACTCTGGTTTTGTACGTGCATTGTAATCGTTGAACGGTTTGTGGTTTTAGCATTTGTTCGTTGGGGTGAACTGCTGATGATTTATTGTGAGGAAAAAAAAATCTTACTTCATTGTCATGTAGTACGTGAATTGCGTGTCACCACTCTATGAACATTTTTACTGGGTGGATTCGGGATACTGATTTTGTCCGCGCGTTGAATACTGGCGTGGGCATAGTTTAAGTAGATTATTGATTGGTGTGATCAAATCAGAAACTGTTTTTCCACGAAACAATTTCGGACACCCCCTCCAATTTAACTTGCTCTTCCTTATCCCATGAAGCACGTCGCGCAATGATTCAGACGATAATGCTATTTCAAACGCAACAACTGCCTTTAATTAATCATATTTTTAATTAGAGGATATGTAATATAATATAATCTACGCAACTAATGCAGCATATTGTTAGTACAAAATGGTGTGTGTGTGTGTGTGTGTGTGTGTGTGTGTGTGTGTGTGTGTGTGTGTGTGTGTGTGTGTGTGGTGTGTGTGTGTGTGTGTGTGAGTGAGTGAGTGTGTGTGTACTGTCTACTTTGATTTTCTTCTTCTTTATTTGTAACTGGGGAGTGGGGGGGGGGGGGGGGGGGGAAGTCTGACGAGAAGGAGAACAGAGGACTGATATTGCAACACTCAATACAAACACATTTTGAGATATTAGTACAAATAGTACAGCATGACTTTAAAAGCAAATACACGAATAAAAACATCAAGGAAAAATTGCAGTAAACAAATATGAATTTGAAATAGTATGGCTTATTGGAACCGGCGGATTCCATCCCGAGCTTCCCGACCATGCCGGCTCCTTACCTCATCTATTGTCATAGTTTGATACAATCAGTTGAGTGAAATTTCAATTATGCTGACGACGTGAGTTTTTATAAAATGAATAAATTTGACATTTGAGAAGAATTTAAAGAAACTGGCCAGAGAACTCAGAAGTGTTACTGCAAGTCCAATTATAACAGCTAATTGTTACAGGCAATCAATGTTTTCAGCCAATTCGCGGAATGGCTCAAAGTTACAGGCACTCAGCGTAATGGCTGTGACTGCCATGGCAAGAGGGAATGTCTACATTTTATAACAAATGCATGGATTGCTCGAAATCTGGCCTCGACTGTAGCACTGATAGCCTAAAGGTGTGTCTGTTGTTTAGACAAATTGTAAACAATATGTAAGGCTGAGTGTCATCGTGAGGACATTATTCCCGATCCCAGTTTTCAGCGGCCCAAGAACGCTACTTCAGCGAAACCAACATCAAACGTTGCCCGGAACTATTTTTCGGACTCGTCTTTGAATGGAGGACAAAATAATGTACATCAGTTACCAGAAAACGAAATGCGGCACAAGATGAAATGCAACAGTAGGTGCCGTGACAGTCGAACATATTTGAGCAAGTAGACAGAGCTTCTATGCAGTTCAGTGTAGTCAGTTGTGCTCAGCATATTTGTGAAGACGAGAAGGCAGTGTGTGTGTGTGTGTGTGTGTGTGTGTGTGTGTGTGTGTGTGTGTGTGTGTGTGTGTGTGTGTGTGTGTGTGTGTGTGTGTGTGTGTGCGTGCGTGCGCGCGCGTGCGTGTCGTGTGTGCGTGTGTGTGTGTGTGTGTGTGTGTCGCAAAAAGTGGTTGGATTTTCAGATTCTTAAACTTGTCCGTTTTAGACTCGTACGTCAGACATTCATTTCCAGTCGGACAATTTAGGTACTGTATTTTCCAGCGCGTTTTCTTAATTAAGAACCCCTTGATGTTTCCGTGTCGGTATCCCCTCCCCCCCCCCCTCCCCGCCCTGATATAACCGCACTGGTGTAAAACACCAATTTACTTACTTACCCTTCTCTCTGTGTGTGTCTTTTTTCTCTCCCTCACCAATTCTCTCTCTCTCTCTCTCTCTCTCTCTCTCTCTCTCTCTCTCTCGCTCTAATTTAATAATAATTATTATTTAAATAAATCTTTTAAATAGGTAGCCGGTAGATGCTAACTATGAATTTAGAATTGGAAATAATTCATCTGGAACGCATTTGCAGGCCTTTACCCAGGTGTGTGATGATTACGGTGTTGATATTCATAAAAAAAATATTTAAAAATAAATAAATAATAACTTCCTCGAACAGACTACATGAAGCGGGCAGGAGATAACCATCACTCTGCTGGTGGCTGTTGTGCAAAGGCCATGACAACACTACGTACATCAGTGACGTGTTCGGTGTGCCGCCGGCAACCAGTAACGGCAGACAGCTATGGCGCACGCTGACGTTGTCGGCTACGGCGGAACGCCGCCAGCAACACAGTGGACAGGGTGGTAAAAATGAACACCCTCCCAAACGGCGCGGTCAACGTGTAAAACAAGGAAGGCGGGTACATAGGGCGGGTACAATGACGTCAAAACCACAAAGCAAAAACTGGTGTTAGACAAAATTATAAGGCAGGGTGGGGAACAAAGACCAATCCCTCACAACAGGGGCCTTGTCAACTGCCACTGAAACTGGGACATCTACTGCTGTTCTTCTTGCCTATATTACCCCTCTGTGTGTGTGTGTGTGTGTGTGTGTGTGTGTGTGTGTGTGTGTGTGTGTGTGTGTGTGTTTTTATAGCTTTCTGGTTTTCTATTTTATAGCTTTCTGGTTTACACACAACGTGAAAGGAAATATCAAACGTGAAAGCAAATATTAACACCATAGTGTTACCACGGTCTGGGTGGAATTGTTCAATGCTGGTTAACAAATTACCGAAAATATGTACTTTAATTATAAATAATCAAAACAACAACTACCGATAATATGTACTTTAATTATATATAATCACAACAACAACAAAAGAAGAAGAAAAAAGAAACAAAAGAAAAAAGCAAATAATTAATAAAACAACACCGGTAATAACCGTTGGCAACGTTAAGTTTTTTTGTTTTACCTTTTATTCTTTCTTGTCTTATTGCTGTGTACTTTAAAAAAATTTTTTTAACAGGTTTAACTGATTTCTTTCATTTATGTTGATTTAAAAAAAAAAAAAAGTCCACTCCTCCTGTCTTTGGTTTGACCTAAACTTCATACTTAAGTGGTACTCACGAAGTCTGCCCACAAAACAGTAAACCTTCCCCCAAAATTGACATGAAACAAATTCTACCATAAAATAATCATCGGAAAGATGTCTTAAACATAGAACCCAAAAAGTTGCCATCGGTTTTTGTTGTTGTACTTACGTCGTTAGGGCTCGCGCTAATCGTTCCACTGTCGGCAAACGATGCGATCCGCCACTTTATGAGAAGTTTGTCGAAACCCGTTGAGTTTTTGTCGTCCTCAAAACTGTCTAAAATGAGTGTCTAAAACTTCTACCGCTTGCGTGAAACTTTGGCTCTTGTGACTTTGTGTTACACAATGCGAGGAAGAGGCTAGCGAACCATTCTGATGTAATCCTCCAAACCCAGCGGAAACGTCCAACTGCTCAGTGGTAATGTGACAAAACGCTGACGGCGCTATGCCCCCGGAGCCTAGTAGCACTTGCTGACCAGTGAAGCGTGCTGGACAGTCAAGTCCTCAAGTCCTGTGTCTAGTGCCGGCCAAGTACAGAGGCCAATACTGACAGTCCACTCAATACATGTGGATAGCAGAGACTGCGAGAGCGGCCGGAGCGATGCGTGCACTGATGCTGTCCGAAGTTCGCAGCGGCTCTGACCCTGTCCACTGCGGGCCAGGCTGTTTTGTCAGTGCCACCAGCGGGCCGGTCAGCGCGAGACCTTTTGCACAATCGTGGCTAACGTGTGACGTCAGCACGGTATAGTTGACCGGCTGCTTGCTTTCTGAGTTTATCTCGGTCAGCAGAGATTAAATTAAGCTCGAGTTGGTAGGCAGCTGCGCACACTGGCACGCTTTTCTAGGCGGTGTGGGTCCCGCTATTTGCAATTATAGAATGTTACCGCGAGTTTCCAGGCTTTGCCCATAATTAGGTTGGTTATGCAATTCTCTGTATGCCGAATAAATCAGTCATAGTATGTACAGATCTCCTTCACTCAGCCTAAGCTACTTTTTGTCAGATTTCGCAGAGTTTAGCATGGTCAACAGACAAAAAAGTGATAACTGTAACACTGTTTACTTAAAGCATGCGGCAAGAACATATCACACACACACACACACACACACACACACACACACACACAGAGGCTGAGACAATCATTGTCTCAGTTCCTGTGCACCGAGTAGTCTGTTGAAGTGGGTTCGAATATTCACAGCGGAGTTGCCGTTTTCCCCGCTTAGAACTATATTAGGACAGCAAAACGGACACAGAACCGCTTTGACTCCCGTCGTCGTCTAGCTTATTACAAGAATGTAGAGCGATGTATAAAAAGACCATTGAAAACTGTATAGGCTACTTCAATACACACTAACAGAAGAAGCGAGTCAAGATGAAGAAACATCAACTCCAGTGTTTTAGTACCGTATTGAAGTGTGGCAGGCGGGAGGGGGGGGGCATATTGTGAGATGATGAGAGGACGAGGGTCAGGTCAAACACAAGTAGCGTTTTCCTGACCCAGGCGGGCAAAAACGGTAGAGCTATCTATGCAAGGTGCTAGCCTGGACACCGGTAGACTGCTGTGTTTATCGAAGCGAGACAGCGGCAAGGCGTTCAGCTAGGGTCATTGTGACCCAGTAGAGCACGATAACGCACAGTGAACTGGCGGCCTTGCCTGGGGGCGGAGGCAACTTCTGGCGTGCTGTGAAAATTGGTCTTCTTTGAATGAATGTTTACTGTCGACAACTGATGATCACAACGGGAATCACTAACCAGTCTGTATTCTTCTGCTCGTTCTAGCACCATGCTACTCTACAATACTGAAAGCAAAGCGCACGATCAGATTTAGTCTGGTCGTGCTCCGCCACACTTTCACTCAGGCCAGCATATATGTTTCACTCAGGGCACACGCCAAACTCCAAGCACTGGTTTACGACATCCTTCCCCCAACCACTGTCGTAGTTAATTACGCCATAGGTCTCGAAAAACTGTCAGCTAACAGACAGTTTTTCGATGGTGTTCAGATGGCAGTAAGTTTGTAACAGACAACTCAAATTAAATCAGACGTTTCTTTTATAACTGACCACGCTGCTTACGGCAGCACAAATACAACCAAGATCGTTTGAATCGAGAGGGAACTTTTTTTTTCTTCTTTTTTTTTAACCAGGGCGGACACGTCTTATGTTTACGTGCGTGCTTGGGTGCTATGTTGCTTCCACAGTTTTACTAGTACCCAAACCTTTTGGAGGGCGCTGACACCGTCGGTGGACAGCTGCACGGAGACAAAGAGTGCAGTGGCATAACCAATTCTGGCAGAGTTTGGAGCTCGGACGGCGCCGGAAAGCGATGCACGGAGTGTGGGCACACGCTTCACTCTGGGCGTACGCTTCACTCAGAGCATACCCCAAACTCCAAGCACTGGTTTACGACATCCTTCCTTCAACCACTGCCGTATTTAGTTACGCCATAGGGTCCAGAAAAATGTCAGCTAACGAGCAGTTTTTTGTTGGTGTTCAAATAGTAGTAAGTTTGTTACAAACAACTCAAATAAAACAAGGCGTATCATTTATAGCCGCCAACAAAGTTTACACCAGCACAAATAAAACCACAATCGTTTCACTGATCGAGACGGAACTTTTTCTCTTTTTTTTACCCGGGGTGGATGCGTTTCATGTTCACGTGCGTGCTTTGGCGCTAGGTTGCTTCTACAGTCATATTAGTACCGTGGCCCGAACCTTTCGGAGGGCGCTGACCGCGTTGCTGGACAGCTGCGCGGAGATAAAGAGTGCCCCTTCAGTGGCATAACTAAATCTGGCAGAGTTTGGAGGAAGGTGCCGGAAAGCGGTGTTCGGAGTGTGGGTACTGATAAGACTGTGGAAGCAACCTAGCGCCCAAGCACGCACGTAAACATAAGACGCATCCACGTCTCCAAACCCCCTTCCCCTCCTTCTCCCCGTCCCTAATAAGCCGTACGGTTTCTGTGGACGTTAAGCACCATGTTGATTTGAGGAAGGATGTCGTAAACCAGTGCTTGGAGTTTGGGCATATGCTTCACTCAGGGAACTCTCTTCACGCTCAGCCGGGCGCACTCTTCACTCATTTTGTCAAGTGGGACAGTAGACAGCATGGTCCTTTCTCGGCCTAATCAGGACGTTTTGTTGTGACATTTGAAAGCACTAGCAGCAATTATTTTCAGCCCTAACGTTGAGACGCGTCATGGTGACTGAAACATGCTTCTCAAGATGGAACCTGCCTAACTGTAGGACACTATATTATGATCTGTTTAGTCGAGCTGGATACCACCTTTGACAGTCTTTTTGCCTGTTCATTCCAGCATGGTGTAGATTTCAGACCACCTGTTCTAAGATGGAAGCTTGAGTTTGTTATTGTTTTATTTTGACTAGTACGACTGCGTTACCTGTTGCATCCATGAGGTCAGAATAGATTCACACACACACACACACACACACACACACACACACACACACACACACACACACACACACACACACACACCACACACACACACACACACACACACACACACACACACACACATTTTACTTTAAGGAAAAACAGTCATTGTAACAGACAAAGAACTGTGCGTGAGTTGATAATCATCATGTCTGCATAAAAATGACGTCGAAATGCCATGCTTGTACCAAGAATGTAAACTGTTGGAAATATATGATAGGTACGAATTCACGAAATTCTAACAGAAGTCAACCGATACTTTGTGACAGATCTTTTTGCGCGTGCTCTTATTCATTGAGATTTTGTTTTCTGTTCATTAACAGTGGCTACTGTGAAACGAGCAAAGGGGTGGGATTCCAAACACACCCGAGGCAGCTGAGTTTGTTATTCTGGACACACGTCCTATTTTGCATACCAGAGCAGGAAATGGATTCACTTCTTCCTTTTTTTCCCTTTTCTTTCTTCTTTCTTCTTCATATAAGTGTTATTAGACTGATCTTACAATTATTAAAATAAATCATATGTCAGCAGAATACACCTAAACCACAACAGACGTCAAGAAAACTGAGAAGAAAAAACTATACACTTATTTGCAGTCGCAAAAACAAACATACACATGTACAAGTATCCGTTCATATAGTCATTTGTACCTGACCTATATTTCATATAAGCAGAAACACATGCATGCGCATTCATACACTCTAATTTTCCGGTATACTCCCACGATGATACTCAAAAGACATTGTATCGAACCTCTCGTATACTTTCTGACACACTTAACTATCACACATACTTTCAGTCCAGTCACCCTCCTCCAACACAATACACTCACGCAAATACGCAATCCCCAAACCATCCCCATCTGACGTTAAAAATTTATATATATATATATATATATATATAAGGGGGAGGATCATAAGACTCCAAAGGCTTACGTTGCTCGCCACACACAGTCTGCACTGGCATCAACGAAAATATTTGATACAGAATGTGGTTTGGGAGATTTTGACGTGTGTGTCAGTTTCAATCTCTGTGCCAAACACGATTTTGTGTCGAGTGTGTCGAATTAGAGGTGCGGTGAGCAGTGAGTGATAAATCCCCCCCACCCCCTCACCCCCACCCCTTCCATTTTTAGATGTTTTAAGTATTTCCGTCACGGTAACATAATTTCATATGGTATCCTGGACACTGTTTACTGACTCCGTGGTCAGTCCCAGTATCGCACGCACACCACTACGCCCCTCCCACCACGACTGGGCCAGCAAATGGCGGACGTTGTCTGGTGTGCTGTCTTTATGATTTCATTATCGCTCAGCGTGTCATACTGAGCCTGCGTTACCGCCAGTTGAACCCCTTCTACATCTTCAGCGTCCCCCCCCCCCCCCCCCCCCACACACACACATCCCACCCCTCGCCCCCAGCCACCCATCCCGACCTTCCCTCCCCCTCCCCTCCTGGCCAACCCCTCTTCAGGCTCCCCCCTCCTTCCGCCCCTGACTCGACCTCGGCCGTCCTGGCTTCTGCTGGCCTCACCGAGGCAAGCGAGAGCCAGAGAACTAAATGAGCAACGCTGATATTATTTACTTCTGGGGGGCGGGTGCCTTTGCGTTAAGAAATGAATGCCATCGATGGCTACTGCTCGAGGTTTGTGATGAGGCTATATTATTTATAACCGGGGGCATCACAACAACCCTACCTGAATGTCGGTGTAAAAGAACCCACTGTTGAAACCCAATGACACATTTTGACACACGATTGTGAAACGCTGAATGATGTACAGAGGCCTTGGGACGAATAGTTAAAAACAACAACCCGAGTAAACAACAACACCTGCGCCTTCTGATCACGTCAACTCAGTTATGATCATCACCCTTGCAATGTCAGATAGTGATGTGATCGAGTTGCTCTCCACCATTAGACTTATATCACCTTATTGTCACGGACGGTGGTTAGTGATGTGCAAAATGGTAGAAAAGTCCAAGAATTTAAACTTGGCTTTTTTTTGGAGTTACACCAAAGAGCCCGTAGTACACGTAGTACACGTAGTACTTCCATTAAGCTTTTGTATTTTAGATAACGTCTACCTTAAATTAACTGCAGTTACAGCGGGGTCTAAAAATAGACCCCCCCCCCACCCCCACCCCGCCACCCCCCACCCCCCGCCGTCCTTTGCGATCTTTGGACGAATACTTCTCTCCCATCTCCAAGAAAACAACCTCAGCGGCAATCCCTTTCAGTCAGCCTATCGAGCAGGACACAGCACTGAGACCGTTTTATTACGTATTGTAAACGATATTCTTTCTGCTCTGGACAATAACAACATTTCTGTTCTTCTTTTGTTGGATCTTTCTGCCGCTTTTGACACTACTGACCACCAAATTCTCCTCTCCCGCCTGAACTCTGTTTTGGGCATTCAGTCTACTGCACTCCAATGGTTTCACTCATACCTCTCAGAGAGATATCAGTCCACCAGTCAATAACTCGTCTTCGTCAGCATCACAGCTCATGTACTGGGGCCCATTCTCTTCGTCCTGTACACTACACCTCTCTCCGATATCATAGCTAACCACTCTGTAAACCATCAGCTTTTCGCAGATGACACACAGCTCCAGAAATCAGCTCCTCTCACTGAAGTGACCAACCTCACCAAAGAACTCAATGCATGCACAGATGACATAAAAACATGGATGACTAAAAATCAGCTCAAACTGAACGACGACAAAACAGAAGCTCTTCTCTTTCCCTTTTCGTCTTCCTTGAAACCTTCTACCGTTCCGCTCCCTGACTCGATTACTCTTGGCCGCTCTCACAACATCCCCTTCTCTGATTCTGCAGGAACCTTGGATTCATTCTTGACTCAAAACTGTCCACGAAGAAGCACGTCATAAAAATCTGCCAAACTGCTTATTTCGAGCTTAAACACATTAGTTCAATCCGCAGGTTTCTCACTGAAGACGCAACCAAGACTCTTGTTACTTCCTATATCCTTTCACGGCTTGATTACTGCAACTGTCTCCTCGTGGGTACACCTAATTCTGTCATCCAACCTCTCCAGAAAATTCAGAACTTTGCTGCAAGACTTGTTCTCTTGGCACCCCATCACCAACACTCAACACCTCTCCTGGAAAAAACTGCACTGGTTTCCCATTTCAGAACGTATTAAGTATAAAGTCGCTTGTATGTGTTTCAGTGCTATAAATGGTTCTGGTCCTGCTTACCTCTCTGAACTGCTGCATGTCTAACAAGACCTTAGACACTGCTCAACCCTGTCATCTTCTAAAGCCAAACTGAAAACCTTCCTCTTCTCACAGTATTTCCGTCCTAACTAATATCAGTACCAAGTTTCTGCTACAATCAGTGTGTGTGGTGTGTGTGTGTGTGTGTGTTGCGTTTTATTATTATTATTTTTTACATATATTTTTTATAATACTTTATGTAAATTGTTTTGGTAGAACTATGCTCTGCATGTGTATGGAATATCATATTTATGTTAATATGTATCATGTGAGCGCTCAGGGCGTTGATGAGCGCATGATAAATGTACATTATTATTATTGAATAAATACTTTACATAATTGTTGTATACTATCTTATCCACATAATAACTTTCCGCTCGCGAAATTGGATTCCGAAACTGTCTACAGATTATTTTGCCACATTTCATCAGATGAAGATTATGCTGTAAGTGGATAATACGGAAGATAAGTGACGTATATATTGCCTTGGCTTACTGTAAATGTTGGCGTGCTCGGACTGTTGTTTGATTTCGAATTCGTGAGAACAGTATCTATCAAACTGCGCGTTCGATCCTATTTTGGTGATCTTGGCCCATTTACTGGATCTTAAGTATAATTATCATCTGGGACGTTTCAGCAAAGAGCGGTTTCAGTGTCTACAATGGCGGCAGCACACATAGAATAAAACAGGCAGAGAACGAAGTGTATAATTAACGTGGCCAAGCTAGTATTTACAACTTTCCGCTCGCAAAATCGGATTCCGAAACTGTCTACACTGGCCGGGATTATTTTGCCACATTTCTGTTTACATCCGGCCGGTTGTTATGTCGCCTGTAGTTATGCTATTCTGCTTGTTTTGCTATACATGTATTAAATCCTTCACCGAGTCGTTGGCGGTTTTATATTTTTCAGATAGTTTGCTATGGCTTTACGCGAGATACGTCAAGTTGGACACATGAAACAGAGGTGTTAGTCCGGGCGCATTATTTTAGTCTGTCAGTTTTTGTCGAGGAAATGAAACAAACCGACATGCGTTTTTCAGTGGATGAAATGTTCACAATGCCGCTAACCATTGCCGTTTTTGTGTCAGCATTGCCTGTCATTGTGTGGACCCGACATGAACAATCCTTCCTAAGCAGTGGCTTGCGTCAATAAGTAATACTTTCGAAGAACGCTATGTCGGCTTCTGAGTTGTAACTACAAACAGGGACTACAGCTTGCACTACTCCTCGTAGATCTTGATCTATTTTGCATACGAAAGACAGGAAACGTAGGGGAAAGTTTTTGTGCATACTTAAATTTCAGAAAATTCAAACTGAAAAATGTACACTGCTTCCTGTTACTGTCGAAAGAACCATTAGAAAAGTGGTGACTAACGACATTGAACACAGTGGGAAGCTAGAATTTTGTGCCCAAGTGAAGTGAAGGTCAGTGCGTATGTTGGTCCGCATCACATCTTCACCCCATGACATAAACCTGGCCCAGCTGCATGCACGTGCAAGTCGTGCCACAGCGGCGGAACAAGCCATAATAGGCGCTTGCTGTCATTGATGCTTTTTTTCAATCTTGTTTTTGGTGTGGGGCGATGATCGAGAAGAAGTCTTTGGTGAGGGGAATGGAGGTTCTGCCTTTCCATTTGATCTTTATATAATTATCTGCCACTAAACGCACGGTTCCGTTAGAATCAGTCAACATGAGTAATTGTGCTGAAAAATCGAGTAGAAAAGAATGTAATGACAAAATGACAAACATACAAGCGCCTGTACATGACCCAGCCCTCGTTGGAGCGTGCTGCAGACTGCTGCAAATAAAAGGTGCGGGTTGCAACTGACCAGGTCAGAGATCATCAGCCATGACCTGACCCGCGCCACTTGGTTCCACCATACTGTCCGCTCTATGGTTCCACACTGTGGGGGAGTGAGTGCGGAGCAGCTCAGTGGTGCGGAGCTGTGGGTGAGTGACAGAGAGGCAGCCAGGTAGGCGGCCGGTGTGGCCCCGTTCACAGACGGTAAAAACGCTGTTGCCCCGATCTTCTCTCACCCTCTCCGCTCCTCACTGAACAAGCGGCACAAAAATATAGACTGCTTCCCTCCCCCCACCACCCCCACCCCACCCCACCCCACTTTCCGGAACTAAGCTAGCCGGCATTGAATATATATATGTGAAGCTGTATTTGTACTTGAAAATACTTATAAACTACGGATTCTTCCAATTATTTGTTAAAAATAAAATAAAATGAAGTGAGACAATCCCTCTAATTGTCTTGTTAACGATTTGCTTTTATTGTGTATATAACATCTTCTTCTTCTTCATCGACTTCCATGTCGACAGCGGCCCAGTGCTTGGAGTGTACCTGATGGACTGTATGACATCAGCAGGACAGTAACACGTATTGCAGGACATCAGCAGGACAGTCACACATATTTCAGGACATCAGCAGGACAGTCACACGTATTGCAGGACATCAGCAGGACAGTCACACGTATTGCAGGACATCAGCAGGACAGTCACATGTATTGCAGGACATCAATAGGACAGTCACACGTATCGTCGGACATACAGTCACACGTATTGTCGGGCATCAGTAGGGCAGTCACACGTATTGCGAGACATCAATAGGACAGTCACACGTATCGCAGGACATCAATAGGACAGTCATACGTATTGCAGGACACCACTAGGACAGTCACACGTATTGCAGGACATCAGCAGGACAGTCACATGTATTGCAGGACATCAATAGGACAGTCACACGTATCGTCGGACATCAGCAGGACAGTCACATGTATTGCAGGACATCAATAGGACAGTCACACGTATTGTCGGGCATCAATAAGGCAGTCACACGTATTGCAGGACATCAATAGGACAGTCACACGTATCGCAGGACATCAATAAGACAGTCACACATATTGCAGGACACCACTAGGACAGTCACACGTATTGCAGGACATCAATAGGACAGTCACACGTATTGCAGGACACCAATAGGACAGTCACACGTATTGCAGGACACTAATAGGACAGTAACACGTATTGCAGGACATTAATGGGACAGTCACACGTATTGCAGGACACCAATAGGACAGTCACACGTATTGCAGGACACCAATAGGACAGTCACACGTATTGCAGGACACCAGTAGGACAGTCACACGTATTGCAGGACACCAATAGGACAGTCACACATATTGCAGGACACCAATAGGACAGTCACATGTATTGTAGGACATTAATAGAACAGTACATGCATACTGGGTACTGGATCGCAGGTAATAATAATAAATGCATTTCTAATGCGCGGAATCGCTCTTTGACTATACATTGTAGAGTAAAAGGTAAGCCATTATTTTCGGTTAACAACACATATGAGAAACACGTTATAAATGGCTTCAGTGCAACCTGTTTAACATTAGCGGACGACGTCGGTTCAATATTCTAAGATTCAAGACTACTTTATTATCTCGTCAGAGAAATTAAAACGTGGCTTAATCACATCACAGTACACAATAACACATATTGTATATTTTAAAACTCAAAGAACAGTTATTGAAAATACAAAAGTTACATAATAAACAAACTAGTAATTTACGTAATTTACACACACATACACACGCACGCACGCGGCACGCACGCACGCACGCACGCACGCACGCAAACACGCACGCACGCACGCACACACACACACACACACACACACACACACACACACACACACACACACACACACACACACACACGCACACACACACACCACGCAGAGTGCTGAACGGATTTATCTGTTCAGAAATGCTATTGACTGTACGCACGCACGCACGCACGCACGGCTCGCACGCAAACACGCACGCACGCACACACACACACACACACACACACACACACACACACACACACACACACACACACACACACACCACACAGAGTGCTGAACGGATTTATCTGTTCAGAAATGCTATTGACTGTATTAGATTTAGGTACGCGAAATCGTGTACCAGATGGAAGAAGCTCATAATGTTTAGCAAAGACATGGCTTTTGTTATCTACAATCACCCTAGCCTTCCGTACCACATGACGTTCATACAACTGACTTAATTGTTCTTATCTTTCACCCACAACCTTGCCACATACATTCATCACTTTATTCAGGACATTTTTGCTTTTCACATTCAAGCCTCTAAACCAGCACAGGAACGAAAATGTTAAAACTGATTCAATACAACTAGTCCGGTAGAAAGTGCACTGACATTAAGAGAGCTTTCTTGGCTGACATCTTTTGTGAATAAAGTCGTGTTTTTGTTAAAATTCAGCTTGTTGTCTAAGACTGTTCCTAGCTATTTGTCTTTCAACTTTCACGCCATCAGTAAAGATATCTGGAATGACAGTCGGAGCTTTTCTAAAATCAGCCAGCATTTCCTTTGTTTTCTTTACATTCACCAGTTACTGAACCTTTCAACTTCAGCAAAATAAACCGAATCTGAGTTGGAAAAATCTTCCATTGCAGAATCGTCAGAGTATTTTATGATTGGTGTTGTGTCAGTGCCTGTGCAGTCATTTGTACCTATAGAGTGTAAAAAGAACAGGAGATAGGACAGTGCCTTGTGGAGAGCCGATGGAAATAGAGCGGGAAGACGAGAGTGCAGCTTGGTGACGAACTGTCTGAGAACGATTGACAAGAAAGTCGACAATCTAGAGAATCAGTCTTGGGTTACCGATGCACCGCTTTGGCTCTCTTCTCTGCTGAAAATCTTATTAACATCAACAAACCACACAGTCTGATCTTGAGCGGTTAGATACATCCAGATAAAACACCTTTGATATTTCACTTTTTCGACACCCGACTTTGTGACCTTGATTGACTCAGCTGATTGAAACTAGCTGAACTAGCTCAGTCAAGGTCACAAAGTCGGGTGTATTTCGTCCATGTCTATCTTCAAACGGTGTAATAAGTGCACACAATTGTTGGAACACGAACTGCTACACACCCAGCGATCAAATTCGACCACAAGTACTCCACCGAATCAGTGATAGCAGTTCACGTTCCAACAAATGTGCACTTATTACACTGTTTGAAGATAGACGTTGACAAAGTCTGTGATCTGTGATTTTCTGAAGGTTCCAAAAAACGCATATATATTATATAAAGCTTGTGCGACGCGGAAGATCTGAAGTTGACACCATTCTTAAAAAACACCTTAGTACTGTGATGCAATCGTGCGTGTCTATTAGGGGGTGTCACATAGTTCTTGTATTTACTGTTATTAGCATTATTATTATTATTAATATGTTGTGTGGTCTTCCTGATTTAATGCTTTACTGACTTCAAAATAACGTCACTAGCTTGATTGCTTCATGGGTCGACATTTTAATCTTGGGATAACGTTTTCAGTTTAAAATTTAACACCTAAGTACTGTGATGAAATCGTGCGTGTATATGGAAGGTGGGAGGGAGGGTGGAAGAGAATAGGTTCCGTATTAGTGTCCCCCTGACAACTGGTCGTGGCGAAACAGTTCGTGATGGTGAGAGTCCGCGTGATTAAAGTATACTCAGCGACTTTCCAGCGTGACCATCGTGACAGCATAGTACTTACTGACAGAGCATACAGTTAGTTCACTGACTGTCCGGACCATCTGGTCCCATTCAGCCCGTGTGCTTCTTTTTAACAGAATCAATGAACGGCTGATACACGTATCACAATTTCATCTCTGCTTGTCCTGCAAACCAGTGGACTGTGCCCAACAATCAAAAACTCTGAGCCGCACTTAGAATAACAGTCATAACCCGAGTATTTCTTGCTTCAGTGACTTCAGTTGACCAGCCATGATTCAATGGCCATATTGTGACCCTCCCGGCATTTTGCCTCTCCTTTTTGTAGCATGGGCTTTAGAAGTGCAATAGCAACGTCAATGGAAGCTTCAAAGCAGTCAGTGGGGGCTCTGGGGACTGCTTTGAAATTCGGGGTCTTGACTGAGGTCGTCGCTGCCTTCGTCCACGGGTCATCTTAAATTGCGGAATGACTGCCACAGCTGACTGGCCGCAATGTTAAGCGATAGGTGTTAGGGTCACGAGAGAGGACATGTCAGCCTACCTTTTGTTGGGGGGGGGGGGGGGGGGGGGGGGTGTCACGTCCGTTCTTGTTTTGTGTCCCACCTCTTCCTACCACTTTAATTTTAAAGTCCAACGTCGACTCAGCCGTGCCCAGTCTGCAGCATACTTCCCTTTCCGCACCCGTAACCATAACCCGTAATCACATAAAAGAGATCACAAAGACAGGCTGACAGACATGCGCGCGCGTACACATATATACACCCGCGCCGACGCGCGCACATGCACACACCCAACTAGTATTATTGCCGACCGCCGGCTTTTGGTCTCTGGGTGAAAATCTCCTTTGAATTCATAGTTGTCTTATGTAAACTATGTATATTGCTCGATCTTCAAAAAGGACGCACAAAGATTCGTACAGTTTATTGTGTCAATGACACCCGAAGGCTAAATAACAGCCGACAAGAGGCGGCAAAGCAAACCTTCCACAGACCGGTTATGGTCGACTGACGCCGTGACGGGTAAGACTAATTATTGCCCCCAATCCCAGTGGTCACTGCTAATTTGTGGCAAAAAGAACTACTTGACTGGGTCAACTGTTGTGAGCGCTGTGTGCTGAGCGTTCAATCAATACTCAGGTAATGGTTGGTAGCATCATTATTAGGTATCCGCCAGCTGACCTCTGCTGCTGAACACCAACCAGTATGCTGATATGCGAAACTACCGCACGGATGCTTATAATGACGCCCAGAATGCATGACCACACATTCATTAGTTTTGATTTTTGTGAAATCAAAGCAGAAAATTAAACAAAAGGGAATCAATCATAATAAAAGAAAGTTAGATAGGCTAATTAGTTTTCTTTACAACTGAAAATATGGTGCTTTATTAATAATACGAAATTATTACTGATCACCCCAACACTACTTTAGTATGAAGCATTTGACCCTTCCGTTAATTGTGAAATTCAAGTCCGGCGAAAAGGTCTGTAGCCCCCTTATCCGTACTATTGTTGCACAATGTAGAGAGCCTCCCCATTGTTGCACAATGTAGATACCCTCCCCATTGTTGCACAATGTCGCGAGTAAAGACCCTCCCCATTGTTGCACAGTGTAGAGACCCTCTCCATTGTTGCACAGTGTAGAGACCCTCCCCATTGTTGCACAGTGTAGAGACCCTCTCCAGTGTTGCACAGTGTAGAGACCCTCCCCATTGTTGCACAGTGTAGAGAGCCTCCCCATTGATGCACAATGTAGAGACCCTCCCCATTGTTGCACAATGTAGCGACCCTCCCCATTGTTGCACAATGTAGAGATCCTCCCCATTGTTACACAATGTCACGAGTGGAGACCCTCCCCATTGTTGCTCAATGTAGAGACCCTCCCCATTGTTGCACAATGTCACGAGTAGAAACCCTTCCCTTTGTTGCACAGTGTAGAGACCCTCTCCATTGTTGCACATAGTCCATGGGCCAGGTATCGAACCATTATATGGCCACACAAAAATACTGCACATGCTGGTATCAATGGGTAGCACTGCTCTTGCGGCTGCTGTTGTCTTACCCAGGTATGGTGGCCTGAATTACGCGCGTGGGATTAATGACGTATTAAAAAAGAAAAAATGTCATGTTGCATAATTTTGTACAATGCTCGTGTAAAAATACTGAACAAAAGTGCTTCATTTACCACCAAACGTATCATGGTGTCTAAGAGAGTCACAGAGAATGTCTGATTAACACCTGCATTAATGGATGACGTCACGGAATAGAATAGTTCAAAAGTTAAGCAACCTTTTACAAAAATGCACATATGTTCAAACCTCAATAAACTACTTCCACAAAACAGCTGCACGTGCTGGCTTATTCACTGTTCTACCTCCATTTAACCTTAAATCAGTTTCACAGTACTCTACACCCCGTGGAAGATAGGCAAAAAAACAACATGCCCAACATACCAGTTGTGCCTTTGTTATGTCTGAATAAAACAGTTTAGGTTTAGGAGCCATTAAACTGATGCCACTGGATGGCACCTCTGGTTTGGCTTAATTCAGCATGCAACTGCTGGACAGTTTCATGTATCAGCTTGCAGTCAGTAGGCTCTTTGCTATTATGCCAAGAATACAGACGAACAGCTAGGAAATGTCAAAGATATTCACAAAAGTGATTGTGCACACTGTCACTGATTTCACAAATCATTATTGACTTTCTAAATTGTTATCTAAATTTGATAAAATAAAATAAAAAGTGTATGAAATGCATTACTCTCCTTATTTTTTTTACTGCTTATCATTATAGCCACAGGTACCAAAAGCCAGTGCCATAGAAGGTTGCCGAACCTGAATGTCCCTTACTTTGAGTGACACTGAATGTTCAGCTTAGACATATATATGTCAGCATCAAGATTCTCAAGCCCTGGGTATCTTTTGGGGCTGCTCCATCTGGATTTCAACCAGGTCTTGTGGCATGAAGTAACAGTCTGTCCAGTACACCTCCCACTTTTCCATTCACAGTATGCAAGCCATGGCCATCTGCTCAAGGAATGGTTCTAGTTGCCTTAACTGCGGAATATCAAGAGTGCTTGCAAGTTGGCCCTTTTGATGTGAATTGTTCATGCATCTCAGCATGTTGGCGTTGTGACTGTTCAACAAGGATGAGGTGTGTTGGCACATTTTGTTGAGATCTATCACTTAAATAATTTACCTCTACAGAGAAGATGCGTGGAATGTTCCAGTTTCATAATTTTTCCTTGACGTGGTAATAATCTCTTTATCTCTAAACGATTCTGCGCATAACATACTGAACAATGTACTGAAAATATATGGTCTTTTTGGAAGCTTGCTCTTAAATGGTTTTAGTGTCTTTGAGGGTTTTTCCTGGTGTCTGTCATCCTCTCAAATGAAATTTCTCTCCGACAGGTGGAATGGTAATGTGGTTTCTCGAGCACCAAGCCAATATTTTGCACCAAAAAAAAGGATGTTGATTTTGTTTTTTTGTGACTGGGTTTTTTGACAGAAACCTCACCCTTTTTTTTGTCAATTTTGACAAATTTTTCAACTTTTTTTTCCGGATTCGAGTCGTTTCCAAAATAAACTTTCTCACGGGGAAAACAGGGCTTGATCGGAGGCTGTTCCCTTTTTTGGGGAGCCAATCACCCCTTCTGATGGGTTCTTTTTTTTAAAGGAATTCTGCAGTCGTTCCAAAGTAGATGGGGTGATTCCCATGCGTTTCGGAAATATATCATATATTTCATCCACCATTCGGGCCAACCTTGAAATGGTCACCTCAGGACAAATCACAGTCACAGTTTCTTCACCCCTTTGGGAAAAAGGGAAACCCAAAAACACAAGAAAAAGTTGGCTCACTGTCATACACAGAACACAGTCAATAGCAAACATCCCACCCAAAAACGTCAATAATTGCACATTCACTATCTAAAACTGCAAAAGATATTTCCCAGACGACCCCCGTAACGCATTAATAAAAAATTAAAGAACAAATTGTAAACCCCTCAAATCCCCATTTTAAATTCAATTTTTTGGTCCCCCCCTTTTTTTATATTCTGCACATTTAAAAAAACCCTTTAAATCAATTGACTATGAGCAGTTTGCCCTATTTGTTTTTCTCAGACTAACGCGGTAATTTGCTTCAGCCAAGACTAATGTAATTGAAAAGTATGGAGAGGATTTGGGGAAAAAATGGGAAATTGAATGGACCAGGGAAAGGAAATTAGGGCAAAAAAAAAAAAAAATCATCAGATTAAAGCAACCCGGGGGAAATTTTTGACCTACTCCGTGCTTTTAAGGGAAAACATTTGTCAGCCGGGGTTTTTTAAAAAGGGGACCTTAATATTTCCGGCCGCAGGGCCCCAAAAAGGGCCCGAAGAAAAAAACCCAAGCTGGGCCTATTGTTTTTTCAAAAAAAATAAAAGGGAAAATTTTTTGGGAAATTTAAATAATTTAAAGGAAATCAACCATTTTAATTTCCCTATAGTGCATTTATTAGAACCAGCACCACAGACACAAACAGCAACACTCACTTGAAAATTTAACCCCGGATTTGATGGTTTAAGGGAAACCCGATAACCCGGGGAAAAAGGGGGGGAAGGGGGGGGGAATGGGGGGGAACCCTTTAACAGTGGGACCCCCCATTTTTCAATTTGGATCCCAATTTTTCAATGCGGGGGCCCCCTTTTTAAAGGTAAGCCCCCCCATTGTTCACAAAAGGAAGAAAATCTCTCCAAAGGGGGGACAAGGTGGCCTTTGGGGTTAAGTTAGAGTTAAAATTCCCCTTGGGGTTCAAAATTAATACCCTCCCCATTGTTGCACAATGTAGAGACCCTCTCCATTGTTACACAATATAGAGACCCTCCCCATTGTTATACAGTGTAGAGACCCTCCCCATTGTTGCACAGTGTAGACACCCTCCCCATTGTTGCACAATCATAGAGACCTTCCCCATTGTTGCACAGTGTAGACTCCCTCCCCATTTTCGCACAATCATAGAGACCTTCCCCATTGTTGCACAGTGTAGAGACCCTCCCCATGATTGCACAGTGTACACACCCTCCCCATTGTTGCAGTGTAGAGACCCTCCCCATTGTAGCACAGTGTAGAGACCCACCCAATGGTTGCATTAACCTGATACCAATCTCCCTCTTCCTCCTTCTCCTCCTTACCCCCGCTACTGATACGCTCATCTACTTCCACCCCTTGCGGTCCGCACTAGCTCTCTCTCTCTCTCTCTCTCTCTCTCTCTCTCTCTCTCTCTTATTTAAACGATTTCTTGAAAATGCACCAACTCTTTCCCCCGTTTCGATCTGGCTTTTAGTGTAATTGTTAATACTCGTACAATATTGCGTTAGTATGGCTTACACACATCAGGACACACCTTGTAGGACAGTTTAGACCAGGCCTCAGATTGGTGTGACAATAATTATCATGGTCACCAATGCATAGAAAACCAACTATGTGATGAGGTGAGCAAATAAGAGAATTACAATAGTCGAGGCGGTGTAACAGAGACACAATGGGTGAGGTCACCAGTTGAAACATACTTCCGGAAGGAGCTGATAGTAGCAGGATTTGGAAGTTTGACTAATGAAGTTTTGTTCTGCAGTTAATAGCATTTCTGAACAGATAAATCTTTTCAAACGTAAGGGGGGGGGGGGGGGGGGGGGGGTGGGGTGTGTGTTTTGTGGTGGGGTGTGTTTTTGTTTTTGTGTGTTTGGGGGTGTGTGTGTGTGTGTGTAAATTACGTAAATTACTAGTTTGTTTATTATGTAACTTTTGTACTTTCAATAACTGTTCTTTGAGTTTTAAAATATACAATAATGTTCAACCACGTTCTAATTTCTCTGATGAGATAATAAAGTAATCTTGAATCTTGAATTTTGAAGTTTTCCATGGTCTATGGTCAGTGTGCTGTCGAGGGGAACGCCAAGGCTTTTGACAGTCAGTAGTGGGACTGTGCCTGAATATCGTCAAGCTGACGAGTATTGGCAGAAATGGAGGACAGTCAGTCTATGTTTGGTTCCGACGAGCATCGTTTCTGTCTTTGAGGATGTACCATTGATGGAGTTTATACACCTTGTTACTCGCATGCCAGGTGAGACTCAGGTCTTTGTTGTTGTGTCTGACATCTTTCGAGTGCTGATTACCTCCCTTGTTTTTGTAGATTCTGCACAAGCACTCTAGGCTTTATTTGGTTTCAGATGGTATCTTTACCATTAAATTGAAGTTTGTTTTGTGTTAATTATATTTTTACGTCCGAATCAATAACAGTCAGATGTGTTTTTGAGAAGGGTGTGGATATTTCTGTGTAAGACATTGCAAGAAGCTGAGAGTCGTCAGCGTAAAAATGGTGATTCAAATTGTGACGGTTGATGACGGAGGGGGGGGGGGGGGGGGGGGGGGGGGGGGAGGGTGAGGAGAACGGACCCCAAAACAGAAGAACCCTGACGGACACCACAGGAGAGTTTGACCGTCTCTTGACATTGCCCGCTGCGGCAAAACCCGGCCTTTGCTCCCCTCCCTGCTCTTTCCGCCGCACCATTCCACACTAATGACCCTAGTGTGCCACACAGCAAACTGTGATGGTTAATTCCACACTAATGACCCTAGTGTGTCACACAGCAAATTGTGATGGTTAATTCAACACTAATTACCCCCGTTGCCACACAGCAAATTGTGATGGTTAATTCAACACTAATAACCTTAGTGTGCCACACAGCAAATTGTGATGGTTAATTCAACACTAATGACCCTAGTGTGCCGCACAGCAAATTGTGATGGTTAATTCAACCCTAATGACCCTAGTGTGCCACACAGCAAACATTGTGATGATCAGTTCCACACTAACGACCCTAATGTGCCTCACAGAAAATTGTGTGATGATGAATTCCACACTAATGATCCCAGTGTGCTACACAGCAAACAGTATGTTGAATTCCACACTGAAAAAAAGACCCAAATGTGTTACACAGCAAATAGTGTGATTATGAATTTAATACCAATTACCCCAGTGTGCCACACAGCAAATAGTATGCTGATGAATTCAACGATGACTTCAGTGTGCGTACACAGCAAATAGTGTGATGATAAGCGTGTTTAGTACTGCAAAGGGCAAAGGTGGCTCGTTTCTCTTGCATGTTCCCCTCCCCCTCACCAAATGTACTCGTCCCTCTGCCCAAAGTTAATAAAACTAAATGGATAAATAAATAAACACCTGCCTGCTATCTGTCTTATTTTCTGCTAGTACCTTTAATTGAATTTAGAATTAGTGTGATTATAACGCTCTTGGATTTGATGACCACCGATTCTGTTTGTTAATGATTTTTGCGCAATACAACACTTTCTGTAATGGGGTGGGTTATCAGCTCAGTCTTGGACAGTGTGCATGTCTGCAACGAGTTGATATCAAAACCAGTTCTAGATTTTAGCGGGCTATATTTGTCTCTAAAGGCCCGAACAGACTGCACGCTATGGAAGCCTGGATATAACGATACAGCTCTGTGGGGGAGAGGGGGGGGGGGGTTGCACAAAGCTACGCCAAAGCTACGTCTCGTAAATAATGACCCGAAGAGGGGCTTGGGGAAACTTCAGTGCAGCATGACACTGAGGGCATTACTGCGCTGGTCTTTTCGGCCAGTGGGTCCTAAAGAAGGCAGACTCGTCCATCCGAACGTTCATTCCATTCGGTACTATTGACTTGGCACTGCGTATGAGCACTGCCATCGCTTTACTGGACAACCAACACCTGTCCGGCAGTAGTCTTTGGTGTGACCCCCAGTCTGCTGGTCAGGTAAACTGAACGGCCACTGCCTATGTAAGTCGGTGCCGTTTTGTCATCCAGTTTGACAATGGCAACGAACACGAACAATGCATAAAAGGGCGGGTAGCTGATTAGATCAGAGAGGTGGTCAGAGTGAGGCAAAGAATATACCACAGGGTATGACTAGCATGGAAGGTCCCGCCATCGTGGTGTGGTAACGAACCCAGTGAGTGAGAAAGAGGGTGAGGCGAGTTAGTACGGGGGCGAGGGGCGGGAGGAGAACAGTAACTTAAGGCACGCTTGGCTGATCGAAATGACCAAGGAGTGTTTCGGTGATCATATCGTTTTACCTTTGTCATCAGTCAGCCAGACACGCGTCGAGAGAGACGAAGTGACGCACAACAAACTCAATGGGTTCTTTCTTGCATTTTTTTGGTTTGTTTAGCGTTGCATCGACATGGGAATAAAAACTAGAATTAAAAAAAGAATAAAAAAGAAGGTTATTCCGTGCTCACTGGCAATCTTCGGATCTAGCCGTTGAAATATGCTTCGCCCCCCTCCACAACCCCCCCCCCCCCCCCCCCCTCCCGCCCGGCTCTAATCATCCTCGTGAGCGAAAGTCTCTCAGGTCTGATTGCTGAAAATACATTGTCCTGTCTCGCGGATATGATTAACGAATATCTCCCGGATCGGATCTGGCGATGATGGTGTATTTTAGGTCTCCCGGATCCGATTAATGGTGGTCCCACAGATCTGATCGATGGTGGTCCTATCTCACGGATCTGTCCGGTCTCCTGGATCTGATGGTATCCTGAATCTGTTCAGTGCCGGCACAGTCAGGTCTCCCAGATCTTTAACCGCCTGCCATACACGGAAGCATCGCTTTTGATGTTACCAGAAGGACGGGACTGCTCTTGACTGCTCTGCTCGGCCCCAATGACTACACCTCCTCGTATAAGTAAATAAACATGGTGCGTTAAACTTCCACAGAAGCACCAAGTCTGGGAGAAGGGGGTATGGGGTATGGAGGTGGGGGAAGAGGGAGGCTGTTACACCTGTTGCTACGCGGTCACCACCAGAATTAAGATGGGCAGTTATGAGAGCCATTTTAATGTTTTATAAATGATGAGGGCCAAAGTCACAAGACAGTGTCTACAAACCACAACCTTTTTGAAGAGAGAGGAGAGCCGAAGCGGATTCGAACCGAGGTCCCTCTGCTTACTAGCCTAACGCCTTACCGCTAGGCCAAACCGGCTCACACCTCGTGTCAGCAACGCCAAGGTGACAACCTTTCCCCAACTCAAGTTACGCTGCTTGGCCCCAAAGATGGACTCAGCGGGCAGTCCGTATAACTGGATCAAGCAGAAATAGCTGGGGACGGAGTGATTTGCATATATATTCAAGGTTCAAGATTACTTTATTATCTCATCAGAGAAATTATACACGATCTGGCAATATTCCCGCTTTGGCCAGCTCTGCCACAGGAATAACTCCACATGGTTCTGTTGTAAAGAACAGATTCTTTTTTGCAGAGCTCTATCAAATGAAGGAACAGAGAGAGAGAGAGGGTTCTACCAAGAGCTTCTCTTTTTAAGGTTTCCCACTGTCGGATGTTAGTGCTGCAGCAGCCGGAAGAAACAAAGAAACAAACAACAACAACAACAAACAACAAAAAGCACCAATTGTCCCACCGAGACTGATTTGAACTGGGATCGCTGACGTGAGAGTTCGGAGTGCGATAACCATTTAAACATGGAGTGACCTGACAAGCAGGTACAAAGTTGAGCTGATAATTATCACTTTCTGTACTCGACAGCCTGCCCGTCCCTAATAAGCCTTATGGTTTCTGTGGACGTTAAGCACCATGTTTACTTACAGATACTCGACAGCCGAGACTGAGACTCGTTCGTTCGCTTCAGTAACCTTGAGCGTCATTTTGTTAATTAGTAAAAGAGATGTTACTCGTAGTATAGCTACCCTCGTGTCGCAAGGCATCTTCCCATCAAGTTTCATATTTTCAAAAGTTAAGCGGCTCAGTCGAGCGCCAAATCATAGCACTGGCACTGACACGACATGACACTCACCCAACTACACCGGCACACACACACACACACACACACACACACACACACACACACACACACACACACACACACACACACACACACACACACACACACACACACACTTTTTTACATATCGAACAAACTGACGGGGAAAAACTCCCAATATTTCGACCTTCAGTGGTCTGAGCTTTATGGAATCACATAATCTTAAAACACAGTATACCTTAAAACAGTTCACTCATGTAAAATGTTTCTGCTTTACAACTCCCTATAAGGAGGAAGGATGTGGTAAACCGAGGTTTGGAGTATGGCTCCTCCTTCTCAGTGGTCGGAAGAACAGCTGCCAGCAGTGGCTGTGACTGAAAACTTGAAAATGACCCAGCAATGACCTGAGTCGGTGACTGTGACGTAAGAATTGGAGAAGCCGGCGTGACGATTAGCTTCCCCAGACCCTGGGCTCGTTGCGGTCCGAGCTCCAGCCGCTGTGCGCTAACGCCTTGGCCGCCGTCCAGGACTGAGCTGACCAGGGGGTGGTTGTGGGCATTATGTAACGATTGCTTCAAGTCTCCACACAGCGGGCAACGGGCCACATGTGGGTCAGCGGTGCAGGGCCAGTCTGGCATCCCCAGTGAAAAGTAGGCCTAACGGCAGCTGAAGCCACCCAAACTCATCTCGTCTCGATCCTGTTCTCTGAGCGGCAATGAACTATCAAAGACTAATTAAGGGAAGGGCAGGAAAAAAAGGGCGGGGTTAGGAATCAGCTTTGTGATTATGGACCACGGAATTTTCTGCTTCAACCAGAATCTAACAAACAACAAAATTATGGTACTGTCACAACAGCTGTTCAAAGAGTTACATACAGGCGCACTTTACTTATGTAAAACATAAGAACTTACTTACACTCGTAGACAAACGGACATAGTATATTGTAAACTGGTCTAAGTGGTACCTAGACCATTGACTTAAGATTGTCAGATTTTTTAAACTTAATTCTTTTGTGAACACTTTTCAGAAACAAATGAAAACACATTTGCTGTTGTTGTAATTAAATGTTTTATGATTGGAGTGAATGTGTGATGAGTGTACGTGGCACCACAAAACATTCCTCGTGCAATCAGTGTATTGACACTTGCCAATAAAGTTATATTGTATATTGCATTGTATAACTGTATTAAACTTTACTGTCAGCAGTTTACAATTTTATCAGTTATTAATATGCTGTACTCTCTTTCTAGCTATTTTGATCGCTAGCAGAGTTTACAATATTATACGAGAAATATGAACATTCGGGATTATTTAACAAATGCCCTAACATGTTCGACAGAAGAAAAGGAGAAAATACTGCTAATAATTGTTATTCAAAACTCACCAGCTGGACACGCTCCCGGCAGGGACTATGCTTACATGGGCTAGTCGTCGCTGTTTTAGAGATTCGACTTTCTTTGACTGTTTGGAGTACGCTGTTAGACCAAAGACCGTATAGCTACACAAATGCTTTAGCTGTACAATCTTTAGTTCGACCTCTCTGCTATGTTCAGGACGGACTGCATACAAAAGAGCAAATTTGAAATCTACCATCGTGTGATATATTATGTGTGACTATATATAATGATCTATCATGTGTGCCTATATATAATGATCTATCATGTGTGACTATATATAATGATCTATCATGTGTGACTGTATATAATATCTTATGTGTGACTTGCCTGTAGGCTACCTGGCCTCCCCATGGATCCTGGAATGGGCCAGTAACTGGAACACACACACACACACACACACACACACACACACACACACACACACACACACACACACACACACACACACACACACACACACACACACACACACACACACATACACACACACACGACGCACACACGTACGCACGCACACATATACATACACACACACACACACACACGCACGCACGCACGCGCGCGCACGCACGCACGCACGCACACACGCACACACAGACGCAAAAGGGCGGTGACTTTATTTTAGAAGGATTGTAGTTTAGCTTCAGTCTAAACCTATCTAACAACTAGTCTTGCTAAGCTACTGATGAGTAAAAAATAAAATTACAGGGTATTATTTAATACATATAAGCATGAACAAGAAAATGAAATCTTAAACACGAAAATGTATTCATGGAACATAAGAACTTCCACACAAAACATATCGTGTTCACAGCGCCAGTTGCACGCAGTTATGCATGTATGAACAGATAAGTCAGTAGAACATCTGATAAATTTATGATTAATACTGTAGAAGAAGACAGAAGCAATCAGTGCTTATCTTCTTCAAGGTGTACACGAAGTTTTTGCTTGAAGGAGCTGAATGAATGACAAGCTCTGATTGTCAGAGACTGCTTGTTCCATAGAAAGGCACCTGAGAAGGATATACTTGTTTTGAATGTGTCTATCCTTGGCCGAGGCAAACTAAGCTGATGGTAGTTCCTAGAGGTGGAATAGCGTGAGGGAGGTATATACTCATTGTTAAGGATCCTGTATATGAATTTAGGGGAGTGAGGGAAGCAGGTTGGAAGCATGAATGAAGAGTCACAAGTCAGCGGCTGCTATAACATAACTTTTAATTACACCAACCAGGAAACAGTGTAGGCTCTCCCCTGAATCAGATGCATAGGCAGCAGCTCGAACTAACTGATGACCTGTTACTGCAGGGACACTGGGGGAAAGAGGACGCGGCGGGCCCAGCGCACAAGTTGTAACACTTCAAATAATTAGGGCCATAAAACTCCCACCCAATCAAAAAAGAAAAAGGACAGGAAAGGGTCATGGCCGCCCTGGACACACACAATGCACTCGGTTACATGAACAAACCCTTGTTGTGTTCCAGTTGTTTGTGTAGAATCATGATCTTCATCTCTTTTAATTTCTGGTCCGCAGTAGTTAGAGTTGTATCTGGAAAGATTAACTTTACAGCTCTTCTGCGCAGAGAATTTAATATCTTTTTGAGGACATCGTGACATCCGTCCCACACGACTGACGCATAATCATTGCTTGGTGTGGGCATTGAAGAACAGTTTCATGGTGTCGATGTCTACGACGTACCTTAATTTCGACAGAAACAAGCCTTGTCTCGGAACTGTTTTGCACACTTTATCTGTATGTGAGTCCCAACAAAGTTTATTGTCTACGGTTATACGTAAAAGACGATGCTCCGACACTTGATCAATTATCGCCCTGCGTAGAACGAATGGTAAGGATGACAGTTGATGTTTCTGTCTGGTAGCGATTGTCATAGACTTGGTCTTGATCAGATTGATGACCATATGGTTATTGTCACACCAGTTGGATACCTGATTCAAACTGTCTTGCATATTGCTTCTGATTTGCAGAATATCTTTTCCAGATGTGTGCAGTGTCGTGTTATCTGCCAGCATGTCACAATCAACATATATATTTTTCACGTGTCATTCACGAAAGTCATTAATTTAACAAAATTAATACTGAAAAGAATAGGTCCCAAGACAGAATAAGGTATACCAAACATTACTGAATCTTCAGAGCAGTAAGAGCCATGGAATAAGACGCATTGCGTTCCGTTATGAAGATATGATTTAAAACATGGTACAGAAGACGAGTTTTTAGGATAAATGGTCAGCTTCTTCAATAGGATATCGTGATCATCGAGGTCAAAGGCCTTCTTCAGGGCTAGGGATACCATGCAAGACGCCTCAGAGTTATTTATGGCCATGGCTGTCAGCCAAGAATCTGCAAGATGAGCCAGTGCAGTGTTGCTGGAGTATTTGCGTCTAAAAAACAGACTGAAAAAGGTGAAGGAGTTAGCTTTCTTCAAATAATCATTTAAACGACTGTGCTTTTCTAAAAGCTTTGACACAACAGACAGAAGTCTATAATTATTATTTGTTTTGTTTTTAGATTTTGGAAGCGGAACCACTTTGAAACAGAAACAGAATGAAATCTGAAACAGAATAACTGCTAGCGTTCTAAAACAAGACCCGAACACAAAAAGATACCATCCAGACCAGACGATTTTTTTTAAAAATTACTGTCCAGAATCGATTTATATTTGCCTAACTCCGAAACAGAAATCTGAAACAAGAATGACTGCTAGCGTTCTAAAACAAGATCTGAACACATAAAAGGTTCAAAATAACACTTTATTAGGACAAAACACAGCATGCGAATTTTCGGGGTAATCCCCTTTATCAAGCTACGAACGATACTTAAACAACAATTAAACGGTGAAAAACGATGAAAAAATGAGATGGAGAGCTAATCCACTTATCTTTTTTTCGAGTGAGCCAGTTCGGAAAGCTTCGGTGCTTGGAAGATTCCTGCCACAGAGAGAAAATTAAGTGGATTAACTCTTCATCTAACTTTTCATCGTTTTTCACCGTTTAATTGTTGTTTAAGCCTCGTTTTTTAGCTTGTTAAAGGGGATTACCCCGAATATTCGCAGGTTGCGTTTTGTCCTAACAAATAGCGTTATTTTGAACCTTTAATGTGGTTGGATCTCCGAGCGGCAAAGATATGGGATAACATATGGGTCTTGCCTGCTAGTTTCTGGTTTGCAGAAATCATGTAGAAATTCGAACACTCATATATGCAGTTTGTGGTTCTATTAATGATTCTGCCACAGACAGAAAACGATTATTGAAAACATTTGCCGTTAGATTCTTCGGGACGTCGGCAGAGAGAGACTGACTGACTGAACTTTATTACGCAAGGGTAAAGGTTCAGGCAACCTATTAGTCCTTGATACAGTTACAACACAACCAAACGGTACAACAAAACCTAGAAATAATAATAATAAAACATTGAAATAAAGAAGTAAAAAATGAAGAAGAAAAAAGCGCACAACAGAGAGAGAGAGAGAGAGAGAGAGAGAGAGAGAGAGAGAGAGAGAGAGAGAGAGAGAGAGTTGTTCAAATGAAAACTGACCTATAAAGCAATCACGCCAAAATGATCAAGAGCAATACTGAAATTACAATCTGTCCCTCATTTCAAGGGGTAAAGTCACCGACATGGCACCGGCAGTCCAAACGGGCTGGAAAGGTTGGTGTTAGGTAAGAATGGAGCAATAAAAGTGGTCATTAGGTAACCGTTTCCCTTATCTCGCCGGCCCGGCTTGGCCACACAGGAGTGGTCGTTGACTGAGCGAGGCAGCTGTGACATACAGCTCTGAAAGCTCTAAGCTGCATGTGTGGAGTGGCACAGGCACTGAACTACAGCCACAGAGGTTACACTATTGACCGTTTGATCGCTGTGACGTGCCAACTCATTCAGCAGCTAACAGGCTCTGCGGCTCGGGAGTGTGTGTGTGTGTGTGTGGGGGGGGGGGGGGGGGGGGGGAGGGGGGGGGATTAATCCGAATGTAAGTAACAATGGTAACGATCGACACCCTCAAATACAACTATTTACGTGTATATTCACCATCCCCCCACCTACCCACCCCCCATTATTTCAAGACGCCTCAATAAGCACGCAGTCCAGACACATGCACGTGCACAGGCGCGCACGCACTCACACACACACACACACACACACACACACACACACACACACACACACACACACACACACACACACACACACACACACACACACACACACACACACACACAAGGGCGTGCGCGCGCAATTTTTAAAGATCGATTTCTTTTACATTATTATTTCTTCATTAGATCTATGCTTAGGAACGCCACGTGCATAATCATTTCAATCAATATATTATTATGAAACAACCACTAGTCCCATACACACTTTTAACTCAGGCGATGGAAGAAAAACTTGAGAGAACAACTTACCCTTTTCGTCTTTCCAACACTGTTGATCTTGAAAGGGTATCGAAGTCAGGGAAACTATTGTGTTTCAAATGCAACGCAGGTTATAAATTATTGTTATCAAAATTGAAAAGATCTCGCTTCTCACGGCGGGGAAAAGAAAACAAACAAACAGGCTTGTAAACAAAAGGCCCAGGCTACCGCATGCCTCTGTCAAATTGAATGTCGCCCGAAACCGACCAGTTATTAGGTGTAACGTAACCTATGCTCAGGTGCCTGCGGTACGCACTTCACGATTTTTTTGTTGAAAAAAATAAGCATCCAAATACCGTTGTATTGTCACAGTGCGCACATCACATCGGAGGAAGGCATCGTGATAAACTTTCTTGATTTTCAAACAGGACGAAGCGTGTGTGCATGCGTTTGTTTGCTTGTTTTGTCATTTCGCGGTGTAGGCCTATAGCGACAGTTTGGGATGAACAACAAGAGCGTAATCGCTGATAAAAGGACATTTCTAAAGTCAGTAAATTGATAGAATCATTTTATAATATTCACTACTGGATCCATTTCATAATATACACCACTGAATAGTCTGTTATGAAACCGAAACTGTTTTGTAAATCAGTTGAATCAAATCACGTACTTGTATCGATTTTGACGTTAGGCTTTTTGAGGTGTTACTGACCAAAGCAGTGTACCAATAATTATAGTCGTTGGACAGGATTTATGGTAGACCCTTTATTCTGTCGTGCTCAGTGTGTGTGTGTGTGTGTGTGTGTGTGTGTGTGTGTGTGTGTGTGTGTGTGTGTGTGTGTGTGTGTGTGTGTGTGTGTGTGTGTGTGTGTGTGTGTGTGTGTGTGTGTGTGTGTGTGTGTGTGGAGAGAGAGAGAGAGAGAGAGAGAGAGAGAGAGAGAGAGAGAGAGAGAGAGAGAGAGAGAGAGAGAGAATGAGTGTGTGCGTGTGAGTACGTGTTTGCGTTTCTGTCTGCCCGATCATTTCATTAATGGCCAGTGGCCTGTGGTACTAAAAACACATGATCGTATAAGAAAAGCAGAAACATTAGAAACATGATTGTGGTATTCTCAATGAAAAAATCAAATAAAATCATGTCTAGCTACCTGGCCTACTAGTGTCAAAGTCATTGTACAACTGATATGAGCCCGCGGCAGAGCTAAAGAGATGTTTGAAAGGTTTGAAATCATGCGATGTTTGACAGACGGCACAGAAAAGCCAACAGTTTGAGTTGCTCTTGCTTTTTGTTATTGTCTAGTTAGTTTTTGCTTTTCTACTTGCTGTTGTTTGGTTGTTGTTAAAAATACTTACCGAAGTCAAAATATTCACGTTGTGTGCCTGGCCTAGTCCACAGCCGTGCACGTGTATTTGTTTAAAAATCACATAATTATTGAACTCGACCGGGCACAATTAAATTATCCTACTGACGAATGCTGCTTCTAGTGTTAGAGCCAATTTGACCTTCGAGTAAGTTCAAGGTCACTAAAAGTGGCGAAAACTGGCACAGCATATAATTATAAGCACTACCGTCATGCAACGTTTGACGACAGAGCTCAGGAGCTGCGTGAAAGTCGAGGTGGCCGTCCTGGGCTCCCCGTCCTAACGAGCTTTATCGTTTCTGTGGACGTAAAGCAACATTGAACCATGTTTACGCATTGGTCACAATTTGTCCCTAATATGTCAACCCGACATCCGAGGACATTAAGCTCTACATCATCATCATCAACGTCTGACATTCATTACATTTAGTCCATCCAAGAAACACTCAGCGTCGAGGTCAAAGTGGACACTGAGGCACACATACAGACGCGTACGTAAGCACACACACACACGCCTGCATACACACAGACGCAGCCAGTTGCAATGCCTCATCAGCAATGCCCTTGGCTGGGCAACTAAGTCGTCTTTGGGCCTATGCCAGCCCTGCAAGTATAAAACTAGTTTTTGGCTTGTGACTTACGAATGAGCCGGTTTTGCCTAGCGGTAAGGACCTCGGTTCGAATCCGCTTCGGCTCTCCTTTCTCTTCAAAAGTTGTGGTCTGTTGACATTTTTTTTAAACTTTGTCTCTCACAATTATGAAACATTAAAATGGCTCTCATCGCTGCCCACCTTAATGCAGAAGTCATTCTGGTGGTGACAGTGTAGCGATAGGTATATAATCTCCCTTTCCCCCACTTCCATATCCCCCCCCCCCCCCCCCCCCCCCGCCACACACACACACACACACACACACCTGTTTCCGTCCCTAATAAGCTTTATGGTTTCTGTGGACGTTAAGCACCATGTTTACTTACTTACTTACTTACGTGACTTACGAATTCAGCCTGGAGCGGTGACCGGCTTCCCCCCCCCCCCCCCCCCCCCCCCCCATCCCCCGTGTGTGTGTGTTTGGTATTCACCAAGCATATTACGATACTTATTTCAGTTTCCTTTGCTCCGCCGTGGTTAAGGAAGCGAGAGTACCAAACTGAAACGTTACGGCCGTGTGCTGGCAACGAGGCAGAAAGATGACGTAACTCTGGCGGAATAGTCCACCCTGGGACCAACGCTTGCCAAGGTCTGACGTCAAAAAGTAAAACAGAGTTACGTGACGGCGATGTGGGTCAACGCATGCCCCAGGGGCGCTAACTACAGGCCAACAAGTGATGATTACGCAAGTTTGGCATGCCGACCACTGAGCGGAGGCACGCTGACCTGACCAGGGCTAAATGCAGAGATGGTGAGCTAACTTACCTTGAAAATCTTCCAAGCCAGCAGGGGAAAGAGTGTGTGTGTGTGTGGTGGTGTGTGTGTGTGTGTGTGTGTGGTGTGTGTGTGTCAGTGTGCGTGCGTGCGTGCGTGCGTGCGTGCGTGTGTGCATGTGTGTGTGTGTGTGTGAGCGCGCGCGTGTGTGTATGTGAAAGGGGGGGGGGGGGTGTGTGTGTGTGAAGGGGGGCTGTGTGTGTGTGTATGTAGCCGAGGGGCGGCGGAGGGGACGGGGGCGGTTGGGGATGAAGGTGTAAAAACGTATTTGATTTTTGAACCGACTTGTGTTCCAAAAATAAAATTATATTTTGTGCGCAGTGTCTGGTCTCTCAAGGGTGCATGCATCAGCAAGAAAAAGAGAAAGGTACGGCAACATTATACTAAACACCAACACCATCAATCAGTATCATCAACATCACCACGCTGCCATCACTACCATCATCAGCCATCAGCAACAACGCTGAAAACGGCAAAATCCGAGGGAATCGTGATTTCTCCAGTAACTTGAATGATGTTTGATCTAAAAGTCATGCAAGCTGGTAAATATATTCTCTTTTATGAATATTTAATAGACAAATTATTTATTAAAAGAAAGTTTATCCTCTCTACTTCAGTTACTTGAAACAAACTGACATCACCTGCTAATGACGTCACAAAGGCATCATATAAAAGCGCGGCGTGCGACGGAAATCATGGTCAGGGTACCAGGCGAGATCAAAAGATCAAGAGATCTTAGAGGAGGGAGGTGGAGCTGGACCCTCAACTTAGCCCAGAAGAGATCATGAGTAGGGAGGTGGAGCTGGGCTAAGAAAGCTGGACTTCCTTTGCTTGAGTTGTCCAAGTTGTTCGTCAACAGCAGTGCAACGGACATTGTCTTTGTGACTCTGGCCAAGCACAGCAGTTGAAATAGCAATTGCGCAGTGCACAAGTCGCTGGCCAATGGCGAGGGGACACCGCCTTAACACTTCCATTGTTCTGGCGGCGGTCCACGGTCTCTCCTGTCTTTTTCGGGCGGTTTCCGCGGTCGAGCCTTCACTCTGTCGTCCCCTTCCCACTCTGTCCCCGTCCCTAACAGGCCATCTCGCCTCCGTGGACGTAAAGCACCAAGAAAGAAGAAGAAAGGAAATCATGGAGACCTCACAAGAAAATTTGCGGCACTATTTTATATTTTTAAACGCATGAAACTCGGAGACAGTCCCATAACAATCCACCATGAATTGGAATCTGTCTATGGAACGTCTTGTTCACACGATCAATAAAATCAATCAATTTTTATTTCATGTCTGTTCACACGGAGGTGATATTAGACGCACACACACACACACACACACACACACACACACACACACACACACACACACACACACACACACACACACACACACACACACACACACACACACACACAATTATTAGAAAAGAAACCGACATAATACTTCCCGGTAGGACTACGAACAATTAATTTAACCGCAATATAATTTATAACATCAGTAGCCTTTTATACGAACTATCTCTTTCGTTGTTGCAAGCATTAAAGTCATATCCATTTTTCTGAAATAACTGTGGTAATAGGACATTCAAGTAGTATGTGTTTAACAGTTAGGATATTCTTACAAAAGCATGTCACATCCTGTGAATATTTTGTGTTCCATGAATATAGACGTAACTTGTATATTACTCTTGCTAAATACATTGAATAATTTACTTATCGTAGATTTTAAAAAAAATCAAGTTCTTTATAAGTATTCTCAAGTATTGAAGTAATCTCATGAGACGAAAGTAGTAGGTTATTGTATATTTCAGACATGCTTTTCATTGCACCTTATTTAGCTAATTTATCTGATATTTCATTCCAGTAAAAACCACAGTGAGAAGGTACCCAACAAAACTCAATCCCAGTACCCCTGGACATGATACAATGTATTAAATACTTTACTTCATAAAATATATCCCTTCTCATTTTGCAGTCCCAGTTTTTCAATGCATATACAACTGATAAAATCAACACAATTTTTTTATATATATTTAAAACAAATATTGCTAGCTGAATATTGCATATGTAGTCCAATGCCATTAATATTGCATATAATTCAGATGTGAATATGGAGAAACCCTTTCCTAAGTAAAAAGACTTTTGCACTTTTAAGTCAGGAACGACGAATCCTGCTCCGCTGTCTAATGAGTCCAGAACGAAACCATCTGTGAAAATCTTAATATGATTTTGATAATTATTATTTAGACGTTCTCTTACTTCTATAGCTAAAATGTTTGTAGATTCACTTTTTTTTTTTTTTTTTTTTTTTTTTTTATCAGTATAATCAGTATCAAATTTGGCATTCATGTGTTCCTACTGTATCATTTGAGGCGATGTTGGGAGAACTGGAATATTACATTCATTAATCAAATCATTTATATATATATTTCTGATTGGCTGAATGTTTTGAGCTCTTCTGGGATAGTCTTTATTTGAATCTATGTGTAAAAAAAAGAATCTTCTGTTACCGAATTATTGACTGCAAGGCGGCTTCTGATGACATACTTTGAAACCGCCAATTTACGCTGTTCTGAGAGATATATCATTCCTGCTTCTGCTTGGTTTAAACAAAAATTTATTCGAGACAAAATAAAGATACAATGAATCATTATGTGCTCATCAACAAGCTATAGCTTATAGGCGATGAGCTCATACAGTTGAAAGAAAAACACAATGTATGGCGGACGAACAATTTCACTTCGCTAACAATAAATGAGACGTAACAAAAAATTACAACGAAAACAAAAAAACAAGAGAAAACAAAGAATGAAACAAACAAACAACAATAACAAAACAAAAAAATACGAACAGTCACTAAAAAACAGTCAAAATAAATTGTAGTGAAAGAAACAAAACAATGTTAGGTAGATAGATAGATTGGCTGGTGGCCTAAATAAATATACTAGCGAGAGAGAATGGAGTGTGGAGACAGAGGGGGGTGGGGAGAGGGAAAGATGGTTTGAAGTCATTTTTCTACAGTAGCATACTTATTAATTTCTGACAAAGTTCAGAGGTATGAGTAGGCAGTGGGTCATTTGTATAATTAAAACATATAATCACATATACAGAAGGAGTTAGTTCTTGGATTTTTAACGTCCCTTAACTGTACTATGTTAAAAGGAGAAATCACATGTGCACAAAAAGTCAGTATATACGGTCAACAACAAAAACAACTAACAAAACAAAAAACTAAAACTGACAAAAAAACACCACCAACAACAATCATATACCTGCTAGCTTACAGTTCTGCTTTTAAAGTCATTTAGATAGCTTAATGAATTCATGAACAGTTAGGAATATGTGTTTGCTTTCTGGAAGTCGCAAGTCTAAGTTACCCTACAGTAGTGTTCTAATATTGGTTTGGCTGCTAGGGAGGGTAAGTATTGTTCTTGCGCGGATGTTAAAGTAGTTAGGACAGTGAAGGAGGCCGTTTTTCTAGATTAACCACAAGAACATTTTGGGTCGGTGCTTAAATGGCGGTTAACTAGGTCATTGCTAAGGTTACTTATTTCTAGGCGAAGGCATTTCTTTCTCCAAAGTAGTAATGGGCTGGAACTGTACTGTCGGACAACGACAATGATCGTTTAAAAACACTTAAAGATGTACTTTGTTGAACGAATTTCATCATTTATCCACAATGCGTCTCTCTGGCGGACTAAGATTGTTCTAGCTGGCATACATTGTTTAGCAATTTCAAAAAAAGTGTCATTGAAGTTGGTGGCGCTTAAATTGATCGTATCGTTTCC
>JABMCL010002936.1:35000-41160 GCA_018857735.1 Alviniconcha marisindica | reverse complement strand
ACACTACACACAACACACACACACACACACACACACACACCCTCCATCCCCCTCCTAAACCCCACCCCCAAGCGTTGACCACGACACCTGAGACATTCATTCTAAAAAAGCATGACATCAGTTTAATTAATTAGCTGGCGTAACTTCTGACTCTCGACGACAGTACTGTTCAGCTCCTATGAGCAAGGAGCGTTCGTCTTAGGGACTTCTCACACGGAACGCGTTGCCCAGGGCGACAACAATAACAACAACAGCAACAAAACACCACCCCCAACGCAACAGTAGCTCACGGACGCTCGAAACGCGAGTCCGAGTCTTCTTGCCATTCCTTGCGCTTATGGTTATACAAAAGGTAAGGACAACGTTGCATGTTCTAAAAAAAGAAGAAGAAGAAGAAGAAGAAGAAGAAAAAAGAAAAAAAAGGAAAAGAAAGAAAGAAAGAAAAAAGAAAAGGGAAAAAGGAAAAAAGGAAAAAAGGGGGGGTTACATGTACTAGAGAAGAAGAAGAAGAAGAAGAAGAAGAAAAAAGGGGAAAAAAAAAAAAGGGAATGGGGTACAGAAATAAAAAAAAAAAAAAAAAGGGGAAAAAGAAGAAAAAGAAAGAAAAGAAGGAAGAAAAGAAAGAAGAAGAAGAAGAAGAAGAAAAGAGAGAGAGAGAGGGGAGAGAGAGAGAGGGGGAGGAGAGAGGGGAGAGGGGGGGGGGAAATTATTGTCACGAGCCCTGACAGCGTGAGTGCGGTGTTGCTAGAGTTGTCGCCCTGGAAACAACACCGCTCGTGTGCGGAACCCTTTAATGGTCATCGAGCGGCCAGAAGAAGCCGTTGTCGTTGTCGTTGTCTTGAGGACGCTGAGAATCCTCCGGAACAATTCGGAGCCTGCATCAGCCATCAGTCCCGACAACTACAAGACCAGCAAGGGTCAACAGATCAGTGGCCTACAGCCACGGATGACGAGAATCACCAGAATCTGAACGATGAGGAAATACTGCTGCGCCTGGCACCGTCTGTGTGTCGGTGTTGCTTCACGTCCACAGAAACCATCAGGCTTATTGGGGACGGTGGATCCCAGGACGGCCGCCTCGACTTTTACACAGCTCCTGGGCTCTGACGTGAAGACGCTTTCGTTTCAGTGTTGCTGTACGTCCACTGAAACCAGCAGGCTTATTGGGGACGGGGAGCCCAGGACGGCCACCTCGACTTTCACACAGCTCCTGAGCTCTCGACATTCACACAGCTCCTGAGCTCTTTCGGCACCGTTGTTTGCGTTTCCTCTAAATTACGGACGAACATGTAGCTGCATTCCGTGTTCCTGGTGGATAATAAATCCTTCTAGACAGAGCCCCAAGCCAGCTCAGCAGCGGAGCGAGGCAAGGAAACTCAACCAACGTGGCTTCATCGAACTTCTCAGCAGTGCCGTCCACAAAATGATGGGTGCAAACACAACCAACGTCAGAACCGTCCACAAATGATGGGTGCAAACACAACCGACGTCAGAACCGTCCACAAATGATGGGTGCAAACACAACCACGTCAGAACCGTCCACAAATGATGGGTGCAAACACAACCGACGTCAGAACCGTCCACAAATGATGGGTGCAAACACAACCAACGTCAGAACCGTCCACAAATTACGGGTGCAAACACAACCAACGTCAGAACCGTCCACAAATTACGGGTGCAAACACAACTAACGTCAGAACCGCCCACAAATGATGGGTGCAAACACAACTAACGTCAGAACCGTCCACAAATGATGGGTGCAAACACAACCAACGTCAGAACCGTCCACAAATTACGGGTGCAAACACAACCAACGGCGCTTCACCCAATTCCCCAGCACAGCCGTAAACAAAGTGATGGGTGCAAACACAACCTAACGTCGCTTCAGCGAACGTCCTGGACGAACAGTCTACAAAATTATAGGTGCCACTCAACTAACGGCGCTTCACCGAACGTTTAGCAGAACCTTCCATGACAACGGTCTGGTCTCCCAGCGAGGCCAGTGACCATTCTGGGCTGCCGGTCAGTAGTAATTATAACTACTGTCAGCGGACAGTTAGTTGATGATGATGATGTAGAGCTTCATGTCCTCGGGTGTCGGCTGACATATTAGGGACAAACTGTGACCAATGTCGAAGCACGGTTCGATGTTGCTTTACGTCCACAGACACCGTAAGGCTCGTTAGGACGGAAAGCCCAGGACGGCCACCTCGACTTTCACACAGCTCCTGAGCTCTGCAGTGGTCAGAAAAAACAGCGACTATATAATTATAGGTACTCGCTGGCCGACCATCGCCCCGTGTGTGGACTGAAGTCAAGGGACTGGTAGATATATAGTCAATGCGTTGAGAGCATCTGCTAATTCGGGCACCTTAGGTTCCGGAGCTCTTTCACATCACAATCGCTGCAGCGCATTTCAGCATCGTCATGTTTAAAAGTGCTCATCACACAAAAGGTCTCGGAGGATGTGCTCCTCCCCCCCCCCCCCCCCCCATCCCCAATTTCCCCCCCAGCCTGCAACCCCCCCTCCCCCCGCCAGCACACACACCCCTACACCCTCCATGGCTGTCCCGCCAGCACATCCAGTCCACTGAGCCACCGTTGAAATCTCCCCAAACACACACACATACACAAACACTCTCTCTCTCTCTCTCTCTCTCACACACACACACAAACACACAACCCATCTCTGAACAAACCCCTAGCAACACTGACCACAACAATCACATCCCACCCCCCCCCCCAACCCCCCAAACCCCAGCGCCCCCCCCGCACCCCCAAACCCCCCCCCCCCCCCCCCCTCATATGTCATATGAGGTCCTTGCTACCCCTCCGCCTGGCCAGAGCGGCCATGTCCCTGGACGTCCTCATGGAGCTAGTCCGTGGGCGGAAGAAGAACTCCTCGGCGAACAGGTCGGCGTCCTCCTCCTCCTCGCTCTCCTCGTGGAGCAAAGTGACGCTGGAGGAAGGCCGCACCACGTACGTGTCCAGCGGGAAGTCGTTGCTGACTCCGACGCCGTTGATGTTGTTGCTGCTGCCGTAGCTGTGGCTGTGGCCGTGGCTGTGGCCGTTGCTGTTCGTCCTGCCCGCCGTGGCTGCCTCCTCCGAGCGCCTGTCGCTGGCGTCGTGTTCCGTCTCTTCCGGGAGGACGTCTCCGTTGTGGAGGCCGGAAGAGCTGTTGTTGTTGTTGTTGGTGGTGGTGTTGTTTTGGTGGTGGTGGTTGTTGTTGTTGTTGGTGGTGGTGGTGGTGGAGTTGTCGGTGGGTTTCGATAAAATGGTGGGCGACGGTTTGGACCTCTGGAGGGACTGGATGGAGTCCTGGATGTTGAAGAACTGCCGTTTGAGCAGGATGTCGTGTTGCCTCAGCATGATCTGGGAAACGAATCAAGTCATTCATCTGTTAGAAATCAGTTTTTGTTTTGTTTTGTTGTTGTTGCCGTTTTGTGGGGCATCACTGTGGCCCGTGAATACTACAACTATTACTACTACAACTACAACTACTACTACTGCTGCTGCTGCTACTACTGCTGCTACTCTAACTGCTGCTGCTGCTACTACTGCTGCTGTTGCTGCTGCTGCTGCTACTACTGCTGCTGCTGCTGCTACTCTAACTGCTGCTACTACTGCTACTACTGCTGCTGCTGCTACTGCTGCTCTACTACTACTACTGCTGCTACTAAAAGACTTGCTCCATTAAAAAATCTCTTTCTGGCCAGATGAGCCTTCAAGTCTGAAGTCTTTTGAGACATAACTGTGATCAACCTCTGTGTTGTCTCACTCGTCAATGCCCTGATCATGCAGGCATAGCAATTAGAAATGGAACCCGACAAAAGAAACAAACTATCAGATCCATAAAGAGAAACATTCACCCCAAAACATCAGCCTGAGTTTGAAAGAGAAAGTTTACGTCAGCATCTTGGACTCTTTCTAAATCCTACGTCGCAACATCATTTGCATACCTCATGTCCACCTCCTCCCTCTCTATACCCCGTCACCTCCTCGACCACCACCACCACCACCTCCACCACAACCACCTCCATCACTATTCCACCACCATCACATCCACCACCACCATCTCCACCACCAGCACTACCCCATCATCTCAACCACCACCACCACCACCTCCATCCACGACCAACACCACTCCATCGCTACCACCACCACCTCTACCACCTCCACCACTACCATCACAAGCACCACCACCATCACCCCCATCCACCACCACCACCAGCTCCACCAGCTCCACCACTACCATCCACCACCACCACCATCACCCCCATCCACCACCACCACCATTACCACCACCACCACTACCATCCACCATCACCCCATCCACCACTACCACCGTCACCATTACCACCACCCCCACCACCACCACAACCATCGCCTCCATCTACCACCACCATCATCTCCATCCACCACCACCACCACCACCATCACCTCTATCCACCAATCTACCACCATCACCTCCATCCACCACCACCACCACCACGATCACCTCTATCCACCAATCCACCACCACCACCACAACCACCACCACCAGACCCACATGTGGAGACAAGCCCGGTGCCTAGCGGCAGGCGACACGTAACGTACCAGCTCCTGCTTGACCCACATCACGGCGGCCATGAGATCGCTCATGCGGTCAGACAGCGAGTCCCCCAGAGGGCTGTGGCCGGGCTGGATGCTGATCTTGCGCACGCGCGTCGGGATGCCGTTGGTGCCCATGGCGGCCTTCTCGTAACGTCTCGGCAGCTTCACGTGACCCGGGAGACTGGCGTGACGCAAGGGGATCACTCCGGTCGTCATCTCCCGCTCGTCCATGGTACTGGCGCCCGCCGGCCCGCCGACGACCTCTGCGCATGCGCTGCGAACACGACGCAGACATAAAAATCATGATCACTTCCGGTTGCTGTTTCTAAAAAAAGTAAAAAGAAAAAAAGAAAGAATGAAGTAAGTAACTTCGTGTTTTACGCCCAGTCAATCATTGCGGTTATATCAGGGCGACGAAAACAAGAAGTTGTATCTTGTAGTCTAGGAGTACTAGCCTACTCCTGGGTGATACGGTAAGCAGAACAGGTGATCAATGACAATTCCTTGACAACGCAAAGCCCCCCCCACACACACACATACACACACACACACACACACACAAACACACACACAACACACACAACACACACACACACACAACACACACGCACACACACACACACACCACTACACACCCCAAAAAAACACACACACAAAACACACACACACACAAAAACACACCAAACCCCCGGTAATCATGGCACGCACACACCGCCTGCACGACACTGACACACGCGCCTGCACGCACGCACAACACACCCGCTCGTGCGCGGCGAACAAACATACCGGAAATTAAAAGTTTCTCAACTGTGAAATCTACGTTCACAGAGTCTGTGCCACTGAACTGGGGTATTTATTACCGGTGCCGGCAGCAGAAAGGATGAAGAGAGAAACAAGAGAAATATACAAGAGAGAGAGGGAGGGGGAGGGGGAGAGAGAGAGAGAGAGGGGAGAGAGAGATGGGCGGGGGTGGAGGGGGGTGGTGGTGGCAGGGACACACTGCTGTAGGACAGAAAGAGCCAGCCATCGAAGAACAAAGACACGGAGAGGAACAAAACAACAAAACAATGTTGTTGTCAACGAATTGAACTTCACAACATGCAGACTGGCTGAGGAACAACTGAAGAAGCAAAAGCCAGTCAGCAGAGGCACAAGAAACTGAAGAAGAAGAAGAAGAAGAAGAAGAAGAAGAAGAAGCGTTACTTTGTAATTGGATTTTAACGTCTGGTCAACCACACATGGTGACCTCGGACGATAGAAGAAGAACAACAAAAAAAAAGTAAGAAGAAAACGGGGGGGTGGGGTGGGGGGGGGGGGAAATGGGGGGAGGGGGGGGGGGGGGGGCGGGGGAAGAAAAAGAAAAGAAAAGGGAAAGGGGGAAGGAAGCAGGGAAAAAAAGAAAGAAACAAAGAAACAACGACTGGACAAGGAATTTGACCAAAGAAGGGGCAAAGAAAGGCGGAAAAAACGAAAAAAGAAAAAACGAAAAAAAGAAAGCTTGTTTCTTCTTTCCTCAGTTTTTTCTGTCAAAAAAAAAGTTCACACCCGAAAACAAGAGCTTCACCGG
>JABMCL010002936.1:20000-27500 GCA_018857735.1 Alviniconcha marisindica | reverse complement strand
ATCTTGAACTGAACTGCATGGTGGTGATGATGAGGATGAGGATGAGAATTTGTATTCTCGTTGTTGCTGTTACATGGAAGTATATGCTGTGGCTTCTTCTTCTTCTTCCTTTTTTATTTGAAGTCTTTTCACGAAAGTGATATTACACTGATCTTACAATTATCATGCTAACAACATGTGCCAGCAAGTTGCACCAACAGAAATTTATGTAAAAAAACGACAACCTCATTTACAGTCAACAAACATCCATAAATGCACACACACACACACGCACGCACACACACACCAACGCACGCACGCACGCACGCACGCACGCACGCACGCACGCACGCACGCACGCACGCACGCACGCACGCACGCACGCACGCACGCACACACGCACACATTTGTGTCTGTATCCATTATGCTGTGGCTGTCACTTTGCTCTTGTGCCCAGCGAATGGGGCTGTCCGGGCTACATGCTCCCTCCCTCCCCCCCCCACCCCCGACACAACACACACACACACACACGTTTTCTGTCATCTAGTCCGGCATCCTCTGTCGTCTCGGCAGTGTCTAAATGTACTTCCACCCCTCCACCAGCCACCACCACCACCCCTATGCCGTTACTAGTCATTGTCTGTTTGATCCTGTGTTCGGTGTTGCCTCGTTGAAGTCGTCTGTCATACTCCTTTAACTAATAACCCTGTACTGTTCATCGTCTTTTTGACCCTGAAGTCTCTGTTCTCTCGCTGAAGTCGTCTGTCACTCCCTCAGCAAGGAACTCCGTACTGTTCACTGTCTTCTTGGTCGTGCATTCTCTGTTGTCTTGCTGAAGTCGTCGGCTATTCATTAAACAAGAAACTCTGTACCGTTCACTGTCTCCTTGACCCTGAAGTCTCTGTTGTTTCGCTGAAGTCGCCTGTCACTTCTTTAACTAGCTGCCCTGTCCTGTTCACAGTTTTTCTGTCCCTCGTGCATTCTCTGTTGTCTCGCTGAAGTCGTCTGTCACTTCCTTCAGCAAAGAACTCTGTACCGTTCACTGTCTTTTTGACCCTGAAGTCTCTGTTGTCTCGATGAAGTTGTCTGTCACTCCTTGAACAAAGAACCTGTACCGTTCACTGTCTTCTTTTGGGCCCTAAATTCTCTGTTGTCTCGATGAAGTCGTCGGTCATTCCTTCAACAAAGAACTCTGTACCGTTCACTGTCTTCTTGACCCTGAAATCTCTGTTGTTTCGCTGAAATCGTCTGTATATATATCTGTAACAAATAACCGTGTACCGTTCACTGTCTTTTTGACCCTAAATTCTCTGTTGTCTCGATGAAGTTGTCTGTCACTCCTTGAACAAAGAACTCTGTACTGTTCACTTTTCTTCTTTTGGGCCCTAAATTCTCTGTTGTCTTGCTGAAGTTGTCTGTACTCCTTAAACAAAGAACTCTGTACTGTTCACTGTCTTCTTGGTCGTGCATTCTCTGTTGTCTCGATGAAGTTGTCTGTCACTCCTTCAACAAAGAACTCTGTACTGTTCACTGTCTTTTTGACCCTAAATTCTCTGTTGTCTTGCTGAAGTTGTCTGTCACTCCTTCAACAAAGAACTCTGTGCTGTTCACTGTCTTTTTGACCCTGAAGTCTCTGTTGTCTCGATGAAGTTGTCTGTCACTCCCTCGACAAAGAACTCTGTACTGTTCACTGTCTTTTTGGTCCGTGCATTCTCTGTTGTCTCGATGAAGTTGTCTGTCACTCCTTCAACAAAGAACTCTGTACTGTTCACTGTCTTTTTGACCCTAAATTCTCTGTTGTCTCGATGAAGTTGTCTGTCACTCCTTCAGCAAAGAACTCTGTACTGTTCACTGTCTTTTTGACCCTAAATTCTCTGTTGTCTTGCTGAAGTTGTCTGTCACTCCTTCAACAAAATTAATAGCCCTGCACTGTTCATTGTTTTTTCTTCTTCAGTTCTTGCAATCTATGTCTCGCTAATGTTCTCTGTCACGAACTTCACCATACTTCACTTCACTACATTGTTGGCCATCTTGCGGAAGAGGAAAGAAAAAGCAAGAAGAAACAAATGGTCAGTTCTACTCATCCGAAGACCGCGCCAGAATGTACCTTATTCGGCGGACTTGTTGTCCACCATTACTATTAGTGGGTATGTTGCAGAGCGGTATTGTCGTCTTCTTTTTTCAGTCACAGGGTTCTTATCGATATGGCTCGTGATCCTGACTGGCTTTAGTTCCCCTTTACTTCACTTTTCAGCGAACTCTGCATATTCAGAGCCATGCTCAGGAGCTGTGTTAGTTGAAGGACGAGGTGGACAACCTGGGCTCCCAGGCCCCTAATAGTCCGTACGGTCTCTGTGGACGTAAAGCAACATTGAAGAAGAAGAAGGCAGAAAAATGAGAGCTCAGGAGCTGTGTGAAAGAAGATGTGGACGTCCTGGGCTATCCCGTCCCTAATAATGATGATAGTCCGTACGGTCTGTGTGGACGTAAAGCAAAACTGAACGGTCTGTGTGGACGTAAAGCAACACTGAACGAGTACTCAGTGGACGTAAAGCAACACTGAACGGTCTCAGTGGACGTAAAGCAACATTGAACGGTCTCAGTGGACGTAAAGCAACATGAACGGTCTAGTGGGACGTAAAGCAACATCTGAACGAGTCTCAGTGGACGTAAAGCAACTGACGGTCTGTGGACGTAAAGCAACACTGAACGGTCTCAGTGGACGTAAAGCAACACTGAACGGTCTGTGTGGACGTAAAGCAACACTGAACGGTCTGTGTCGACGTAAAGCAACACTGAACGGTCTCAGTGGACGTAAAGCAACACTGAACGGTCTGTGTGGACGTAAAGCAACACTGAACGATCTCCATATTCACAACCTTTTCACGTGCCTCAAGCTGTCTCGACGCATGGGCGCTGTCATGTTTGGCCTTCGGTGGTTGACTGAGTTTTGCGGCGTTGTACTGAGTTGTTTCACGCTTTCTCGCGCGAGTATTTCAGTCTCGGATGCATCACTGACAAAACCGGAAGACTCGTTCAACCCATTGCTCGAGGCAGTTATTTGTTTCGTGTCATGGGTCCGGAAACTTGCGAATAACGAACACACTTCCCGAATGTTAACCTTACGCAACGATAACTATCAAACCTGTACTCGCCAGCTCTACAGCGACGGGAGGATCTAGGAGGGGCATCTGACGCAACTGGGATTCATCAATGACTATATATATCTGTACACATCATGGCTTCTATCCCTTCGGCAGAAATCATTGATATTCGCGCCTCGATCAGTATCCAGCATTCTCACAGATAACCTGTCGATAGTTTTGCCCCGTCTAATTCTCAAGTCACACCGATAAGATGTCGAACCCTTCGGGGTCTTTAGGTTGACGCGGCAAACAGCTTCAATCAGTTCCGAATCTAGCATTAATTTAAAAAATGTTTAACTACGTTTAAGAGAGAGAGAGAGAGAGAAAAGAAAATCGGTGTTCGGGTCGTCTTACCTGGGTGAAGGTACAGCAGCCGCAAGAGCAGCGCTACCCAGTCCTTCCAGTGTGGGCAATGTTTCCGTGTGTCCAAACAGAGACTACCACACTACTTGCTGTAGTATCTCTGGTCCAAGCAATGGTGTGGCTGCCAGTGTGTGTGTGTTTTTAACGTGCCTGCAGATGTTGATGCATGCGATTGCACACGAGGTACGGACACCGTACGGGAGTCTGAACTGGAAGCTGACTCCGGGAGAAAAATCCCTTGTCGCAAGCATCGGTGAGTCGAAGCCGCGTCAGTAATGGCATCTGTCTTTCCGGCCGACGCCCCACAACTGGAGCTATACCGCCCGTCCCCTGCGATAGTCACGTTTCCTACAGCAGGGTAGGGTCAGATTTCTCAATTTGTAAGAGAGTCTGCACTTTGTAAGAGAGTCTGCACTGAAAACTGACCCCCGGAGAAAAAATCCCTTGCCGCACCGTGGACTCGAACCCTCGTCAGTATTGCGCCTGGCTTTTCGGCCGACGCCCCACAACTGGAGCTGACCCACAGCCTGCACTGAAAGTCGACTCTGAGAGAAAAATTCTTTGTCACAAGCACCGGAGAATCGAACCCGCGTCAGTATTGCGCCTGGCTTAATTTCGGCCGACGCCCCACAACTGGAGCTATCCCGCCCAGAAGCTTACGACAGTCACGTTTCCTACAGCAGGCTAGCCTGTAGGGTCAGATTTCGCCCTTCCGCCCTTCTGCTGTGATACAGCAACGTCGCACCATCCAGCGATGTGAACACGGACGTCATAATCCATGCAAACGGCACACCTTGTGGTATTATTCCTACACCGCATCCTGTAACCTCGCCTGACTGGATGCACATTCCTTCCAGAGCAAAGGTTTTGCCCGGAGTCAGGTTTGATTTCGTGCGGTGAACAAAAGACGACCCGATTATCTATTTAAAGGAACTAGCCCTCACAGAACACACAGAACATGTATTTTCTTCCTTCTTCTTCTTCTTCTTCTTCTTATTATTATTAAATTTTAATAGTTATTATCCATCAGTCGCTTTGTAAAGACTAGTCGTTAGAGAGGTTTTGACTGAACCTAAACTACAATCCTTGTCAGATAAATCTGAAACAGACTAGTCGTTAGAGAGGTTTTGACTGAACCTAAACTACAACCCTTGTCAGATAAATCTGAAACAGACTAGTCGTTAGAGAGGTTTTGACTGAACCTAAACTACAACCCTTGTCAGATAAATCTGAAACAGACTAGTCGTTAGAGAGGTTTTGACTGAACCTAAACTACAACCCTTGTCAGATAAATCTGAAACAGACTAGTCGTTAGAGAGGTTTTGACTGAACCTAAACTACAACCCTTGTCAGATAAATCTGAAACAGAACGAGGCTCAGAGCGCTCGAGCAGAATTAAAGTTCAGAACTGAAAATTGCCTGGATGAACAACCCTCACGCATGCCAGGTGGGAGTTACCGTGGGCGACTCAGGTCTTTGTTGTTGTGTCTGTGTGACGTCTTTCCAGCGCTAATTAACTCCCTTGTGTGTTGATTCTTGTAAAATAAAGTTTTCGAGTTCGAGTTCTTGTCAGTCTAACCGGCAAACTGCAGGCACTGGTTTACGACACCCTTTCTCCAAGGGGGGAACTGTTCCGGAAAGCGAGGCTTGGAGAATGTCTAACAGGTAAAAGAGATGAGAGTGTGTCTAACAGGTAAAAGAGATGAGAGTGTGTCTAACAGGTAAAAGAGATGAGAGTATGTCTAACAAGTAAAAGAGATGAGAGTGTGTCTAACAAGTAAAAGAGATGCGAGTGTGTCTAACAGGTAAAAGAGATGAGAGTGTGTCTAACAGGTAAAAGAGATCAGTGTGTGTCTAACAGGTAAAAGAGATGAGAGTGTGTCTAACAGGTAAAAGTATGCATCAGAGTATGTCTAACAAGTAAAAGAGATGAGAGTGTGTCTAACAAGTAAAAGAGAAGAGAGTGTGTCTAACAGGTAAAAGAGATGAGAGTGTGTCTAACAGGTAAAAGAGATCAGAGTATGTCTAACAAGTAAAAGAGATCAGAGTGTGTCTAACAAGTAAAAGAGATCAGAGTGTGTCTAACAGGTAAAAAAGATGAGAGTGTGTCTAACAGGTAAAAGAGATCAGAGTGTGTCTAACAGGTAAAAGAGATAGAGATGAGAGTGTGTCTAACAGGTAAAAGAGATCACAGTGTGTCTAAAAAGTAAAAGAGGTCAGAGCGTGTCTAACAAGTAAAAGAGATCAGAGTGTGTCTAACAGGTAAAAGAGATCAGAGTGTGTCTAACAGGTAAAAGAGATAGTGTCTAACGGTAGGATAGAGTGTGTCTAACAGGTAAAAGAGATGAGAGTGTGTCTAACAGGTAAAAGAGATGAGAGTGTGTCTAACAAGTAAACGAGATCAGAGTTAGTGTGTGAATTTTAACATCCCGTCAACCTCACAGGGTCACCTCAGGACACAGAGATCAGAAGAAAGACTCCAAATCAAAGATTTTCCTTTACGATGCCCCGTTGAGTTTACATCGAATTTCGAAAACAAGTTTTTGTTAGAACTCCGTTTTTCCCCAATGACCGATACGCATGACTCGTGTTTGCGACGCTAGAGTGCAAACATCAACGAGGACGCGGTATGCGACAGACGCGCTGCAGCCGCCATATTAGTGACGGTGCTTTGCACATCCGACTCCACTAATCGTTACTCACGAAACCTCTTTTTCTGCATTTCCTGTATAAAATCAACGGGTCACTTAAAAACAACTTGAGAGCCGGTTTGGCCTAGCGGTAAGGCGGTAGGCTGGTAAGCAGAGGGACCTCGGTTCGAATCTGCTTCGGCTCTCCTTTCACTTCAAAAGTTGTGGTCTGTGGACATTGTCTTGTGACTCTGTCCCTCACAATTAATGAAACATTAAAATGGCTCTCATCGCTGCCCACCTTAATGCAGAAGTCATTCTGGTGGTGACAGTGTAGTGATAAGTATATAATCTCCCTCTCCCTTCACCTCCATACCCCCTTCCCGCCTTCTCTGCGTCCCTAATAAGCCTTGTGGTTTCAGTGGACGTTAAGCACCGTGTTTACTTACTAAAAACAACAACACCAAAAACAAAACCATCCTTCATTTTGAATTTCAATACGTATGCCTCTTCTACTCGCTGGACAAAACGCGTTTGGAAAAGACCAGTTCCTTTAAAGCCTGAATCAAAACCGTTCACACGTGCCCGGACAAGTGTCGAGTTGTACCGACTGTCTCCGTTTTCACTTCAGTACACCGGCGGCAGAGTCAACGCTGCTACTTTCTGTCTTTCCCCCCCCCCTTTCTAGAATCCTTTCTGAACTTGTTTCCTGGTCTCTCCGTTTACCTTGGTGAGTGCCCCTGTGACCACTGGGAGGAGGCGGAGCAAGAGTAAGTTCCAGTGACAGTCGTGAGAGCCCCCAGCGGCGAGCGAATGACCACACCTGGGTACAGCGTTTTTAAGTTCCATGTGAGTGCGGCGGCTAACGCAAACAGTGGCGGATTACATTTCCTGTGGCGAAAAGCTGCATTTCATGGATGGCGTTGTTCAACACGACGCGCTATCCGGTTTTTGTGTCTTTCGACGATGCCCTAGGGCAGACGTTTTTTGTTTTTGTTTTTAGTCCTCTCCCTTCCCCCCACCTCCCGCCAACAATCCTCCCCCCCCACCCCCATCCCCCTCCTTCCCCTCCTCCCTCCCCCCCCCCACCCTCCAGTCACTCCGCCTGCCACCTCCACCCCTCCCCCCAACCACCCTCTGCCCCCCAACTCCCCGTACGTGTTGCCGATATGACTTGCCTTCATGTCAGTTTTACTTTACGATGTCGATTACGACCTTGTTCTCTGACACATGTAATCGTTTGCAATGCACTCTTCTTCTTTTTTCCCGAGTTTTTTTTTCCCCCTTCTTTTTTTTCTTTTTTTCTTTTTCTTTTTTTTCTTTTCTTTTTTCTCTCACCCACTTTTCAGTTGTCGTTCTTGACGACCTCGCTTAGCCTTGGC
>JABMCL010002936.1:0-10000 GCA_018857735.1 Alviniconcha marisindica | reverse complement strand
CCCCCTTTTTTTTCCTCTCCCTCTCCCCCCTCTCTCTCCTTTATCTCTTTCTCCCTCTCTTTCCCCCCTCTCTCTCGCTCCCTCTGTTTCTCCACCATATCTCTCTCTCTCTCTCTCTCTCTGGTTTCGGTCCCCGCAAGTGTACCTCTCGGATACACCTCGGTGTTAAACTGCGGTGTTAAACAGCTCTGATAGGCGGTGGGCCATCACCCGTCAAAAATGAAGAGTATACCAAGCCAAACCAGAAAAGAAAAAAAGAAAAAAAAAAAGAAAAAAAAAACTCGGTGTGGGCCTGCCACCAAAACAAGCGTACAGTTTTACGCCGAGTACAACGCGCTGATGGAAGATTAAGTAAGTAAACATGGTGCTTAACGTCCACAGAAACCATAAGGCTTATTAGGGACGGGGAGATGGGGGGAGGGGGAGATTATATACCTATCGCTACACTGTCACCACCAGAATGATTCCTGCATTAAGAGGGCAGCGTGAGAGCCATTTTAATGTTTCAGTAGGAAGTGATGGACAAAGTCACAAGCAGTGTCCACAAACCACAACCTTTTTGAAGAGAAAGGAGAGCCGAAGCGGTATCGAACCGAGGTCCTTCCGCTTACCAACCTAACGCCTTACCGCTAGGCCAAACCGGCTCACAAATGGAAGATTGCCTCAACCCGTCTTTTATAATCTGGAACAGAATGACTGAGGCCAGGAGCCAGCGCATGTGCAGAATCAACAAAGGGAGTTAACCGGCGCTCGAAAGACGTCACACAAACACAACAACAAAAACACGAACCGCCCACGGTAACTCTCAGAGCTCAAGGAGCTGCGTGAAGGTCGAGGTGGACGTCCTGGGCTCCCCGTCCCTAACAGTCCTTACGGTCTCTGTGGACGTCAAGCGACGTCGAACTTGAACGGTACCTCTCACCTGGCATGCGGGTAAGTACAAGGTACATGAACTCCACCAGAGGTACATCCTCGAAGGTATACCTTGTTCTAAAGGCTGATTATTCGATACGAGTGTATATAATCCGTACACACGTAGTATACACACACACACACGCACGCACGCACGCACGCACGCACGCACGCACGCACGCACGCACACACACACGCACGCACACACACACACACACACATACACACACATAAAATGCTCGACTGAAAGGATGAGCAATTCCTTAGTGGTTTATATATAATCATATTCTCCATCCTCCCCACCGTTATTTCTCTCGTCCTTCGCTCCGTACAGATCATCTCATACGCTATAAATAATTTATAGCATGCAGGATCTCTCTCACACGGGAAAAGTTCTGTCGATACCGCCCATAAAGCAAAGAATGAGGAAGAAGCAGTGACAAAGCATAAAAATCGGAACATCAAAACCCTTGGTTCGGACCGACACACTGTTCGCTTGCTTTTACTTGTCGACACCCGCTCGCTCCCCACCCCCCCCCACACACACAACACACAAAACACAACACACACACACACACACACACACACATACACACACACAACACACCTCAATAAACACAACACACCCCATCCCACCTCCCCCCCCCAACCTTTTTTCTTTTCTTTCTTCTTTTTGGAGTTTTAGAGCCGGGAGCTGTGTGAAGTCGAGGTGGACCCCTGACTCCCCTGGAGTCCCCGTGTACCTAATGTTGGTTCCCGTGCCTTTTCTGTTTTCGGTCCATCAGCATGGAATGACCTTCCCCTTCCTCTCCGACAGAAACCCTCTCTGGACTCATTCAAATCTAATGTAAAAACATTTCTTTTTCCCGAAAGTGTAGACCTGCCATGTTTTTTTTTCTGTTCCGTGCTGATGTCTTCATCCATTCCAAGTCTTCCGGGCGTTTGCTGCCCGTTTTGAGCTGTGTCTGTTTTAGCTTTGCATGGTCAGAATGCTTGTGGGTGCGTCTCTCTCTCTCTCTCTCTCTCTCTCTCTCTCTCTCTCTCTCTCTCTCTCTCTCTGTGAGCGAGTGTATGCGCTTAGAATAGTCTCTAGGGACAAGATTTTGCGCTTTAAAAATACTTTTATTATTACTATTATTATTATTATTATTATTATTATTAATAGTCCGGACGGTCTCTGTGGACGTAAAGCGACAGTCAACGATGAACCCATCACTATCAGAGTTCAGGAGCTGTGTCCGTGAAAGCCGAGGTGGACGTCCTGGACTCCCCCGTGTGCCTAATAGTCCCTACGGTCTCTGTGGACGTAAATAAACATTGAACGATTAACGATTAACCCATCAGTACCAGAGTTCAGGAGCTGTGTCAGTGAAAGTCGAGGTGGACGTCCTGGACGGCCCGTCGCTAATACTATAGTCCGTATGGTCTCTGTGGACGTAAAGCAACATTGAACTAAAACCGGAGCGATGTGTCTCAAGACAGACTCACGGTTACAATTTGCTCGCCTCACTGTCCCAATGCCGCGTGTGGGATTAAAGTGGCTAGAGGGTGTAAAATCACGTACCCGTCTGTGAAAAGGGGTTTACCTGGGACCGCCACTTAGGCCCTACACTCAATCCTCAGGGACCCAGAGCGAGCGAGAGAGCGTGAGAGAGAGGGAGGGAGGGAGAGAGGAAGGGGGAAGGAGAGAGGGGGAAGAGGGGGGGGAGGGACGAAGAGCCAGAGCGACAGAGAGAGAAGAGAGAGAGAGGGAGAGAGAGAGATGAGAGAGAGAAAGGAGAGGAAGAGGGAGAGAGAGAGAGAGAGAGAAGAGAGAAGAAGAGAAGAGAAAGAGAAGAGAGAGACAAAAGAAAAGACAGAGAGAAGAGAGAAGAGCAGAGAACAGAAGAAAAGACAGAAGACAGAAGACAGACAGAGAGACAGAGAAGGAGGGGGAAGGGGGAGAGCAGAAAAAAGAAAGGAGAAGAACAGAAGACGAGAGAAGAAGACGGGAAGAGAGAAGAGAAGAGAGAGAAGAGAGGAGAGAGAGAGAGAGAGAGAGAGAGAGAGAGAGAGAGAGAGAGAGAGAGAGAGAGAGCACACGCACACACACACACACACACAAACACCACACACACACACAACACACACACACACACACACCCCACAAAACACACACACAAACCGACAGAACAGACAGAGAGCGAGAGAAGAGAGAGAGAGAGGAGAGAGAGAGAGAGAGAGAGAGAGAGAGAGGAGAGAGAAAGAGAGACAGAAGACAGACAGACAAAGGGCAAGACAGAAAGACAGACAGTTAGACAGAGAAACAGACAGAAAGTCTCTTAGAGGATCCTAGCCAAAGCCGTCCAGTTTCACTGCGTCTTCAGGCTCACGTATCACATGTAGTTTTAACAGTTAACTTTTAACTTTTTAACCGATTCGCAAAGAGAAAAGGGACGTGGTGAGTGTGGTGTTGTGTGGAGTGTGTGCTTTTGTGCATGGCGTGTTGTTTGTGTTGTTTTGTGTGTGTGGTTGTGGTGTGTGTGTGTGTGTGTGTGTGGTGTATGTGTGGTGTGTGTGGGTTGTGTGTGTGTGTGTGTGTGTGTGTGTGTGTGTGTTGTGTTGTGTGTGTGTGTGTGTTTGGGTGTAGGTGAGAGATGAAGAGAGAGGAGGGAGAGAGAGAGAGAGAGAGAGAGAGAGGGGAGAGAGGGGAGAAAGGGGTATGCGTCGATGTGGCGTGGATGCGTGCGTGGTCAAGCGTGTGGTGTGTTTTGTGTGTGTGGTGTGTGTGGTGGAGAGAGAGAGAGAGGAGAGAGAGAGAGAGAGAGGAGAGAAAGAAGAAGAAAAAGAAGAAAAAGAGAAGCAGAAAAAACCCGACGAGACGACGCATAAAGAAGTAAGAAGGGGGAGAGACAGGCAGACAGACAGACAACAGACACAGAGCGAGACTAGAAGGAGACAGGAGAAAAGACAGAGACAAACAGACAGACAGGACACAGAGTGAGACAGACAGGAAGAGGGCAGACAGAACAAACAGACAGACAGACACAGAGCGAGACTGAGACAAGAGCGACGAGACAAACAGACAGAGAGACAGACAGAGACAACAGACAGAGAGACAGACAGAACAAACAGACAGAGAAAGACAGAGACAAACGACGACGGGCGGGGTTCAACCCTGTCCTCATGTTCGGCTGCACAGGACCGTAAAATCTAAAACCCACGATGACAAACTACAAGGACAACACCCGTGCGTCTACATACCCCAAAGGGCGTCTGTCCACCGAAAACTGAAAACCAGACGCATTCACCCGCCGCCGCCTGTGAAATTTCACCCGTCTTCAACACCGTCGCGCCCCCGCCCCCCCCCCCCCACCCCCACCCGACGCGGGGTTCCTTGTCATACCTGGCTCAAAATCAATCCCGAGGACTTTTAGTCTATCGCACTTCGGTGTCACTTTTCAGTGGTGGTCTACCTGTGACGCCACCAGCAAGCACGCGCTGATCTCGGTCGCACGCTGCAAACTGTCCGTCGGCTGCTCGTCAGTGTCAGCGGAGCGGAGGAGGTCAGGTCAGAGAGATATTGTATTATATATTATACTGTTCAGAGTATCTTTCTCGGTCTGTGTCGGTGTGTGTAGTGTGTGTGTGTGTGTGTGTCGTGTGTGTGTGGGTGTGTGTGTGTGTGTGTGTGTGTGTGTGTGTGTGTGTGTGTGTGTGTGTGTGTTTGTGTGTGTGGTGTGTGTGTGTGTGTGTGGGGTGTGTTCGTGTGTAGTGTGTTTTGCGTGCGTGTGTTTGTGCGTGCGTGCGTGTGTGTGCCCGCGTGCGTGCGTGCGTGCGTGCGTGCGTGCGTACGTGCGTGCGTGCGTGTGCGTGCGCGTGCTGTGTGCGTGTGTGGTTTGTGTGTGTGTGTGGTGTGTTGTGTGTGTGGGTGTGTGTGTGTTGTGACAGAGAGAGAGAGAGTCGGTTCGTTCTGGGTTTTCACGAGACAGAGACACAGAGAGCGAAACAGTGAGAAAGAAGAGAGAGAGAAGGAGAGAGAAGGAGAGAGGTGTGTGTTTGTAGTGTGTGTTGTGTTGTGTGTGTGTGTGGTGAGAGGAGAGAGAGAGAGGGAGGAGGAGGAGAGAGAGAGGAGAGAGAGAGAGAGAGAGAGAGAGCGCACGTGCAGATTTGAAAAAGACAGTCATTAAATTACCACCACTAGTCCAATGTTCTAAATACCAGTACGCCTACGTTGAGCAGAACCCCCCCCCCCCCCCCCCCCCCACACCACACACCCAGCCCTCCCCCGTTCTCAGATAGGTACTATAAGTAGGTATTTTAAGTACTGTAAGGTTCTACTCACTTAAAGGAGAACCGAATGGAGGATGTAAGCCGGCCTGACAACATAGTTGTGCAACTTTCAAACTGATGTCGCTTTTTTTCGGCAGCACTCACTCTCGTGCTTTCGCAACTTTCAAACTGATGTCGCTTTTTTTCTTCTTCTTTTTAACAGCCAGAAACTGTAATCGAGTGAAAAAGTGCTATGTGTCTATATATATATATATTGAACCCTGCACTGAGATGGGCAGCGCTGCGAGCCATTTTAGTATCCCATTCTCTGCTGGAAGAACAAAGTCATGACCAAGCAGTGTCAATGAACTCACAACTTTTCAAGAGAAAAATAACAGCCGAAACCGGGAATCGAACCCACGTCCTTCTCAGTGCTTACCAGCTTCAACACGGGCCTTACCGCTCGGCCACACCGGGATCAACAGTACCACGTGTTAGCAACGGGTTTTGAGGTTTCGGTTAGCCTTCATGACGTAGGCCTGCGTGTGACTGACTGTCAACATCCGGTTGGCAGGGACTGCCGAGATGAGGCTTGAGCTTTTGAGTACACACACACACGTGTAAAGGCAGTCACCTGTGTTTATTTACAGAGACAAAGCCGGGAGCAACTGGGAGTGTCAACATTTTTTCTTTCTTTCTCTGCTCGGGCGAGGCGCTTGTATCTCAGCTCGTGCTACGGCGTGTGATGTAACGGGAGAGAAGGCGGGCGTGCACTGTCTTGGGTAGATTTCTTTAAACGTTGAATTACTTTAGAGAACGGGTTGTGGTGTGGGTGGGTGGGGGGGGGGGGGGGGGGGGGGGTTGTGTGTGTGTGTGGTGTGTGTGGTGTGGTTGCGGAGTGACTGTAGTGTGGTGGTGGTGTCGTGTGGTGCGTGGCGTGCGTGCGTGCGTGTGGTGTGTGGAGTGTGGTAGTGTGGTGTGGGTGTGGGTGTGTGTATGTGTGTGTGTGTGTGATTAGGGTGTGTGTGTGTGTGTTGTGTGTGTGTGTGTGTTGTGTGTGTGTGTGTGTGTGTGTGTGGTGTGTGTGTGTGTGTGTTTACAGCTGAAGATGGACTGCTTGACCCACACGTGTTTCTCCCTGATACCACTTATACGGCGGGCGACGGGGCGATAAAAACAAATTATCTATCTATCGCGGCTCTAGTGAGCTGGTTTGGCCTAGCGGTAAGGCGTTAGGCTGGTAAGCGGAAGGACCTCGGTTCGATTCCGCTTTGGCTCTCCTTTCTCTTCAAAAAGGTTGTGGTTTGTGGACACTGTCTTGTGACTTTGTCCATCACTTCCTACTGAAACATTAAAATGGCTCTCTTCGCTGCCCATCTTAACGCAGGAATCATTCTGGTGGTGACAGTGTAGCGATAGGTATATAATCTCCCTTCCCCCACCTCCATACCACAGTTCAGGAGCTGTGTGAGAGTCGAGGTGGCCGTCCCGGGCTGTCCGTCCTAACGAACCTTCTGGTTTCCGTGGACGTAAAGAATTATTGAACCGTGCTTCGGCATTGGTCACAACTTGTCCCTAATATGTCAACTGACATCTGAGGACATTAAGCATCACTTCATCATCATCATCATCACCTCCATACCCCCTTCCCCCCTTCTCCCCGTCCCTAATAAGCCTTATGGTTTCTGTGGACGTTAAGCACCATATTTACTTACTTATCGCGGCTCAGAGCTCAGGAGCGGTGTGAAAGTCGAGGTGGCCGTCCTGGGCTCCCGTCCCCAATAAACCTACGGTTTCTGTGGACGTAAAGCAACTCAACCAACCAACATCAACTATCGCGGCTCGTATTACTTTTCCAGCTGTCAACGCAGCTTTGGGAAGTTGATGAGTCCGTCACCTCCTATCTTCAGATCAATCTTGCATGCTGAGCGCAGGGATTTGTCATCAAATCATGCATAATGACTGGTGAAGAAAAGGGAAGTTACTTTGTGTGTGTGGTGTGTGGTGTGGTGTGTGTGTGTGGTGTGTGGGTGTGTGTGTGTGTGTGTGTGTGTGTGTGTGTGTGTGTGTGTGTTTTGTGTGTGTGTGTGTGTGTACGTGTGGTGCGTGTTAGTGTGTGTGTGTGTGTGGTGTGTGTGTGTGTGTGTGTGTGTGTGTGTGTGTGTGTGTGTATGTGCGGGGCGTGTCAGTGTGTGGGGTTGTGTGTGTGTGTGTGTGTGTGTGTGTGTGTGTGTGTGTGTGGTGTGTGTGGTGTGGGGTGTGGGGGTGTGTGTGTGTACATGCGTGCGTGCGTGCGTGCGATGAAATGAGCATATCCTTACGATTCTGTAAGCGCTCCAGGCTCTTACGAAATGGGGCGCCATAAACAATCCATAATTATTTGCATTTTACGCCCAGTCAACCAGTACGGTTATATCAGGGCAGAGAAGACGAAGAAGAAGATAGGGACGGGGGGGGGGAGAGGCCGCAGGGGGGTGGGGGGGGGGGGGGGGGGGGTGGAGGGGGAAAAGAAAAAGACGAAGATGGGATGAGGGTGAGATCATACTGGTGAGTGAGGCGATTGCTTGCTGGTAAATGAAAGCTGATTTACGTCTGGGAGACTGAGTGTCTGACGGAGAACAGCTAGAGTTGAATAACACGATGACAGCAAGATTAACCACCTTGCACCGCACCGTCAAGCGTGAACTTTCCCAAACCTTGGAAAGGGGAGGGGGGGGGGGGGGGGGGGGGGGGGGGAGGGGGGGGAAGGGGGGGGGGGGGGGGGGGGGGGGGAAAACAGCGAAGAGAGGAGTCACAGAGAGAGAGACCCGGAAAGACAGACAGACAGACAGACAGACAGACAGAGAGAGAGGGGAAGGAAGAGGGGAGAGAGAGAGAGAGAGAGAGAGAGAGAGAGAGGAGAAGAGAGAGAGACAGAAGACAGACAGACGGGACAGCGACAGACAGACAGACAGACAGACAGACAGCAAAAGGAGACAGAGAGAGACAGACCCCAAACAAAAGAGACAAGGAAGACCCAATTTTTTTAATTTCAGGCCCAAAAAAAGCCCCTGAAAAGGTTCAACACGAATTGTCATGGATCGTTGGCGAACTTTGAACTTTTTTCTAGTCTTAAAGCTTTTAAAAAAGAAGGTGGACAATTAAAGAGAGAGAGAGAGAGAGAGGAGAGAGGAGAAGGGGGTGGGGAGAGAGAGAGAGAGAGAGAGAGAAGAGAAGAGAAGAAGAGACAGACAGAAGACAGAAAAAACAGACAAAAACCCGAAAGACAGAGAGAAAAACGAAAAGAGAGGAAGAAGAGAGACAGAGAGGGAGACAAGACAGAGAGAGCAGACAGAGACAGAGACACGGAGAGAAAGAAACAATACACGACAAATCATGACGTAAAGTGAATGTCCACCATAAAAAATAAAAAAAAACCCATCAGGAACCCCAAACCCCATTTTTATTCCATTACCACCATTTTTCTTGGGCTTTACGCCACGGGGGCAATTTCCCCCACTATGGGATGAGGCCCTATAACATTACGGCCCATCCCGCGTTGAGCGGGCTGTAGCTCTGTCGGTGGTCAATAAAATCAAATCCTCTCTGCAGCCTGCAGGATGGGACCAGGAGACCAGCCTTTGGCTACACTGACGCACTTAACATTGTTGGTCTGGCGGCGGCTGCATGACGGTCTCTTCGGTCTTTACGGGTCGCAGGAAGTCAACATGGTGCATAGCGTCCACGAAAGAAGTAAGTAAATATGGTGCTTAATGTCCATGAAGTAAGTAAGTAAACATGGTGCTTAACGTCCAAAGAAACCATAAGGCTTATTAGGGACGGGGAGAAGGGGGGGGGGGGGGGGGGGTATTTATATACCTATCGCTACTCTGTCACCACCGGAATGACTGCATTAAGATGGGCAGCGATGAGAGCCATTTTCTTGTTTCATTAATTGTGAGGGACAAAGTCACAAGACAGTGTCCACAAACCACAACCTTTTTGAAGAGGAAGGGAGAGCCGAAGCGGAATCGAGCGAGGCAAGTAAGTAAGTAAACATGGTGCTTAACGTCCAAAGATACCATAAGGCTTATAGGAACGTGGGGGGGGGGGGGGGAGGGGGGGGAGTATGCAGGGGGGGAAGAGGGAATTATACACCTATCGCTACACTGTCACCACCAGAATGGGTCTGCATTAAGGTGGGCAGCGACGAGAGCCATTTTGTGTTTCCTAATTTGTGAGGGACAAGCCACAAGACAGTGTCCAACAAACCCCAACGTTTTGAAGGGGAAAGGAGAGCGGGAAACGGGGAATCGAGCTGAGGCCATTCTGCTTACCAGCCTAACGCCTTACCGCTGGGCCCAACCGGCTCACGTTAACGTCCACAAAAACTATACGGCCTGCTTATTAGGGACGGGCTGTGGGTCGGAGCGCACGGACGAGCTATTCACAGGTACCCGACACCCCCCTCCCCCTTCCCCGTCCCTAATAAGCGATACGCTTTCTGTGGACGTAAAGCACCATTATTACGATTACATCCTCGAACAGAGCTCAGGAGAGATCAAGAGCAGGGAGGTGGAGCTGGGCTCTCATAGATGGGTGGATTGTCTTGCTGCTGAGTTGTTCTTCAACAATTGCTTTTCGGACATTCTTTGTGACTGCTCCGCACAGCCGCTGAAACGGCAATCAGCGGAGTACACAAGCTGCTTCGCACTGGCGGGGTCCTCACCTCTTTAGCATTGCTGTTCAGGCGGTGGCTGACGGTCTCTTTTGGTCTTACGGGTCGGAGCGCTGGGACGAGCTACTCACAGGTACCCGACCTCTTTTCCCCCGTCCCAAATGCCATACGGGTTTTGGG